>JAQQAC010016209.1:5393361-5418113 GCA_029783875.1 Phataginus tricuspis | reverse complement strand
CGCCCGCCGCCCCCGGTGCATCCTCCGCCCGAAGTTCGCGCACCGGCGCCCGCCGACCTGCCGGCCCTGCGCGCCGCCGCCCGGCCGCTCCGCCCGGCTCGGATCGCCGCCGCGCGTGCAGTCACAGCTCCGGAGCCGTCGCCGCCGCCGCTGCCGCCGCCGCTGCCGGCGACTCCTCGCTTCCCGCGGCGCGCCCGGCCATCTTCGTTCCTCCGCGCGGCCCTGGCGGGCGGGGCGGGGCGCACGCAGGCCCCGCCCCTCGCTCCCCGCCAAGTGCCCCGCTCGCCGCGGCTCGGCCTCCAGCCTCCCCCGGAGCGCCCCCAGCCCCGCCTGCCGCCTCGCCTCTTCCTCCCCCGCCCACGGCGCCTTCGGCTCCGCGCTCCCCTCCGTCTTCCCTCCCTCTCACGGCCTCCCGCCTCGCCGGGAAGCCGCACGGGGGCCGCCGCGTCCCTCCGCCCCCGGGACACCGCAAAAAGGAAGGAGGGCCGGAGTCCACCGCCCCACCCGGGCTCCAGGAGCGGCCTGCCTGAGGCTGACTCCGGGGCCCCAGTGGTTCCCGGGGGAGAGGGCGGGCACCTCACTTCCCCCACTCCCAGGCCTCAGATGTCTGGCCTCCCCTCTGCCCACTCCGGGGGGCGGGGGGCTGCGCCCTGGGTCTCCCGAATACCCACTTGGTCCCGCGAAGGTTGTAAAACCCCAGAGGAAACTCGGCAGCTGGAGGAGGCATCCGAGGCCGGAGCTCTTGGGCGGGGCAGAGAGGACGCACCTGGAAGCGGGGAGCTGAGCAGGTGGCCACTTGAGTCCCTGCCAGGAGAGCCCCAGAAGGGCTGATCTAGAGTCCCCACTCTGGGCCAGGCCCCCTGACCTGCCCTGAGCTCTTCCATCTACCAGTCTGGAGGGTCCTCTGAACAAACTTAAGTAGGCCACTGCTGCGCACGAAGCCAGGTCAACTCCTAACACAGAAAACCTGGATGCTAATTTATGTTCCACTCGCAGCTCGTAACAGGAAAACCGAAGTCCAAAGTTGGGGCGCTCTCTCACTCCAAATTCCCCAGCTGCTTAGTGCTCCAGATCCCTGGCCTCAAGACTTAATGCAGGAACTTCAGGAAAGTATCGGGGAGGTTTTAAAACCCTGTTACAGTGATACAAAACTATCAAGTAAAACTCTACGAGTGATCCAAATCCAGCTACATGTGGGAAGAGACTTGAGGAAAACCCCAAAAAGCTCACAGTAGTTTGCATTTCTTCGGTGGGATGAATTTTTTTTTAATTATTAACCTTCCAAATTGTTTGTAAAATGGTAATACTACTTTTATAAGGGAAAGTTATTTTTAAAAAGAACATGGAGGCATCGAGACTGCTAATTGGGGCATATCCAAGGAAAGCCTTTCCTCCCCATCTACACCACAGCCTAGAAACTTCCTTGCCCCCAAGTATCTGCCCCCACCCGAACGTTCTATGCCAGAAATTCCACCACTGAAGTCCTTTTAGTTAAACATGGATGTTTATGAAATGTACAAGCGAGAGGGGCAGAGGATCGAAAAAGCAACTGCTTTGTGACCTTGCCCACGCCAGGGAATGCCCAGGCCCGAGCCGCCTGTTCTGACATCTTCCTCTCTGATAGGTGTGATCCATTAACAAGGGGGCTGCTGCCACCTTTCCCGCTCTTCCTGCCCACCCTGCAGTCACCTTCCCACCCGACCAAACCGAGCTGAAGCTGCATTCCCGCCTGCCCATCCTGTAGTTTCCGAATTTCACAAATCTGGGCACTGTCACTCGAAATTACCCTGAACGGGGCTGGGGTGTGCTGGAGTGACGCCAGCCCCTACAGAGAGAGGAGACCACCCACACACCTCAAAGGACTCCTAGAAGAAAAGGCAAGGTGAGAAAGGGCCAGGTAGAAAGTAAGGGGTGGGTGGAGCTGCATCCAATCAGGAGCTGAGAGGCAAGCGCTGCCCGGCCTTCCTTCACTGAGGATCCCAGAGCTCTGTATGCGGTCAGCCCCGCAGCAACGTGTGCTGCAGGCCTTCTGTGTGCAAGCCTTGTGCACAGACCGTTGGGGTGCTGCAGAGAGCAGGGTACAGTCTGCGCACTCCCCACCCCCAAGCTGGGGTCTAAAGAAATGGGCACGTGTGACTGTGACTTGTCTGCTCATGCAGCCAGGGTGCCCACTTAAAATTGGAGACTCAGTGGATGCCTTGTGAGACCAAAAGGAAGACGTCTTGGATGAGGAAATTGAGGTTCAGGTCTTCAGATTCCTGAGCTCTGAGCCGTAGCCCCTTGGCACGGAGCTGCTGTCATCAAATACTTGTTGATATGCGTAGCAGATGCGGCGCCCCACCCACATCTCCTTCCTTCTTGGAGGATCACCCTCAGCTGACAGATGTCTGAGAGGTTCTGCCCAACCCCCAGGGACTAAGTCGGCTGTATGACAGCCCAGCCCCGTTGCCTTGGTGGGACAAACTAGTGCAGCACACTCCTGAGCAACCCATGGGCTGCCAGGGCTTTGCCCGCTCCTCCCCTGCCCCTGCCTGCCTCTCACGCCATCAGTCCCTCCCGCAGGAAACCCCAGCTGGGAAACTGCTTCTAGGGGGCCTGACCTGAGAACTGTGCTTGCTCTCTTCTAAGCACTTAGCAAATAGGAATCAGTTGCTCCTCATAGCAACATCTGCAGGCTTTCCTAATTTCCTTTGCACACTGACCGAGGAGACTTCAGAAGGAGCGTGACGTGGCACGCCAGTGGAGACAGATTGGAGACTCTCACTGAAAAAGCTTTACCCTCACGCACACCCACAGCCCCTGGGCCTCTCTGACTCAGATGAGTGAGGCAGGCCCATTGCATTCACCTTCCTAAAATGAGCCAGCTAAAGGAAGAGGCCCGAATGTGGGGAGACCAAGGCCTCTATACTACACCCTGAGTCCTTTTTACCATGTGATGGTTGCCCCAGGCAGCTGCTGATTGTCCCTAGGGTCCTATTCAGGGAGAGGAGCTGGAAGAGAAGTTGGTAGAAAGGCGAAGGGACTCTTGACTGCCCAGCTCTGCCATAAATTGGAATGTCTTTTGCATGTGTTGTTAGGGAGAATAAGGCCTGTCTTTCTTCCATCAACTGGGGCTTTCCATGGTGGGCTGGAAAACACACTCACACAAAATACTGTAGGGAGGGAGTCTTAGCAGAACGCACAATTCTGCATTCTCTGTTGTCTCCATATTAAAACCAAAGCCTTGCCCGACCACAGAAGTACAAACATTGTCGTGACCTATCCTCTCACCCAGATTTCTGATGGAAAAACAGCTCAGGAAAAGTCCACTTAGGCTCTGGGTAATGGAGATGCAAATACTGGTTCTCCTCCTCTCAGACCTCTGGGAAATCCCCTTTCTGAAACGGTATTTTGCCTAATAGTTTCTTTAAAACACTTGTTATGGAGTCAACCCAACACACTTCTTGCGGGCAGACAAGCAAGCGCAGAGTTTGAAGATTTTTCCTCTCAGTTAGATTCCATCTTCTCTCTCCACCCCCTTCAAAGGATAACCTTTATGTTAAAAAGGAAAGCACAAAATTGCATCTGAACACATTCAGTACTTGAGAAGCTTCTAGAAAAGGGAGATCTGGGAAGGCTGTGATCATGTCTAAAATGAGAGAAATACATCTCACTACACTGATGGACAGTGACTGTAATAGGGTTGGTGGGGGGGACCTGATGAAGGGGGTAGTTTAATCATCACAATATTGCTCATGTAATTGTAGGTTAATGATACTAAAATAAAATAAATTGTAAAAAAATAAATAAATAAATAAATAAAATGAGAGAAATAAGTACTCCCAAAGAAGTCTTGCTTACTTGTATAAACAACCAAGCATTCTAGGAAATGACACATTCGGTAATTTTACACGTTACGCGAAGAGGAAGACGGAAATGGGCTGGATGGGGTCTGAAGAAGAAATGGCTCATTGTTTGGCATTCTTTAAATGCTGGACTCATTATTCAGTTATGGGTGCTTCCCAAATATTTAAATAATGCAAATTCACAAACTGAGCAGATTAGAGGTAGTTCTTGCTAATTCCTGGCTTGCTGGTTTAGAGACTGCAAAGGGAGAGAGAGATGCCAAGATCCCTCGCTGAGGACCTCTGCCCAGGCCCAGAAACTGGAGTGGGAACAAGTGGGATTATTCCCTGATACCTTGGTTCATGGCTTTGTGTCTTTAACTTTAGACATTGATTGGACTTGCAATCGAAAAAGCCTAGATTTTGAGTGTGGATGGAGACCCTGGGAGCACTCTTCTCAAATGGGACTTCCTTGATTTGTGTAGATATGTCCAATTTTGAGATCAAGGTTTTTCTCATTTTCTAATCTTCCACTCCAAGGAGATGCAGGGTATTCCACAAGAGTCAGCCATGTGGATGAGCCAGGCAATCTGTGTTTGATCCACAGTAGTGCTTTATTCTGCTCTGAGTCTGCTTCTCAGCACAGAGCAACGTTCTTGGAATCGGATCATGGCTGTCACATTGGAGGCAGATTCCATTTGTACCTGGGTTATTAAAATTCAGATTTAAAAAAATGTTAGACCAATCTCTCTCCCAAACTCAGGACACTTGTAGTCACTCACTTCCTCTCCAAGTCTCCCTCCCAAGGCTATATTTTTGTTTCTTTTCCTTCCAAACCATGGGTTATGTTCAGCAAAATCCTAACGAGCCAATTGAAAATATATTCCTGGCAAACCATAATTTTACGGAGGCAGAGATGCCATGAGCCAGCATACTGCAAGGTGCTTCCTCCTAGCTCAGTTCTCTCCTGTTTAAGATTATGACTCTGGTCCCTGTGTATTTGGAAAAACAGGTCCCTAAAGTGCAGACCTCTGCTTTATGAGCCAAGCAGTGCAACTTGAAGTCTCAGGCTTACAGAAAGAAGGAAGAGGATTTATCCCACTTAGAAATGAACAGTCTCTGGTGTCATTAACGAATTTTTTTTCAATCTGATGACACTAGTGTGACCAATCAGTCTCTTTTGCAGCATGAATGACACAGTTCTGGAACACAGGTAACCTCACTAGATCCCGGAGTGACAACCCCAAGAAGGGTCTATATCAACCAGGGGGCATTGTGGGCCCCAGGGGACATTTAGTAGTGTCTGGAGACATTTTTGGTTGTCGCAACTGGAGGGAGGGGTGCTCCTGGCCTCTAGTAAGTAGCAGCCAGGGCTGCTGCCCAGCACCCCACAGTGCACAGGACACTCCACAGGGAATGACCCAGACCGAATATCTTGAGTGCCCAGGTCGAGAAACCCTATAATATATGTGTAATTTGTGATAACATTTGCATCACCCAGGCTTTACAGTGGGGAAACCGAGGCTCAGAGAATGTAAGTGGCCTCTGCTGCACAGCATCATCCCTGAGATCAAAGAACAGCTACCCCATCTGGCCTCTGTACTGTCCGGGCTCTCCATTGAAACAGAACCAAGTGGATATATATATATAACAAGAGATTCATTATAAGCAATTTGCTCACATGATCAAGGAGGCTGACAAGTCCCAAGCTCTCTAGTCAGCCAACGAGAGCTCCTGGAGAGCCAAAGGCGTGGTCCCTGTCCCAGGCCAGCAGGCTCCAGCCTCAGGAAGAGCTGATGTTTCAGTTCAAGTGCAAAGGCAGGAAAAAACCTGATGTCGCAGGCTCCGTCATCAGGCAGGAGGTGTTCCCCTTACTCACAAGAGAGCAAGGCTTCCTGTTTCCCTCAGGTCTTCACCGATTTGTCTGAGGCCCACCCACATCTGCTTTCCTCTGGCTGCTGGCTCAAATGTTCCTCTCATCCAGAAGCACCCCCACAGCCACACGCAGAATGTTTGACCAAATATCTGGTCCCCTGTCAAGTGGAAGTATAAATTACCCATCACACCTCCCAACTTTATAACCAGTTGCTACATCTTTCTGCAACTCTTGCTGCTCACAGAGTGGTTCCTGGAGCAGCAGGGTCAGCGCCCCAGGGGAGCTCACTGAAATGCCTAGCCCAGAACTGTTAGTTTGCAAAGTGCTGGGTTACACGCATGCAGGGGGGCGGTGTGGGGTTGTGGGCACCTAAAACAATCAATTTTACAATATTGACTTACCATATTCGTTTAGCGATAGCAATTTGAAGAGCCATGTGGGTAGTGTTTTCCTTCCTTAACCTCACGATCAATAGAGGTTCATTTATCACTTAAGAGGTGTCAAGCCCTACTCCAGCCACTGAGCAAGCCACCTTCATGCTTGCTGTGCATGATAAGCACATTCAAGAGCCCGGATCTGTTTGCTACTCAACATTAGGCCATGTTTCCATGAAGTTCAGCCAGACTTACCTGGCATAGAAGTAGAAACAGGCAAAAAGCCAGCCCCAAGCCAATCATGCTGCAAGCAACATTTGATTTTTACCATTGTTTCCTCTGCCTCTCCCCTGCCTGGCGTCCCTATCCAGGCCTGGCTGCATAATTCGTGCTCTAAGTTTTGCAGCGAAAATGAAAATGTAGAGCCCTCTCATAGTCTATTCAGACTGCTTTCCCAAAATACCACAGACTGAGGGACTTATAAACAACAGAAATTCACTTCTCACAATTCTGGAGGCTGAGAAGTTCAAGATCAGGGTGCCAACATGGTCCAGCGAGGGCCCTCTGCTGCATCACAGACTTCCTGCTGTGTCCTCACAGGGTGGAAGGGGCTAGGGGACTTTGTGGGGGTCTCTTTTTTTTTATTAAGGTATTATTGATATACACTCTTATAAAGGTTTCACATGAAAAAACAATGTGGTTGCTACATTTACCCATATTATCAAGTCCCCACCCATACCCCAATTCAGTCCCAGTGATTCCCCACACCATGTGTACTAAACATAATACCTGTGGGGTCTCTTTTAAGAGCACATGGATCCCATCCCTGAGGCTCCACCATCATGACCTAGTTACCTCCCAAAGGCCCCATTTCCTAACCCTAATGTTGGGGATTAGGATTCTGACATATGAATTTAGGGGCACACACTCAGACCACAGAAGACCCCTTGATTTGTGAATAATAAATTAGCTTGCTAATCACATGCACCACACCTTCTTATCAGTACAATGACCTCAGATTTGGTGACCACAGCTCAGAAAAAGCCATTTTGGGAGATACCCAAAATTCAGTGTAATCTGGAATACCCAAAAAAGTATGTGTTCCCGCTGAAATCGTAAAAAGAGACACCCAGGCACAATGCGCCTCCAGGGAAGAAAACACTACGGCCTGTGAAGCAATCCTACCCTAAAATCCAAACCCAATCTGATCAAAGCCTCTAGAAAGATTCCTTGGATTCCAAAGGTCTTCTTAGCAGATAAAAGGGTATTTACATATCTAAGGATTCTTCAAGTACAAAGGTCTTTAGAGCTAGAGAGAAAAACACATACCGTGAGAACCACCTAAATGCAAAATCGAGTCATGGGATCAAGCTGCAGGTCCCACATGTCCTCGGGTGCATGGGCAAATCTGTAATGTGTACAGCCTAAAACCAAGGGTCTTAAGACTACCTCCCATAAGAATCGCATGATGGACATAGCAAGCATTAATAGGCTTCAAGTGTCGCATCAGGGTCACCCAGAAGAATGTGTCCAGGGGCCAGCCCCCATCTTGTGTGTGTACACAGGCTCAGTCATGGGATGGTAACTATCATCTGAACTGGGGATGAATCCCTCAGCTCCAGAAGGATTTAGGAGAAGTAAAAAAACTTTAAGAGAATCAAAACTATAGGATTCATATTTGGGGTGAAGAAGGGCTCCGTGCATATTTTATACTTTATGTATTTGTAGTCTCACAGAATTTCTGAGCTTTGGAAACCTCTGTAAAATGTACAATTGTGTAATTAATCTAAACTTGTGATTTTGGTTGAAAACTAATTTTATATACAGTATTGGAACATTTTCAGATAACTTAAGCTTCACTCTACTTACACGTTTCATTTATTAGATTAGGAAGTTACTGGCATACTTGGGAATGCGTTTATTAACTGGGACAATTGAAGCAACAGAAAAGGAAGTGCGCGCAGGAGACTAAAGAGTTTTTAAGGTACTTTAAAAAACGCATGAACATGTTTAATTAACTAAGTTTGTAAGTGGGATCAACTATTTTCCAAAGGTCCCTTAAAAATGGTAGGTAGTTATTATTTGCTAGACTTAAAAATGAATATTAAAAAAAAGAATAATAGGGTTTCTGGGCTAAACTTAAAAGATTAAGGAAAAACTAGGCATTTGAACTTGTAACTTAAATAAGTTGACTATCAAATTTGTAAAACTGAATAAATCTTTTTGTGCATACACACACCCCGTTCCACTTTTGGGGGCTATGATCACCACTTCTGAAGGGCTGTACAATGTCCAAATTACTATGCTTACACACAAAAAAGCCAAGTTCATCCTTACAACCCTGTGTCAATAATATGATCAAATACCAATATTGTTTACCAAATAAATTCCATCCAAATTCAAAAACCTTGCTCAACCCTCCAGAGCCTGCTTAGACATGATAAGGTCTGATATGATTCAAGGTGCATTCCTCCTAAGGTGCTTACCTTTCGGGGGTGGGTTTTTTTTTTTTTTTTGGCATAATCTCAATCCAATTTTCTGCCCATGTCATGTTCTCATCCATTTATAAATTTCTATGTGTGTGTGTGTGTGTGTGTGTGTGTGTGTGTGTGATTGCTTGTCATCGGAATAAATTATTTCTTCCCTAACTAACCAATTTATGTCCCTTATAAAAGACAAGTGTAGCTCTATGCCAATTTAACTAGGGAGTGTTGATGGGGGTTCTGAATAGCCCTGTTTGCAGCCAGCCTGTGCTTTGGAAGTTCCTGATTTCTGACTGTTTGAATTCCGTTGTGGTCTGATAGGCACAGTCAGAGTCACACCGTGTGATCCACAGAGCAGCACATTCAGCCTCACTGACCTGCACAACCAGAATCTGCCTTTTGACCAGATTCCCAAGTGATCCCCATGCACAGAAGCGTTTAGGATGCATTAGACGAGAGTTCGGGTAACAGCCATCGCTGTTGCTGTGGTGTTGCGTGCTTGAGTTTGACGCTCAACAGAGTACTTAGGAGTATTTGTTTTAAACAAAAAGCTGACAGGTTCCGATTCAATGTATTCTATAAACTGCCTCTACAAATTGTTAAGGTATGTGTGTGCTTGTTACTGAGTTAATGTAAATGTTACATTAATGGTTGGACGGAAGTCTCACAGGGTATGGAAGAGGGCAGGGGGTCTGCTGCGATCAGCTGAGGCCCTGGCACCCTAGGGGCTCCAGGAAGTGTGGTCACCTCCAGCCAGCTCAGCCACTATCACCCTAAGGCTGTGGGCGGATTAGAGGAGGTCACAAATGCATTTCTGTTCCTCATATCAAGGTGGGGAGCCTATCTCCTCTCTTCCTGAAAGAGCACACCTCATGACTGACTCTGACCTATAGAAGGTGGTGGAAGTGATGTTCTCGGACTTCCATCCCCAGGCTTAAGAGAACTGGCACTTCCACTTTCTTGTTCTTGGAAATCAGCCACCAAGCAAAAAGTGAGACTACTCTGAGACTGCTGTACTATAAGGCAGCCCAAGAGAGCCATGCGTAGAGGAGCCCAGAGGAGCCAAACTACCTGTTAAGGCTCCTTTCACCTTCCATCCCCGGCAGCTGTGCAGCCCAGTGCATGGCTGCAGCCGATGCCACACGGCGCAGAAGAATCACCCATCAAGCCCTGCCTGGCTCACAGAGTCATGAGTGCACAATAAAATATTTGTCATTTAAGCCTTTAATTTTGGAGGTGATTTATTACATAGCAATAAATAATGTGTGACAAATGCTTAGACATGTGTGGCAGCAAACTATTTCTTATTCATGGCAGACTAAGTGGAGCAGCCGAGAACTTCCTACCCCTGCATCGGGGGAAGGGAGGTAGTGAGGAAAGCCATGGAAGGTGAGGTAGGGAAGAAGAGCTCAGAAACAGAACGGGAGGAAACACCAAAGAGCTCCAGGCCTGCTTTGCCTTAACTACCTGTCACCCAGATGGGGCCGAACAGTGGCCCCATCCCTTTCTTTCTTTCTTTCTTGTTTTCTAAAATGGGGCTGAAGCACAGCTCACCACCAGTGGAGACCTCAGTGAGTTTTGACAATGAACTCCTGCAGCTACCTGGCACCCCCAGATCAGCCTGAGACACACCCCACCCTCAGCCGTCCCTGACTTCCACGGGCCTGGGCCACTGGGGCCTGTTGTAAATGCCTGTCAACTACACTGTCCGCGGACGCACACTACACGTGTCCCCAGTGTCTGGCTTCTTTCTCTCGACTTCATGTTGGTGACATTCATTCATGTTGCCGCGCGTACTTGTAGTTCATTTGTTCTCAGTGATGGTTAGGATCATTGTATGACTTTACCACAGTGTATCTGCATATGGGTTGATTTTATCTAAAACAAGGGTCAGCAAACCATTTCTGTAAATGGTCAGATTGTAAATATTTTAGGCATTGCAGGCCATGGGTCTCTGACGCAACTACTTATCTGCTGTTGTAGCCTGAAAGCCGCCAGAGGCAATGTGCAAATAAATGGACGTGGTCACACACAAAGACAACTGTCTCTATGGACCCTGAAATTGGAATTTCACATCATTTTCACATGCCACACAATTTTATCCTTCCTTTGACTTTTTTCCTAACCAGGTAACAGTGTAAAAAATGTTTTCCCATCATTTTTTTCATCTAACTAAACGGTGAATCTCTTTTTAAGTTTCCAAATGTAGGTGAGGGTGCAGGCAAACAGGAATTCTGGGGGAATGTAATAAAGCGAGGCATTCTTTGGGGCTGGCAGTGGGGCATTATACAGCAGGCACCTTAAAAATGCTCAGACTCTTTGACCATTTCTAGGCATTTGCCCAAAGAAAATAACCAGAGATGTGCATAAAGATTACTAGGCAAGGATATTCATCATACCCTATTTATAATATTGAAAAATTGGAAACAGACTCCAACTTTCAGGTCTGGCAATTGGACAGGTTGAGGTAATGCACCCCATGCTCCTCATATTTCCACAAACCCATAGACGTGCTGTGTAAAATCTGATGCAACATTACACACACCAACCAGCTAGGGAGAAACAGCACGTTCCTGGGTGAGGAGCACCCCAGTATTGACCCCCACCATTAGGGGCTGGGGAAGGTCTCATCCTCCCAAGAAGTAGCAAGGACGTTTGTCCTTTGAGGGCCCTCCGAGGGAGGGTGCGGTACACTTCGACAACATGAAGCCTCCTAGCTCATGCCCCTGGCTGTGTTGCCACTTGTTGATGTCATTTTCCTTTTTTTCAGCAATGTCCTGCAGCTCTTAGTGCACACCTGCTTCACTTCTCCAGTTAATTCCCAAGTACTCTATTCTCTTTGATGCTATTTCTCGTAATTTCCTTTTCAGATCATTCATTGTTGCTGTATAGAAACGCAACTGATTGTCGTGTGTTGACTTTGAATCCTGCTACTTTGCTGAATTCATTTACTAGTCCTAACAGATGTGTGTGTGTGTGTGTGTGTGTGTAACCTTTAGGGTTTTCTATATATAAGATTATATCATCAGCAAATAGAGATATTTTTACTCCTTCTTTTCCAATTTGGATGCCTTTTAGTTATCTATTTAGTCGTTTTTACTGCTAGGTTATATTCCATGGTATAAACATACTGCACTTTCACTATTCAACTGCCATTTCATAGAACTACTCGTAGAACATTTTTGCTTATTTCCAGTTTTGAGCTATCATGACTAAAGCTGCTACAGATAATTGTGTACAAGTTTTTGTGTGGACGTAGGTTTTCATTTCCCTGGGCCCCTGTCCGTTCTCCACCCGTCCCGCTCGCGCCCTGAGCCTGCGAGGCCCACCTGCCTGCGCTGAGCCAGGTGCCCCCGGCCCTCGGGTCTCCAGGGGCAGCCTCCAGCAGAGACCCGAAGGCAGGTGGCACTCGCTATTGCTCCCGCCCTGTGCGGCCAGCGGCCTGGGTCCCTCCACCAAAGCTTGGCTCTTGTTGGTAGTTACATTTCCCAGGTTCTACTCATTCCTGTCAAGCAGAAACTGCGAAGGCACTGAGACTTCACCCTCCTGCAAGCTAACAAGTCAGTTCCCTGTCCATCTCCTGGCCGAAGGCACCAGAGCCCCAGTGAGAGACACAGGCTTTTCGTTACAGTAAAAGCAGCAGCCAGAGCAGTAGGCTGAGTGGGTGCCCAGCGCCCCAGTTCCCACAGGGCCACGTGACGAGGGCCTGCCGCTCACCTGCCCGTGGGCGGGGGCAGCGCGTGAGAGCAGCCCTGAGCCTGGAGACTGAGCTGTTATCAGGGCTGCTAACGGCCTGCCTGCCCTCCTCTCCAGGGAGCCGACTCTCTGGAATGCAACCAAAACTGGAATGCAACCAAAACTCCTCCGGGGCCTTGGGGAAGGCTCTCAGGTTTGTTACCTGGGCCCAGACAGAGAAAGCTTTAGGATTCTGGAATGTCTCCAGGGAGGGTGATGTTCCCTATCTTTACGATGTCCACTATCTCCAGTTCTCAAGGCTGGCTGCTGGCCAATCATCCCTGAACAAAGCCTGTCGGTGCCCTTTGCTCAGAAGAGCCTGGCGGTGCAGAAACGCCCAGAAATCCAGGGAGAGTTGTCGCCCAAGACTGGCCCTGCCACTTCAGGCCTGAGGTAGTGAGCACGGCCCACTGTTGCCCACCTGGGGTCTGTACTGCCCCCCGTTGGTTGCCTCCAACCTGTCCATGCTTTTCTAAGTAGTACCTTTTTATTAAGCACTCCTTAAATGACTTGGTTTGGTGCAGGCCGTGTGCTGCCAGTAGGGTCCCCATCTAAATAAAAAATATCTACGAATCAATAAGACAAAGACAATCCAAGCAGACAAGAAGCAAAGGCTATGGCTAGGAAATTTATAGAAGACAAAAATTTGCTGGCCAAGGAGCATGAAAAGATGCTTAACCTAGAAAATCCTTAAAGCCACATCTCATACCACACAGAGGAGGCGAGGAAACCGGGCTCTCATTCCCACCCGGCTGAATCAGAAACCAGAGTGACTTGGGAGTGTGATTCAGCAGCACCTGTGAGAACTGAAGAGGTGCTCTCTTTTGAATCAGCCATGCTTCTCCTAGGAACCCTGAATCCCTCAGCACTGCCCCTGGAGAAACCCACAAGTACCTGCCCCAATGCAAGCACAGTCATTCTCCTCTATTAGAAGCAACCTAAACGCTTTCCAATTTGTAAATTATAATATTTTAGAGCAGTTACAGTTAACTAGGTCTATATCAACATGGGTAAATCTCAAAATCATAATGGTAAGTGAATAGAGGATATGCACTTGTGATTACATTTATGTGTAGAATTTACATTATGTGTAGAATTTTAAACTCGGAACAATGTATTGTTTATGGAATATACTTCGGTAATTGAAGCCTGAGATCAAGGATAGGAAAAACATTTGAGATTACAGGTGGCTTTGGGGATGGAAGGAGAGAAATGGATTGCATAGATGGAGGAACCTTCAACTCTACCTGTAAATTTTTCTTTCTTAAAAATACCTGAAGCAAAGGTATAAAAAATGAACATGTATCAAATTGGGTAGTGAACGCTGATGGACAGTGACTGTAATGGGGTTGGGGGGGACCTGATGAAGGGGGTAGTTTAATCACCATGGTATTGTACATGTAATTGTAGATTAACGATACCAAAATAAATTATAAAAAAATAATAATAATAATAAACTAAAATAAAAAAGGAAGTCAGTGGGGGTAAAAAAAAAATTGGGTAGTGATTGAGTGGCTGTTATACTATTCCATGTCTGTCTTGTATATGGGAAATCTTTTATAATTTCAAGACAGTTAAAACAGCCTATATGACCATTTAAATCACTTGAGCAACAGACAATGTGTCCCCAGTGTGGGACACCATGCAATCTTTAAAAGTGACCATACCAGAGAACTTAGAGAAACAGGGAAATGCTTCTGAGACATCTGATGTGAAAGGGCAGAGTAGAAACCAGTCATATGTGGGCGGGCACATTTTACTTCAAAGTCTGTAGCTTTTTCTTTCCATCACTTATCTGTAAACCTTGAAGATAAATGCCAGGTTCTCAATCTTGGCTATGTCTGACTGGTGTGACTATAGGTAACTTGTGTTTTCTCCTATATATCGATTTTTACAATGAAAATGTAGTAATTTTATCAGAAAAGTAAACAAGTTAACAAGTAATTTGTTCATGCAAATGACGTCCAAATAAACAACTGAACAACTAGCAGCATTCATTTTGAACCTGTTGTTGCTATTTGTTGTGCGTATGCTGCCCTCTCGTGGATAAATAGAAGAATGCCTATGAATGTGGAGTAACAAAACCCCGATGTGTTCTTTACATATAAAGATATCATATATAACTCTATTATTAAAAATTAACACATGCTCATTATATAAAATTTAGGGTTCCCAAGAAGTACGACTAAATGGAAACATCGTCTTTAATCTCACTTTACCATTGGCTCAGGATTCTGAGTTCCTGGGCAGGAGAGATAGGAAGGTCAGGGTGCTGTAGTTCTCCCAGTATAGTCAATTTTCCTCCTATGTGGATGTCAACTTTGAACTTCATTTTGACACTTGATTCTTGCTTTGTTTACTTATCATCAAGTCTCTATTGTTTATTTATTTATTTTTAATTTTGTTATCATTAATATACAATTACATAAGCAACATTGTGGTTACTAGATTCCCCCCATTATCAAGTCCCCCCCACCAACCCCATTAACAGTCACTGGCCATCAGCATAGTGAGATGCTATAGAACCACTACTTGTCTTCTCTGTGCTATACAGCCTTCCCCGTGCTCCCCCCTACTTTATGTGTGCTAATCATAATGCCCCTTATTCCCCTTATCCCTCCCTCCCCAGTCCCTTTCCCTTTGGCAACTGTTAGTCCATTCTTGGGTTCTGTGAGCCTGCTGCTGTTTTGTTCCTTCAGTTTTTTTCTTTGCTCTTATACTCCACATATGAGTGAAATCATTTGGTACTTGTCTTTTTCGGCTTGGCTTATTTCACTGAGCATAATACCCTCTAGTTCAATCCATGTTGTTGCAAATGGTAGGATTTGTTTTCTTCTTATGGCTGAATAATATTCCATTGTGTATATGTACCACTTCTTCTTTATCCATTCATCTACTGATGGATACTTAGGTTGCTTCCATTTCTTGGCTATTGTAAACAGTGCTGCAATAAACATAGGGGTGCATATGTCTTTTTGAAACTGGGCTGCTGCAGTCTTAGGGTAAATTTCTAGAAGTGGAATTCCTGGGTCAAATGGTATTTCTATTTTGAGTTTTTTAAGGAACCTCCATACTGCTTTCACAATGGTTGAACTAATTTACATTCCCACCAGCAGTGTAGGAGGGTTCCCTTTTCTCCACATCCTCGCCAACATTTGTTGTTGTTTGTGTTTTGGATGTTGGCCATCCTCACTGGTGCGAGGTGATATCTCATTGTGGTTTTAATCTGCATTTCTCTGATGATTAGCGATGTGGAGCATCTTTTCATGTGCCTGTTGGCCATCTGAATTTCTTCTTTAGAGAAGTGTCTATTCATGTCCTGTGCCCATTTCTTAATTGGGTTATTTGCTTTTTGTTTGTTAAGGTGTGTGAATTCTTTATATATTTTGGATGTCAACCCCTTATCAGATGCATCATTTATGAATATATTCTCCCATACTGTAGGATGTCTTTTTGTTCTGCTGATGGTGTCCTTTGCTGTACAGAAGCTTTTTAGTTTGATATAGTCCCACTTGTTCATTTTTGCTTTTGTTTCCCTTGCCCAGGGAGATATGTTCATGAAGAAGTTGCTCATGTTTATATTCAAGAGAGTTTTGCCTGTGTTTTCTTCTAAGAGTTTTATGGTTTCATGACTTACATTCAGGTCTTTGATCCACTTTGAGTTTATTTTTGTGTATGGGGTTAGACAGTTATCCAGTTTCATTCTCTTACATGTAGCTGTCCAGTTTTTCCAACACCAGCTGCTGAAGAGGCTTTCATTTCCCCATTGTATATCCAAGGCTCCCTTATCATATATTAGTTGACCATATATGCTTGGGTAAGTCTCTTTATTTTTACAAATATTTAATAATTTGACCCCCATTCAGATACTTCGGCTGCTTCAAGTTCTTTCTTCAGTTTGTTGCTAGGATAAAAAATACTGCAACGACATCGTATATCTGTCTTGGTTAAATTGCATAAATTATCTCCATAGTGTAAATTCCAAACAGGGTCTTACTCTATGGCTACATGCATATTGTCCTTCAGAAAATCGCATCACTTGGGGCTTTTGCACCAGTGCGCGAGCGCTCATTTCCCAATCCAACATCCTCAACACCACCAGGAATCTCTCAGCTTTCTCATTTCACTTTCAGCAATTTGCAAGGTAAGAAATTATATGCCACTATTGTTTTGGTTTGCATTTCTTTTATCATGATGGGAGTTCACCATTCTCCCCCTGTTCGTTGGTAATTTGTGTTTCTTTGTAGCCTTTTGTTGACTTTCTCTTGTTCTATGAGACTTTTGTTTTCTTCTGTTTTATGCAAGGGTGAGATACAGTCCACACATCTTCCAACCCTCAACTTGCTGGGGGTCATTCATCTCCTCAAGTCTCTCAGGGCTCCCCTCTGTGAGAAACACACTCACTGGTCCAAACTCAATAGGTGGACACGGAGAGAGAAAGAACAGTGGAGTGAGGCTTTAATGACGGTCTTGCAAGATCTGGTGTCTGGTGAGCCGGCACACCTGGGGCAGCTGGGGCAAATAACTTATTTCCTAGCAGGCAAGTCCTTCCCCTGGTTCCTCATTAGCTGAATACTACAGGGTTCACATTCTTTCCTGGATGTCACCTAAGCCAGTTATATCCATATTAGGCCTTCTCTTACATTTGTTTTAATTTTATCAGTAGGTTTAAAACTTCTTTCTCTTCTCAAACAGATACAGCCAGGTCTTTATCAATCCCCTCCTCCACCCGCCACTCTCAGCCTGAGCAACTTCTTGGCATATTTTCACCACATGGCCCTCTGTTAATACCTTACTGTTAAAATGTTTAAACCCCCTGGTGGGAATAAATCACATTTAGGTTTTCTAACACCTCATTCCAAAGGTGGGGGATATTTCCTTAGGATGGGAATCCAGAACCTCTGGTGACACCCAAACACAACCCTCTCAGAACACTGAGTGGCAAGCTTCTTCCCGTATGTAAGAGAAACATAGGACGCAAACTAGCATGATTTCCACACAAAGGTGGGTTTAACTCTGACCTTTCAGACATTAGACCCATTCCTTCATTGTTGCAACACCCTAGCTTCTGGGGAACACAGACTAGGTGTCATTTGTTTATGCACAATAGGAACAGGTTTGCTTCTGGGGTGACGGAAGGTTTGGGAGCTGGACTGAGGTGGGGGCTGCACCACATCATGAGCGTGCTAAATGCCAGGGAATTGTACAGTTTTAAACGATTAGTTTTACATTTATGTAAATTATACCTCAACAACTACGAAAGGGATAATGGGAAATAGCACTCAAATTCTACTGAATAAATTTCTTTTTTCATTGAGCTACATACAATAAAGCACACAAATCTTAGTGAACAGCTGGCTGAAGCTTGCCAGGTGTAGACACTCATGTAACCATCACCCAGATCAAGTTAGCAAACATTCTCACTAATTTCCCCCCACCTCTATTGGGTTTTTCATCTTTTCTTCATCTTTCTTTTTTCTTTTTAACTTTTGATTATGATCTCTGCATACATTAGGTAAATCAGCCCTTTGTTACTTACATTTCCTTAATGTTTTGTTTTGTCTTGTGTGTTTTGCCATGCGGGGATTTTACATTTTTACATAGAAAAACTTGTCAATATTTCCTTTTCAGCTTCTGGACAAAGATTACTTAAAATAAGTAATTTTAAATAACTGACTTTTTTGGTCAGATATATTTTACTAGTTATAAACGAAATACCACAAGTATCTTCCAATAAATACATGTAATGAAAGAGAAAAGTGCTTATAATAATGTTAACTGGAAAACAAAGATATAAAATAGTAGGTACAGTATAATGGGAACACAAAATAAAGTTGTTCGTGGTGGGTTCGACATGGGCAGCATAGTTCAGGAAAAGATTGAGGCCCTGGCCAAGTCAAGAGACCACAGATATTAGTAGCTTGAGCTACTGTTTGTGTTGCTAGCTAGTAAGGCTGGTTAAGTGAAAACAAACCAGCTTGATTTTAGGCAAATAACTGATGGCAAAATAAGAGAATGCAGTTTCTAACTGGTTCAAGCCAACGAGACTCAGAATGGGGAACAAAAATAACCGGCAGTAAAGGTCGGGAAATCCTGGCATAAAGGAAGTGTTCTGGCCTCAAGCCAGACTTTCTAGGTTTGAATTCTTGCTCCACTATCACATAACCTTGGGCAAGTTACTTCATCTGCACAATGAGGAGAGTAATAAAATCTGCTTTGTAGGTTATTATGAAAATGAGAGTTAGTAAAGATACAGCATCACCCAATATTACGAGTGCAAAAGATGTTGGTTATTATCCACTGGCATATTAGCTCTCTTAAGGCAGAAAATTTATGTTCTGTTCCCAGTGCCTAGATAAGTGCCTGATACATAGGTTTGCATGGCAGCTGCACCGATTTACATTCCCAGCAAATATTCATAAGTGTTCCAGATTCTCCATATTCTTGTCAACACTGCTCATTTTCTATTTCCTGGTTTTTGGTTTTGGTTTGTTTCTAATTATGATGGGTGTTACGTGGTTTTGATTTGTATTTCCCTCATAATTGATGATGATGTTTTCGTGTGCTTACCGGTTGTTTGCATATCTTCTTTGGAGGAGTGTCTGTGCAGGTCCTTTGCCCATTTTTAAACTGGGTTGTTTCTCTTTTTACTGTTGAGTTGTGCAAGTTCTTTATATATTCTGGATACTAGACCCTTATCCAATAAATGATTTTCACATAAAAAAAAAATAACCAGCAGTTACCCCAAAGCTGCTTATGTGCTCCTTCACCTACTAAAACCACACACCTTGGTGCCATGACAGGTCCGAGGCTGACCCTATCAGGACAAAAAGGGTCCCTTTTCCCCCAAATGCCCTCCCTATTAGAAAAAGATGCCACCTATCCCAACAAATATTCCACCCCTGCTTAAACTCCAGCTGTAAGACCACCCAACTGGACCCCACCACGCCGCTGATCTCTGGGGTACACCCGCACTCCCGTCTTGAGTGTGTACTTTGTTTTACTAAACTATGGTGTACCTGCTCAACCCACTCATTAATTCTCTCTGGATCAGTCAAGAACCCTCTCCCGGACTGAGGTCTCACCTAGCAAGCAGGGTGATCTCCGCAGGTGCAACTGCCAACCTGCAAGGTTAACAGGTTGGAGCAGCAGCTGCACAGCCAGCGTGGACAGAGCTCTCAAGCTGTGACGGAGGACTCTGGGGGCCCAGCAGGTGCTCGAGGCCGTGGTCAGGAGGGGCAGCACACAACTTGGGAGGGCCTGCTGCGCAGGACGCCTTTCTTGCTGGGCCAGAGGTGGCGGACAGAGTTCCTTTTATTATGGCACAAGCCCTACGTGGATAGTGTAAGAAAACTTGATCAGTGTGTGGAGTATGAAAAAGTAAATAAAAGCCACATATAATTTATCCAGTTAATATTTTAGCCCATTTCCTCCCCATCTATTTTCAGTTCATATTTTTAAAGCTGGGATCATACTATCATGCATTTTGGATTTCGCTGCTTTTTGCTCTGTATTTTCCCAGAACTTTTATTATGAAAATTTCCAAATATTCAACAAGGTTGAAAACATTTTACAGCTAACACACAGATACTTACCACCTAGCTTCTACCATGCATGACCATTTCACTTTATTTCCTTTTTCACACATCTATCCATTTGTCCAACCCTCTATCCATCAGTCGGTCCATCTTATTCTTTGACGCATTTTGTAGTAAATTACAGGCATCAGTACACGTCGAAGTATTTCAGCAAGCATGCCACCGACTAGTGATCCTTATTTGTTTACAGTGGTCTCCTTTGGGTAGGGACTTTACACATAGTGATTTGCACCAATCTTGATATGTGTGGTTTTTACACAATTTTTTTCATTTACTATTTTATCATAAGTATTTTGCTTGGAATCACATTAAGCCAACAGATCAGTCCAGGAAGGCTGAACAGTTTGGTAAGATCTGTCCTTCCACCTGGGAGTGCGTCACGTCCCCATATCTGCTTTGTGGCTCTTGGTAAAGTTGAGGGGTTTTCATCAGACAGGCTCCTGCACTTGTCACACCAAGCTCATTGCCAGGTATTTTAGAGTTCGTTGCTTTTGTAAAAGGACTCTACCTCAATTCTAATTTGAAGTGACTACTGTAGGTACATAGAAAGGTTTTTGTGTATTTAGTATCCAGCTACATAATTGAACTTTCTGCTGGACTAGAATAGCTTTTCTGGGCATTCTCCTGGGCTTTTTTAGTTATAGAATCAATTTAGCTGAACAATGATTTATGCACTCCTCTAGGATAATTACACCTCTTTTCTCTGTCTCCTGACTTATGTCACCTTGTCTGGAGCTTCCAGAATCATCTTAGGTAACAGTGGTAATGATGGTTTCTGAATCTGGTTCTTTATTCTCAGAGAATCCTCTAATGCAGTGACTCACAAGTGGGGAATCCAGGGTCAGCAGAGGGGGTGCTCAGCCGGGGCTGAGGGGAAACACTGGCCACCTGAAAAAGCCCCACAGGTGATTCTGAAATGACCCCACCACATCAAAGTCAGGAAAACTGCATTAATGCTTCACTCAAAGATGTGTTTGTTTAAGGTAGATATCACTGAATGAAATGTCTTTTTGTGTCTTAGTCTACAAAGAGCGTTTGTCAGGAATTAATGGTATAATGATGTGGATCTCGATAGATAGACAGAAAATACAACTTCATTGAGCTATAATCCATATACCACATAGCTCACCCATTTAAAATGTACGATTCCATGACTTTTAGTGTATTCAAAGTTAACCATCACCACAATCCATTTTAGAACATTCTCATCACCGCAAAAAGAAACCCTGTGCCCACTGGCTGTCACTCCCAGTTCGCCCCTCCCAGCCCCTGGCCACCACTCATCTCATCTCCATCTCTATGAATTTGCCTCTCTGGACATTTCATGCAAATGGTATCATATGTTTATGGCCTTTTGCATCTGGCTTCATTTCCTTAACATCATGTTTTCAAGGTTCATCCACACAGAGGTAGGAGAAAAATAAAACCATTTCCTGATTCCTCCCTACCAAGTTCAGCTGGTTCTGCTGTCCTACGGCACAAATAGTGCTGCAGGGACTATCCCCGTGGAAGTGGTCTTCCCTGTTCCTGGTCTCGAATGTGTCCCAGTGGAGCCCCACCCACAGCCTGGCTTTAATGACCTCATGCAACTTCTCCACACTTTTGCTGGGGATCTGGAAGCACGCTCTCTAAGTGTGTGGCCTGCTCACAGCTACCCACAGTCTGGCTACTCCACAGTAGCCAGGAAATTTAAGGCTTCAGGGGCGTTTATTAGCTGAGATCTTCAAAGCCTAGTTGTGTATAGCCTCAGTAGCTTAAGCACAACACCAGAGGCCTCTGAATGCATAAGCTGCCCAGGGGACACACATGGGCGTCACCTTTAGTCACCACACCCCCTAAATGCTGGCACTTCTGCCTCCTTAATCTCTTCCTCTTCCCTCATTCCCACCTCCACACCCTTGGCTCAGGCCCCATATCTCTCTTGTACAGTGTGTCCCAGGTCAGTCAGGATGCTGCGTCCAAGGCCCATGCCCACGGCCCAGCCACCAGCTGCACGCCCGGGCCCACCAGGGCAGCTCTGCCCTCCCAGCCTTTGCACACGCTGTTTTTCCTGTCCTGGAAAACTCCCACCCCCTCAGGTGCCTCCCTGCCCTGGCTGACAGTTACTCCTGCTCCGGGGTGGCTTTACACATCTTCTCCTACTGCCTACTGTCCACTCCACCGGCCACGAGCCACTGATCCCAAAGCCCTCACCCAGGCCTGCATGCCCTGACCGCAAATCTTGACTGTGTTTGTCTTCCCAGTGCATAGAACTGGCACATCAGAGGTCCCCAACAAATGCTAATAGTTGGAATGTATGAATGAGTGGGCAGAATGCTTTGGTGTAGATTTCTAAAACAGTGACCACAATCAATTTGAGTGGTTGGATCACATTCAAAGCACTTCTTTCAATTGCTTAATGGCTTTTCAAGAGGCACAGTTAAGGATTCTTTCTCATTGTTGGAACATCCTCCACTCCCCACCCCTCTCCCCTCTCAGGAAAGTCTAGTATAACAGAAGGGCGAGTGTTCGGAAAATTGGGCCAAGATAGTCACAGGCTATGATTCAGTCTTACAGTCTCTACCACCCTTGAAATATGAGTAAGAGTTCGAATCCTACACCAGACTTGCCATTTTTACAAGTCTTCCATCTCTTAGTGCCCGCTGGGGAGGAAAGGGTCAAGAAGAATGGAAACAACCCGCAGCTGAGGCCTCTGATATGCTGGGCCTTGACCAGGCATTTTATAATCTTTGTACATAAGGAAAATTACTGGCCAGCTGAACCCATATCATCATAGCCCATGATATCCATTCACAGTATCAATCTCTGTAAAATTTGTCATTAACACTTTTGTGTGTCTCTGAATATAAATATCAACCCTGTTCAAAACCCTTTCAGCAATAATGAAGGTGCCTGCGTCATCTGGCTCATGGTAGCCACCTGAGTAGACCACCGTAAAGGACAGAATGGGCCTCACTTTCAGCCTGCCGAGCGAGGTCTTGGAGAGCAAGAAGCAGGAAGGCCCAGGGAAGAGCCCAAATGCTTGAAGACTACACACTTGATTGACACCAAAGCCACTGGACAAGAATTCCTGTCAAGGCCTTTGGTTCCTGACCGAGCTTTGCCCACCTCGGAGGCTGGATCTGCTGCAGGCTAGTCTGGGGCAGAAAGAGAACTGTGAACACCTGCCCACTGGGCTCTGTCATGGAGCAGCAACCCTGGCCCGACACACCCTTGTCCTGAGGGAGGTGTGGAAGGGTCCCTCGGGGCAGGACCGAGGGCAGCCTGCTGGAGCTGTATGCTTATTTTGGGATGTGCTTCAAGCAGGGCCATCCTGGTGGGGCGGCGGGGCTGAGCAGCAGCGATGTGGGACCACTGCTCCTGGAGGTGGCTGTCATCACTAACGTTGCCATCTTGGCTAGACCTGTGATGGCACAGCTTTCTCTTATAGGAAACGAATTCATTCCCTTCAAGAGACAGAAACGGGTGTGTTCAAAGCCCTCACACTGGCTCTCAAAAGTCAGGGCTTCTTCAGACTTGCCCCAGAAGTGTGAGAAAGCCGTGTGAGAGGTAGGGCTCCATAAAAGCATGTCATGAAAGTGTCCAATGGGGGGATTTAAATCTGGGAATTAACCCTAACATACTAGGCTCCAATCAGAGCTGACTGTGCTTACATCGGATCCCCGCTTGGGACTCACCAGCATTAGTGTCTCTGTCCTCCTTGTCATCGGAGTGAAGGATCAGGACCTCCTGACAAACCACAGACGCAATCGCACCGTGGGCGCCCCTTTGGCGGTGGGGTCCGTCCTCCAGACCAGACCTGAGAGCTGGGAAGGGGGACTGGGTGTGCGTAGTTATGCTCTCCTCGTGGCAAGACGCTGTCTCCTGAAGGTGAAGACCTCGTCCTTTTCTCCCTTCCATCTGTCAGAGAAAAACACAGCGGGCGGGGGTGGGCTGGGGGTGGTGGTGTGTGTGTGATGTTCCTTCAAGCCTTCCCTCTACAAGTGGGAGAAAGCAGAAATCTCCCAGCTCCTGGTTAATACCTGAGCAATGGACGACCTGACCATGGTCCATCTTTTCTTAGATTTCTCATAGAATCGTGTCTCAAACTGGGAGAGAGAGTAGGGTTTTTTTGGTGGATTTATCTCCCATTTAACAATTTATCTCCCAGTTAACAAACCTTTGTGATAACGGAGACAAGGGTGGAGCATCCCAAGGGAGAATGGGGTGTGCCCAAGCCCCAGAGGAGGACAGTTTAGAAATCTGAGAGGTGGGGTTTGGCTGAGGAAGAGAGTGCAGAGAATTGAGCCCAGAAAGGGGCACCGGGTCAGGTTTTGTGAAGAACCCCTAATGGCAGGCTGAGAGACCTGACCGATATTTTGGACTCAACAGAGAAATGCTGAAAGATTCTCCTTTATCAGTGGTCACAATGAGCCTGATTGGGAGCTGGAAGGACAGATAATAGTCTCTCTCTTTTTCAACAGACTATTTTTTTTTTTTCTGATTCAGCAGCATTCATTCTTTTTTTTTTTACAATTTATTTTATTTTAGTATCATTAACCTACAAATACATGAGCAATATTGTGATGATTAAACTACCCCCTTCATCAGGTCCCCCCCCACCAACCCTATTACAGTCACTGTCCATCAGTGTAGTGAGATAAGAATCACTACTTGTCTTCTCTGAGCTGTACAGTCTCCCCCGTGCCCCCCCACCCTATGTCTGCTAATCGTAATGCCCCTTTTACCCTCTTATCCCTCCCTTCCCGCCCTTCTTCCTCAGTCCCTTTCCCTTTGGTAACTATTAGTCCGTTCTTGGATTCTGTGAGTCTGCTGCTGTTTTGTTCCTTCAGGTTTTTTTTTCTTTGTTCTTATACTCCACA
>JAQQAC010016209.1:5349603-5388361 GCA_029783875.1 Phataginus tricuspis | reverse complement strand
TATCCTGCAACTTTGCTGAATTCAGATATTAGTTCTAGTAGTTTTGGAGTGGAGTCTTTAGGGTTTTTTATATATAGTATCATGTCATCTGCAAATAGTGACAATTTGACTTCTTCTTTACCAATCTGGATGCCCTGTATGTCTTTGCTTTGTCTGATTGTCGTGGCTAGGACCTCCAGTACTATGTTGAATAACAGTGGAGAGAGTGGGCACCCCTGTCTTGTTTCAGATCTTGGATGAAAAGCTTTCAGCTTCTCGCTATTAAGTATGATGTTAGCTGTGGGTTTGTCATATATAGCCTTTATGATGTTGAGGTACTTGCCATCTATACCCGTTCTTCAACAGACTATTTTTTAGAGCAGTTTTAGATTAACAGCAAAATTGAGGGGCAGGTACAGAGATTTCCCATATCCCCCCTGCCCCCCTAACACACATATCCCATCAATATCTGCCACCAGAGTGGGACATTCGTTACAACTGATGAACCCACAGTGACACATCATGATCTCCCAGAAGCCATGGTTTACATTAGGGTCACTCCGGGTGTGGCCCGTTCTCGGGCTTTGGACAAAGAAGGAATTATATGCATGCACCACTGCAGGATCATATAGAGTGGCCTCACCGCCCTACATCCTATGCGCATGGCCTGTCCCTCCCTCCCTCCACACCCTGGCACCCACTGATCTTTCTCCTGACTCCATGGTTTTGCCTTTTCCAGAATGGCATGCAGCTGGAATCATAGAGTTCAGTACCTTTGCAGACTGCCTTTCCCTTAGTAATAGGCATCCAAGGGTCCTCCTGTCTTTTCATGGCTTGACAGCTCTTTTCTTTCTAGCCCTGAATAATATCCCATTTCTTGGATGGACAACTGTTTATTTTATCCATTCACCTACTGAAGGGCACCCTGGTTGCTTCCAAATTTTGGCAAATATGAACAAAGCGGCTATACACATCCATGTGCAGGTTTTTGTGTGGATGTAAGTTTCAGCTCCTTGGCATAAATACCAGAGTACAATTACTGGACCTTAAAAGTCTGTCTGTTTTACAAAAGCAAAAATGAACACATGGGACTACATCAAACTAAATAGCTTCTGTACAGCTAAGGACACCATCAACAGAACAAAAAGGCATCCTACAGTATGGAAGAATATATTTGTAAACAACATATCCAACAAGGGGTTAACATCCAAAATATATAAAGAACTCACACGCCTCAACAACCAAAAAGCAAATAACCCGATTAAAAAATGCAAGAAGGATATGAACAGACAATTCTCCAAAGAAGAAATTCAGATGGCTAACAAGCACATGAAAAGATGCTCCACATCACTAATCACCAGGGAAATGCAAATTAAAACCACAATGAGATATCACCTCACACCAGTTAGAATGGCCACCATCCAAAAGACAAACAACAAGAAATGTTGGTGAGGATGTGGAGAAAGGGGAACCCTCCTACACTGCTGGTGGGAATGCAAATTAGTACAACCATTGTGGAAAGCAGTATGGAGGTTCTCAAAAAACTCAAAATAGAAATACCATTTGACCCAGGAATTCCACTCCTAGGAATTTACCCTAAGAATGCAGGAGCCCAGTTTGAAAAAGATATATGCACCCCTGTGTTTATCGCAGAAATATTTACAATAGCCAAGAAATGGAAGCAACCTAAGTGCCCATCAGTAGATGAATGGATAAAGTAGATGTGGTACATATACACAATGGAATACTATTCAGCCATAAGAAAGAAACAAATCCTACCACTTGCAACAACATGGATGGAGCTAGAGGGTATTATTCTCAGTGAAATAAGCCAGGCGGAGAAAGACAAGTATCAAATGGTTTCCCTCATTTGTGGAGTGTAACAACAAAGCAAAACTGAAGGAACAAAAGAGCAGCAGACTCACAGACTCCAAGAAGGGACTAGTGGTTCCCAAAGGGGAGGGGTGTGGGAAGGCAGATGTGGAGGGAGGGAGATGATGGTTGAGGGGTATTATGATTGGCACACATGGTGTTGGGGGGATCATGGGGAAGACAGTGCAGCACAGAGAAGGCAAATAGTGACTCTGTGGCATCTTACTACACTGATGGGCAGTGACTGTATTGGGGTATGGGAGGGACACGATAACAGGGGTGAATATAGTAACCACAGTGTTTTTTCATGTGAAACCTTCATAAGAGTGTATATCAATAATACCTTAATAATTTTAAAAAAGACCACAGAAAAAAAAGTGTCTGTTTTAATTTAGGGAGATCCCCATCTCCTGTTTTAATGGAAGATGTAAGTAGAGGCTTTGTGTGAAGCTAAGTTTAGGAATGATGGAACCAGATACCAAACCTTCGAAGAGTTAACACTACAGAGAACTGAAAATAATTTAAAATGATGAAATATTCATTAAAAAAACTTGACCAATTATTTGAATGCTTAATAACTGTGTTCCAAACCGTCTACCTTTTGGAAATAAAATTGCTAAAACGAATATCCTTTACACCTGGAAGAATTCTCCCTACCCTGCCTGTCCCAGCCTGCCTGTCCTCTGACTCCGTGGGGATTGGCCCGCAGGTTTTCTAACGGGCTTATTTTAATGGTAAGGTACTCATCTGTATTAATTCAGGGAGAACAATCGCAGCCCGGTTACCAGGTAACTAGATTTAATGCGCAGCTGCATTCTGATTGGCCACCAAGGAGTGACCTCATGTTTGCAATCCGCTGGCACAAGCTGCCGCAAATTCTTCAACATTCCCATCTAACAAGGCTGTCGGTGCTTACCAGGCCGCACAGGTGCACCACGTAGGCGGGCCCGACAGCAAGATGCGCGAGCGCTCCGCCTGGTGAAGCCTCGGGGCTCCTGGGCTCGGGGGCAGTCCAAGCCTGTTCCCTGGTGACCCTCTGCCTTCCTCAGTAGCTGCCTTCTCCCCGGGTTCACTGGAGAGTGAGAATCCGTGCTGGGCCTGTGGGAAACGGGTGTGAGTCAAGACACGAGTGGCCGCGGGTGCCAGGCCCCTCCGTGGCCCGCTTCCCTGTGCATGGCCGCGACGCCGGTTCCCGGGGGCTCGCGGCCGCCCGTGTGGGACCACGCCTCGGCCAGGGGAGCCCCTGGCTGAGAGAAGCGCGAACGCCGCGGGGCCTCAGCACCTTGGCGCCCCTGCCCCCGTGCAGACGGCTGCGGCCCGAGTCCTCAGCCCCGAAACAGGAAGCCCGCCCCCAGCCCACATCCGCAGCTGGGAATAGGGCGGCGCCACCTTCAGGGGTGGGTGGGCGGTATTTCCTCTTGACCCGAGGTCTCCTTCTGATCATGTCGCAGCCTTTATGCCAACAGACTGGCTGGAAAACCAGTCTCCTTCCTTCAAAGCTGGACTTTTCCAGAAAAGAGCCTGTGGGTAAAGTAGACGTGTTTAGAAATGACCATGGACCTCGAGCTTTCTTAAGAATGTTTGCAGGGCGAGACTGCTTTTCCTTTTCTTTCCGGAACTGCACTTCTGTCTCTCCTGTCCCCTTTGTTCTCCCACCACAGACTGGCTTCACCAGTTGTATTGTTGATGCTCACGATTAAAGAGCAGCTGAAAAAATTCATCCTTCCATCCTTTTCCCATTTCAAAATCAAGTAAAATTGATTTTTTTTTTTAACTTGGAAACGTAGGCGTGTGAGAGCGTGCCCATGCTATGCTTACGGAGGTGAGCGGTGTTTCTCAGCTGGGCACTGTGCACATTTGGGGCTGTGTGATTCTTTGTGCTCAGGCCGACACGCACACAGTAGGCTGTTTAGAAGCATCCCTGGCTCCTACTCACTAATGCCAGCAGGACTGTACTCCCTAAGTTGTGACAACCCAAAATGTGCCCAGACATTGCCAGATGTCCCCTGGGGGGCAGAATGATCCTAGTTGAAAATTGCCAACTTAGACAAACTCAAGCTGCTTTCTCTTCTAGACGTCCCTCCCGTACCCCACCATTTTGGGAAGATCCCGCCATCCTGCTCGCGGGGATCCAAAGTTGGAAGGGCAGTGACTTTAGCATCTGTGCACCAGCCTTATTTCAATGGCTTCAGGCACACCAATTCCTGTCAAGATTCCAAAGGGTTCTCAAGGAGGAACGAGGGAAATGTGCCCTGAAATGGGGAGGTTCTGTCTGTAGCCAGCCTCACAGCCATGGACGCCCACTTCATGGCCTTCATCACACCTCCCTCAGCGCTGCCCGGGCCTCATGAGGCTTCTTCCCTGGAGCTCCTCTTCTGGCCCAGCTGGCGGCCTGGTTTGCAGGGTGAAGAGTGACCTCCCTGAACCGCACTGGTCCACCTGAGGCCGCCCTTTGCGACCACCCCCACACTCCATGAGGGCTGGACCTCCCTCCTTTTCCCCAAAGGTTCAGTCACTCACGCATCTCAGAAGGCCTTGCAGCCCATTCTGTCTGCCAGGCCAACCTGAGCAGCCCTTAACCCAAGGGAAAGGAGACACTGGATTAGCTAGATTGTTCCTAGAAAATTCGTGCTGGCCACTGAAGATTGCCATCATCCTATGAATTCACAAATTATATGTTTATCATTTCGTAGCATTTTGTGGTTATTGACAACAAGCTTACCAGTTCTTAGATTTCAGGATTTGCTTCTTTATCTTTCTGCAAACCAACCTGACACTTCTCTGCCTTCAGCTGATGACCCGTCAACATTTCCTTAGAAGTGACAAAAAGAGGTATTGTGGCCCACGCCCTGGGCTGTAACCCAGGTGGACTTGTGGATTAGAGTCTCGTGACCCAGAAAGGCACCCACGAGTGGGCCACAAAGTGAAATAAAAGGATGTTTTGGTACTATTGTTCTTAAGAGAGAATAAGTGAGAACCACCAGGCATCTATCAAGAGGGGCCTGTGTGTAAATTCTGGTAACAGAGAGGAAGGGGCGGCCACAACTAACATGGCGTGCAGTGTTTACTGGGCATGTTAAAGAACCTGGCCTGGTTTATGCCTCTTAGTGTCAAACTGCTGAGGACAATTACTCCTCCTCAGTTACTACTCCCAGTTTACAGGTGGAAAGCCTGGGGGACTGAGGTAAATACCTAGCCAAGGTCAAACTGTTAGGGGCTGTGGAAGATGCTGAGTGTCACAGTGCTGGCTCTGCTACCTTTCCCCGTATCAGGTACCTGCCAGCAGGCAACAGGCTAGATTCTGGCCTGGGGTGGGGTGGCCATGCAGGGCAGGTTGTCTGGGGAGTCTGTAAGTCACAGAAAGGCCTACACAGTGTATATAATGATGGGCCTCATCAATACACGTCATTTATGACATTAAGGTGTGATTTCCATTTTCTACCACAAACTATACATATGAGCCCTGAATGATTTTTGTGGCTCCTGGAGTAGAAGTGTATATTCCCGGGGCTCTGAAGTTCTCATGGAAGGACTGTCCAGAAGTCCATATTGCACAGCTCAGGAGGAGCCTGGGAATAGCAGCTCATCCAGCTTCATGAAAAAGTGCAGTGGACACGGCTGTGTAGCCCCCACAATCTGATTTTCTTCTCTCCTGCGCACGTCACGGGGCCAAATTTCCCAGCCATATGGCTGGCACTAGTCACTGTTAAGCGAGCAGAAGTACTGCACACCACTTCCAGGCCAGCCCGTTAAGTGCCCCGTGAATGACGTTCCACACGCCTTTCACTTCAGATTGATGCAAACAGGCCCAGAGAACTCACCATCTACCTGTTGAGGAAAAGTGGCTACAAGACAGAAGGGTCTGGAGTGTCTGACTCATAGCTTACAGGACACAACCTGACGAAGAAATACAACTACACTGTGGGAAGTCACTGTTCTTTTATCTTTTGTCACAGCAACTAATGCCCCCCAAAGGAACACAAAACTCCTGTGGTTTTTGGATGGAATTTCATTAAAGGGAGAATTGCCACCTTAACAACATTGAGCCATCTCATATGTGAACATAGTCTACATCTTTATTAACTTACTTGTCTTTCATAAAGTTAATCTCATTTTTAAAATCTTAAATGAGATTCTTTTCCTCTCCCCGTGGGAGTCTCCCACATCTTCCATTTAGATTTATTCCTTTGACCACTATTGGTTTTCTTACCATTGTAAATAGCATTTTTTCGTTCTAATGTATTTTTTAAATTAAGGTGTCATTGATATACACTCTTATGAAGGTTTCACATGAAACACCTTGTGGTTACTACATTCACCCATATTATCAAGTGCCCCCCATACCCCATTGCAGTCCCTGCCCATACTATGCCACAGTCACTACTTGTCTTCTCTGTGCTACGCTGTCTTCCCTGTGATCCCCCCACACCGTGTGTGCCAATCATAATACCCCTCAATCCCCTTCTCCCTCCCTCCCCACCTGCCCTCCCCCACCCCTCCCCTTTGGTAATGGCTAGTCCCTTCTTGGAGTTTGTTTGTGAGTCTTGTAAATAGCATTTTTTAAAATCGCATTTTTAAAAAAGTTGTCACGTGTATAGGAAGGCAGTTGGATTTATTTTTATGCATGTCTGTTGAGATACACTTTGTATAGCATAATATTCACTCATTTAAGGTGTAGAGTTTGAAGAGTTTTTAGTAAATGTATATAATTGTAGTACCATGACCACAATCCAGTTTTAGAACATACCTGTCTGCCCAAAATGTTCCCTAGTGCCCATTTGCCAGCATTCCCACTCCTGCCTCAGCACCAGAAAACCACTGCTTTATTTCTGTCTCCATGCTGTTGCCCTTTCTAGAAAAACCCCTATACATGGAATCATGACCATGTAGTCTTTTCTTGGATATTCTACATAATCATGTTACCTCTGAAAAATTACGTTTTTGTTTCTTTGCAGTCCTTCCTCTCATTTTTTGCCCTCTGGCTATTTGTTTAATGGTTACCCTTAACATTCTAACATACAGAACCCGCTTAAAATCCAAAGTTAATCAATGCCTCCGAATACACCAGGACATTCAAAAGCTCTAGCCCTAAATATTCCTCCCTTACCTTACATGTTATCTATGAACTCCAGGGTATAGATAGAGTTCAAAGCTATAATCAGTACAAGTGTAGATGACCCGTGTGTGTACCAATTTCTTTGTTTATTACTATTCCTCGATCCAGCTCCTCCTTTCTAGGTCCAATTGCTTTGCTCCCAAAGATTCTCCTTTCATAAGCTCTTTATCTTCATTTTGTCCTCATTCTTGACTGATGGGTTTGTGGGTAGAAAACTACTGGATGACCATTACTTTCGGTCAGCATGTTGAGGATCCTATTTAACTGTTTTTGCTCTTTGTTTAGAAATCTGGGGCTTATTGATTGAATTGTAGATCCTTTATCATTGATTTCTGTTTTCTCCCTGGATTCTTTTAAGAATTTGTGTCTGAAATTTCTGCGTTTTCACTATTATACGTCTAGGTGTGAATCTATTTTTATTTATCCTGCTCAAGACTCAATGTACTATCTCCATCTATGGCTTTCACTAATTCTGGAAATTTTTCAACCTCCTTTCAGTACTGCCTTCTTCACAATCTATTTTTATCCCACTGAAATGCTTTCAGACACACATGGGGTCTTCTCACATTAACCTCCATGCCTCCTAAGGGCTCTGTCACTGTTTCCTTCCTCCTGTTTGTCTTTGTGCTGTGTTTCAGGCAATTTCTGCAGATTTATCCTCCAACTTTCCTAAGTCTGTCACCAGCACTGTCTTGTCTAGATATCCAGTGGTGCCATGGCATTTTAGACCTCAGCAATTTTATTTTCACTGATCTTGCCAAAGGTCCCCAGGGAAAGGCAGGCAAACCATCCCAACAGACATCTGAGTTAAAAGAAGGCAAAGACCCAGGCAGATGGATGCTAGGGTCTGTTGAGTCTGTGCAGTTTTATTTGATAAATCGTCTGCCTTAAAATCGTCTCAATATGCCACGGTGTCCATCAGCCAGCGTTGGTGCCTACCTCTAATCTACTGGTTCGCCATGGGGAGCACTGGAAAATTTCTGGAGACAGTCTCAACTGGGGTAGAGAACCCCTACTGGCATCTGGGGATAAGAGGCCACAGATGCTGCTTACCATCCTAGGGCGCCCAGCACAACCCCCCTCCCCACAGAACCCAGCTCAAAACATCAGTACTGCTGGGTGAGGAAACCCTGCTGTAACCAACCAGTTATTATCTTCAAGATCTTTGAGCTCTAAGCATAGTCGCTTCCTGTGCGCACCTGTGAGCTCACCGACAGCCTCTGGCTCAGCTTAGAGTTGGCCGTGCTCACCGATGCTGGACTTGTGTGCTTGTGCCATAGCAGTTTTTTCCCTGCCTTTGATTTTTGACAGTGTATGTACACAACATGTCTGCCTAGACTTCAGGAACTGAAAAGCTTCAAAGAAAGGAATAGGTTTCCGAATAGAACAGCAGAGGAGACTATAAGCTTCAGATGTACCGTGAAAACCCAAATACGTTTTATTTTCAGTGAGCAGATGATGACAATGTGATGTGTCCATCAGGAGTTCCTTCAGGAAAATGAATGACGCCCACTGTGAAGAGCAGACCATTCAGACTTTCCTTGAAACGTTTGGCCCTAGCCATGGGTTTCGCTTGATTTGACTGTTTTATTGGATATGTGCCACAGGAGAATATGGTGGCACTTATTAGCGAGAGGATGGCCATTGTGAGTCCTAGTGGGAGCACATAGGTGAAGCGTTTCCTTACTAGCATTTCTTTTTTAACAGGAAAACTGGGTGGAAAGTCAAGGGTGGTTTGGCCATAAAAATCCACATAGAAATTCCAGGTCACTGCAGTGGTAACCCCAGCACAGCTGATGAAAAGAAAGGAGGCAGCGATTCTGTAACCAAGTCGGAGGAATTCTGGGTTTGGGGCATTGATCCAGTGGGCCCAAAGTGCCACAGAGGCAAAAAAGAGGGCGACTAACACCATGCAATTCGCCAACAGTATCAGGTCCTGCCCGTACTGAATTTCATCGGAAAGGACCCAGCTCTCCTTGAGACTGCTCTCCCTACACAGCTCAACCACTGAGCTGGAGGTGTTCACGTTTTGAAAATACAAAACATCCCAAAGTCCAATAAACACAGTGGGAGCAATGTTGCTGTCAAATTCCCACACGCGCCAGGATCTGCTTCTGGCTAGGATTATGCCCAGAAACCAGACCAAAATACTAATAAAGAGGCCAGTCGTTTTGATGAAGAAGTGCTTCCGCTCACGTTGACTGATGACGACATAGAGGCATCATGAAGACACGCCAGGAACACCAAAGAGAAAAAATAAACAGACGGAATGAGCCACAGTTTGTCAAGGGCTAGTATTTACACACTGTCCTTGTCTAACAGTTACATTTAAGCGTCTATAAATGCATTGGCCGTAAACTGGTGTTCTAAATATTTTATGTAAGAATAAAAGAGGCCTAGAAATCCCTGACCATGGTGAGCATTGATTTGCAAAGCATTATGGGAACATAATTTGACACCATCTTTTAAAAGTTGAAATGTGCATACCCTTGCCCAGCAGCTCCAATTCCAGGTATTAATACTGAGGTATTTATAAGAATTTGCAAAAATGGCACAGAGACATGTTAGTTTCGGCACCATTTACCATAAACATTGGCAGTAACCTAAATGTCTATTAATAGAGGAATACTTAAATAAATTAGGGTAGATCCAGGATTATGATCGAGTATCTCCATGGCCATTATCAAAAATGAGTTAATCAATTTGAATTGTCCGAGGAAACTTCTGTTTTATACCCAAAAAAACAAAATAAATAATAATACACATGATACATCCATTTGTGTCCAAACAGGCTAGTTTTCTTTATATATATACAAATAGGTCTACACATACAGTTTTTTTAAAGTTTAGAGAGATGCACACAGAAAGAGTCATTCTGGGGAGACTGATGGAGAAGGGTAGGGACTTTCATTCTTATTTACCTATTTTTCTATAATAGGTAAATAAGAATCAAACATTTGTATGGTTTTAATGAAAAACATACTTTTATAATTAAAAACAGAATGAATATGACCTTGAGGATCTTCACACAGCAAGTTATGTCTATAAATTTTTTACCCATCACTTGCTCAAAATCTCACCTTTTGATTTTGGCTTCTTTTTTTTTTAGAACAAAAGAAGACAATTTCAAATTTATAACAGCTAAAAAATCTTTTTCTTTCCCTTATGCCTCTTTCTTTCTTTCTTTCTTTCTTTTTTGCTGTATAGAAAGTCATGTGTTTTATTCCACTTAACCATAAAGACAATAAATACTTGTATGTATGTACATATGTATAACATGTTATTAAAATATTTCATGTTACATATGTACACACATATACATCCATAAACACAATACACACACATACACACACGCATTAATTACAATTTTTTTAAGCATTAAAGTTGAAGGAGATGGGATACACAGAGGTATAAAATGTTAATTGTATGGTTTATTCTTGAACAATGAGGGAGTTATGCCCTTCTCTTTCAACATAAACAGAGAATAAACAAATGTCCAGATGTATTTTGCGTGAGACAGATAGCTCCCACGGAGACTGTGACCACCTTACTCAGATCTCTTCTCAGTTTGAATCCTTGGGAATACATGGCAGGGAACATCAGGAAATGATACTCATAGGCCTTCTCCTTCTGTTGATTAGCAGAAGGGAAAATGGCAGGGTCTGCTCAGGGTGGACCAGTGTGTGGGCAACCTATGCACCTGCCATGCAGATTTTAGAGGCCGCCAGACTGTGTCACCTTGGTCTGAAGCCTGATATTCCCAACACTGTATCCACTTTTGCACAGTCTTTCTAATCACTTGGGGGCAGTAGCTGTACTGCTTGGGAAGTGACATTAGCAAGATGGGTTTGAGACTGGCTGCCAATTTGATTACCTCTCCACCCAGGAATAAGACTTCCTTGCCAACGAAGGTCCGAGGGAATGGCCCACAGGACCAGTGAGGTTTTACAGAGTGAAGGAATCAGGAAGGAGAATGTTACAGAGGCAGGGAAATGTGCCAGCTTGGGGAAGTTTGGGGACATCTGTGTCAAAACTGGTGGGGTGGGGACCCGTTTTCCCTGAAGACCAAATTGAAAGAATTCCTAGATGTTAGTTTACAATTTACCAGCGGGCCCTGTAGGACTGAAGAGTTCAGAAGACTGGAGAATGGCAAATATCCGTTGTAGCAGTGGGAAATGAACAGGAAGGCGAAAAGTGCAGCCAATTAGAAGATTCACAGAAAGAGAAGCACCCCCAGTAAAAGAGGCATGGTTATGTAGTGTTTGGGCCTCTGAACACAGTCCAGTGAATCCCTTCTTCTCACCAAATACATATGACAGGTGTAGCTTGTGCTTTGTATAGGTCATGCCCTATTTCAAATACTTTATGAATATCAGCACATTCAATCCTCATGGCAGCCAAATGATAGATGTGCAATTATGCCCCCTGTGGTCTAGATGAGGGAGCTGAGCACAGTGTCACACAGATACACACGGCAAAACCAGGCTCCAGAGCCCTTGCTATTGACCCAGGGCTTCCCAGCTGTGCTGATGTTGGATGGTATTTACTCACATCAAAAACGTATGAATAACAACTAGACAAACCCCATGTCAGAAAACTATAGCTATTTCTGGCATTCTCCATGTCCCATAAAAAAATGAAAGTGAACCTTGCAGGACAGCAGCGTATGAGAAAGTATAAATACCTGCTTCCTTGTCTCCTTTATCTCAGTGACCAAAAACCTTTTAAAAGCTGATGCTTTTATTTAAAAACTTACAAGGGTAATCAGAAATGTGGAGAAATTGGAATCATTGTGCATTGCTAGAGGGGATGTGAAATGCGGTTGCTGTAGAAAATAGTACAGCGATTCCTTAAAATATTAAACAGAATTACCATGTGGTGCAGCAATTCCACTTCTGGGTATATACACCCAAAGGAAGACAAAGCAGGGAGTCAAACAGATATCTGCACCCTTATGTTCATAGCAGCATTATGTACAATAGCCAAATGGTGGGAGCAACCCAAGCGTCCATTCACAGATGAGTGGGAAAACAAAATGTGGTCCATACACACAACAGAATGTTATTCAGCCCCTGAAAAAGGAAGGACATTCTGACACCTGCTTCAACACGGATGAACCTTGAGAACATTGTGCTCAGTGACATAAAGCAGTCAGAAAAGGACAGATACTGTAGGACTCCACTTGTCTGAGGAACCTACCATAGTCAAAATCTTAGATAGAGAAAATAGATGGTGGGTGCCAGTGGCTGGGGAGGGAGGAATGGGGAGTTAGTGAGGACAGAGTTCAGTTTGGGAAGACCATAAAGTCCTGGAGATGGATGGTTTTGATGGTCGCACAGCAGTGTGAATGCCGTTAATGCTGCTGAACTGAATACCTAAAAATGGTTAAAACAGTTAATTTTATGTTATATGTATTTTATTACAATAAAGTATCACAAAAAAAGCAGGTATTTTATAAAGAGCAAAAAGATGTGCTCAACTTGTTGAAGGAATGACACCCCGAGATTTGGCGACACCATGTCTTCCATTCCTAAGGCATGGGCTAGCCATTTACTTTCACACACTCACTCAGTTTGATGTGATGGTGGAGACGACATTACCCAGTATTGTGAGTTGGAATTGACATTCAAATTAATACTCAAATGGCCTCAGAAAAGCCAACAGCACAGAGGCTAGCAGACATGCCCAACATGTGAAGATAATCATGGGTGGCTGGGGCTTACCTCCTTTGTAGGATCATCTAGTGACTTTTAAGCTTTTCACAGAGAAGATGAATGAGTGAAGTGACCCCAAGAAGTCTCAAAGTTCTCCTTAACGAGGGCAAAAATAAATAAATCACAATGGTGCCCCCCAAACACAACAAAAAAGGCAAGAATTGTATTTCTCAGAAGTTCAAAGAGTGGTAACTGCCAGGTTGTAAAGGAAATAAAACTTTCTTATGTTTCCATGACTACCGGGGATAGCTGGTGAATTCTGGGTAGTGGACACATGACAAGAGATGCTGAACCAGGGAAGTCAAACACCCGTTTGAAGCAGGTGATAGAGGGACCACGGAAAGCTAGCTGTTCAGGGCCCTTGTAAGTTTCAAAAAGCTCCAACCCAACTCAGCCATTCAAAAGTAGGCTTAGTTAGATAGACCTCAGCTCTGATTGGTTATGCCCTATACAAATGAAGCACTGTACTTTCAGCCAATCAGGAGTGAGTTGTGGATGTCATGAGTACAGTTCTCTATTTGGTCCAGGGGGTGGGACTTCCTCCTCTCAGGAGCCAATAAAAACCCAGACTCCACAACCTTGACGTCATCCTCCCATGGAGCCCCTCCTGAGTAGCAGGGGCTTTCTTTTTTCACTCATTAAAAGAGCTTTGCTGGTTGCTCTGTACTCTTGTCTGGTGGCTTCATTCTTCATAGCCTCCAAGACACAATCCTGGGGAAAACAGTGTCTCAGCCGGCAACCCTTTGAAGAGTTGAGAAGTCTTTTTAGATTAGAAATTTCTTTTTTTGAGGGCCTAGACCAAACCACTCTTCTCATTTCTCCCCCACTCATGATTTTTGCCTGTTATTACTTCATATAAATGGAAACACGCAGTGTGTATCTTTGGTGTCTGGCTTCTTTTGCTCAGTGATGTCACTGAGAGTCACCTGTATGGCTAAGTGCACCATCATGTCAGTAACTTTTATTGCTGTGCACCATTCCATTCTATGGGGGGGCATACCCCATTTTGTGATGCATTTTCCCGTTGATGAACATTTGGGTTATCTTAGTTCAGCGCTGCTATGGGGAGGAATTTTTGCTACTAAACTATAAGGTGTATGCTTTCTCTTTAATTGGGTGTTTATGCTCAAGCAGTGTGTAAAGTCTATGCTTCGTGGAATTAGGTTTCTATCAGAAGTGCAGCCCGTCAGGAGCCTGCACAGGCTTTTCACATTTCACAGAGAAACCAAACACGCCCTTGCTGCTGCTCTTTCTCCGTTAAGGCAGCCTTCCTCCTCGGAGAGGCTAAGAACTCTGGGAAAGGCAGACAGATGGAATCTTACAGGCTCCAGAAGTCTCGCCCTTGTCTTGTAGAGGAAGAGCATGTGTCCTAAGGTGTACCTGCAGAGGACATCGGGGTGATGTGTGAAGTCCCCAGCAAGACACCTCAGTCAGGTGAACAACGAGCACGGGAGCACACAGCTCTCCGGCAGGTCACACTACCACTTGCTCTAGCCACTCAGAGGACGCGCCAGAGCACCTGCAGTTTTGTCCCAGCTCCACCTCCAGCCGGGGGGAAGCCACTTTGGATCTCTATATTTTGATCTCTCGTGTGGAAGATGGGGGACACCTACCCTGTGTCCTCTCTCCACCACAGGAACACCGTGTTTCCCATGTCACCCCGGCAACGTCCCAGAGCTGCCATGGGGCTGCCGGGAAGAGAAAGGTGACAGCGATTCATGAACCAGCCAACACTGAACTCAGAACAGCGTCACCCCCTGGGGTCTCCCCAGAGTCCAAGCTGGAGATGCCAGCACGGCCCTGTGCCACCCCCTCCCTACTCCTGGTAGGACCATCACCTGTGACTCCTTCCTGCCAGGTCTCAACACCCAGCGCTCTGGAATTTTTCACTTTTTGCCTCCACCCCAAATGTCATATGACACCTTTCTGGGTCCTGGTTACCTTAGAAGGGTCGATGAGGGGAAAGAATACAAGAAATGCCACCCGGCCTTATAGCATCTGTGGAGTACCAACAGGGAACACATAGGACACATTATCTGCTTATTCCTGTAAGGAAATTAAGTGAATTACTTAAAGAATCTTTCCAAAAGTTCCTTCAGAAGGTCTTGAAACTCCTTTTTTTCTCCTTTCCCCTTGCTCCCCCAAAGCGGACCCTGCCATCGTGACCCTCACCTTTGTGTCTGACCCTGATGACCATCATTTTGCTCTCCGTGGACACTAAAGGCAGAAGAGTGTCAAGGGAGCACTTTCCCTGGCCCAAGCCAATCCCGTCACTTCCCCCTGCAACCACCAGGCGTCAGGCATGCAGCCCTCTGGCAGGGTCCCCACCTCACTTCTGTGAGAGACGTGGGTTCCTCACAAGCATGTCTTCTAAGAGCTTCTGTTCTCCAAGTATTCAATGGTTGGATCCTCTTAAATTACACAAATCCCTTTTCCAAGCCATTGTATGTCCGGTTGGCCTTAATTACACCTACTGTAGGGTAAGATTTCATTGGGGGACACGTGATGTTTCCCTAGGAACCATTTCACAAGCATTTCTTGCAGTTGCATGGAGAATACGTGGACCTTGGTCCAAGGCTGGCCCTGAAGGTCTGAATGGGCCTCACATGCCCCATCCCACTCCTTTCAAAGATGTGGGAAGGAAGCCAGGACTTTAACTAAATGCAAAAGGGAGTGAATTCTTCCTGGTTCCCAGTGCTTGAGAGGTAAGGACATTATGCAGATAATGGTCAGCAGAGAAAGGATATTTACTGAAGAATGCTATTAAAATTTTACAAACTCTTGTCCACCAATCAGAATACAAAGCCCTTATGGCAAAGGGTCTGCTTCGCTTTCTCCCGGAGCACCCAGGCCACTTGGTCCCACAGGCAATGATTATGAAACACATTATTTTAAATTGCCTATAGACTTTTGTCACAGGGAGGGGAAAATTTCAAATCTCAAAGACTTAAGTAAATATTCTCTGAGGAGAAGGACATTCATGTTAGCTCTTTCTCTCAATATGACCCTCAGTGGGTGGCTCTGAAGTGAACTGGAGTGTGTCTAATTGTTAACCTGTTAACGTCTTATTTTTTCAGTCATGTGTTAAGTTTTGATGGAGGCCTCTCAAACATCTGAAGAGCTGTGAGCAATCAGGCAGCACAAGTGTCTTGTATATATTAGATCCCCAAAGCTCTTGGTTGAATATTCTGGTGGCCCCTGTTATGTGAAGGACATTCAGCTAATGTTTGGTGGAAGAATTCATCAGTGAGTGAATGAGCCGAAGTAGTTGTCTCTCTTTTGAGGTGGCCTTAACCATTATTTTGGAATGAAATCAAAAAAGGGCATTTAGGGTGGCTTAGAAGTTACTGTGGGAGCTCGTTGGACCACCCGTGAAGTCTGGGAGAAAACGGCATTCCACAGTCCATGAAGGGCATACCTACTGGATGGAGTTCTGGGAGCAGTTACCTACATCTGTGTAAACAAAGTGTATGTTCCTAATCCACATTTTTAAACAATGATCCAACTGTTGTATTAATAATCACCAAAAGAGAAGAATTATTTAGTTCCCCTGCCACACACACACATATCTGTAAGTGCTAAATGGAAAAAGGAAATATGGGTTGAGGGAAATATGGGTTGACTATCTAAGAATAAGTTAAGCTTACCATCCATCCTAGCAATGCTACCTGAGACATCTGCCCAAGAGAAACAAAATCTTGCATTCATGTATAAATCCAAATGCAAATGTCTATAATACCTTTTTTCATAATTGTCCAATTCTGGAAACAACCCAGTGCAAAGAAAACTACCTTAAACATTCCCCCCAAAAAACAAAAGTAGACTTGATAAAGGGAAAAACAACCGTGTTCTTGAGTAAGGAGACCCATTATTATAAATATGTAAATTATCCCTGTTAACTTTATAAACTTAGCATGATTCTAATAAAAATACTAACAGATTTTTTTTTCAATCTAGAGTTAGACAAGTTGATTATAAAATTCATATTGAAAAATAAGAAACAATTGAGAGTCTCCTAAGGGTTGACAGGGAATACGCATACCACATAGCATAACATATTACTTTAAAATAAGACTTTAAAATTTAAAACAATATTGGCACATCAATATACAGATACACTAAAGGAGTCAAATAGAATGTCCAGAAATGAACATTTAGTATATGAAAAAAAGATAGGATCGGTAGAGAAAAGATGGTTTTTTTTTAATGAAGTGGTCTGGGTACAAAAGGAGAGTCATTTGGAAAAGATCAACCTGGCCCGATATCCCAGCCTATCCATCAGGATAAATTCCAAATAAATAGAGTAACAGCGAAACCATTCAAGTACAAGGGGAAAAATGAACAAATGCTTTTAAAACACGGGAGTGGGGAAATTCTACCTAAACGATGACTCAAATACCAGATGCAATAAAATCAAGATTGATAAATTTGACAACACAGAAACTTTACCAAAAACACTTGCATAACAAAAAAATGCCATAAGCAAAGTTCAAAAATAAATGACTAGTTCAGAAAGGTGTTTGTAATGAAAATGCAAGGGGCAAGAGCAAATATCCTTACTAGATGGCAAGCCCCTCAAATTCAAGAATAGCAACCACTGCATGGAAGAATGGGCTAAAAATATGAGTAGGGCTGTGGTAGGCGTCTCATGACCTGGCCTCCGATGATCCCCACCTTCCTCACATCCTTGCATCTGATCTCCTCCCTTTGCGTGTAGACTGGACCGAGTGACTTGCTGCCAATAAATAGAGAATAGCAAAAAAGATGATGGGATGTGGCTTCCGTATTAGGTTACAAAGAAAACCTGTGACTTCCATCTTGCTGGCGCCCCGGCACCCTTTCGTTCTCTCACTTACTTGGTCTGATGACGCTAGATGCCACGCTGCGAGAAGCTCTATGGAGGGGCCCATCTGGGAAGGAACTGAAGACTCCGTCAATAGCTGGTGAGGATCCCACGATGAATCCTGCCGACAACCACGTAAGGGAGCTCTGAAGTGGCTCCTTGCCCACTGAGCCTTCAGATGAGCCCACGGGCCCAGTCCGTGTTGTGATCACAGCTTTGTGAGACACCATGAAGCAGAGGACCCAGGAAAGCTGGGCCCCAGCTGCTTGTCCATGGAAGCTGGGAGATCATCAAAGTGTGTTGCTTTAGGCCACTGAGTTTTGGGGTAACTTATTAACACAGCAGTATATAACTGACATATCATCGAAGAAACAAAAAATAGCCTTACAACATCTGGAAATGCTCAACCTCACTAATGAGACAAATTTACATTAAAAATGACTCTGAGGAACCATTTCTCACCTATCATATTGAAGAAAAATTCAGAAGTTTTACAATGTATTTTTTTGACGAGGCTGTGAGGAAGCAGATATATCATAGACTTCTTGTAGGAGTGCAAGATGGGTCCTCCCCATAGAGGATTGAGCAATATGTATTTAAAAATTACAGATGCATTGACCTTTTGATCCAAGAGTCCTAGGAATCTATCCTAAATATACACTAGGATTACAAAAGATGTAGGCACAAAGATTATGACACTTAAGATATGTACATACATATCTAGCTAGTTAAACTACAGAGTGCATCCACACAATGGAATACCATGCAGCCATAAAAACAATGAGAGACCTCTCTACACACTGATATAGACCGATCTGCAGGAATTTACTGTCAGGGGAAAGGTGCCAAATAATATATACATACTACGCATTTTCTAAGAGATGGAATAAATATGAACACACAACCCTTATATTTGTAAAAGAAAACATGGAAAAATAAACCAAAAATGAAAAACTTACCTCTAAGATTGAAGAGAACAGAACGGGGATAGAGACAGAAGTTTAATCACCTGGTTAAATAACCTTGACTTTGAAATTATGCAAATATTCCACATATTCAAAAGTAAAGCTATGTCAGAAACAAAAACATAATCCCTAAAAAGCAGAAACAAGATGAAATTAATTTAATTGCTTACCAAGTTGGTGATATAACCATAAAACCATTATTAGTGGTTAATAATATAACCATCATTATATCATAAACTTTAGAATGCATTATTTTGACTGTGTAAGCCTAATACAATACATTTTAGACAAACAGGGCTTAAAAGAAACCTTCAACTTTATTGCGCAGCCTTATGGCTGATGATATTAGTAATATTATTTTTTAAATGTTATATATCATACAATAAAGCAGATAACTATGTTAATATTGTTTTCCATCTGGGAGAAAGAAATACAGTATAAAGTTGCAACTTGAAAAACATTTTGTAATATATTTTGTTTTTCTTAAAAATTCATATATCCCACTTCTGTCCACTAAAATTTCTAGATATAATGACAACCCAGTAGAATGACCACCACCAGTGCCCAAATTGTGGTTTTTAAATACCATCTCCATGTCTAGGGCTCACTGAAGGAATGGCACGGCTCATTCAAGGTCCTGAAATGTTCAAGAAAGACCTGGGACATCTTGTTACGTGAGAAAAAAGAAAGCCTCAAAGATTAATCGGGAGCGCTAAAGGGGTTTCTTCTGGGTGAGGAGAATGTTCTGTAGTTAAATAGCGGTGATCACTGCGCAACTGTGTGAATATGCTAAAACCCACCCGCACTTGCTCAAGGGTGAACTCTATAGTATGTGTATCATTCTTCAATAATTCTGTTATTAAAATATTAAGATATTTTAAATAAAAAAGCAAAGACTACTGGGAACTCCCAGTGTGTAGCCATGGGAATCATGACTGACCGGGGCTCACAGGGAGCATCTGTCAGCTGCTGGGGATAGTCAAAGAATGAATTGGCTAGTGAAGAGTTTCAGTAAGCACTGGAACTCTGGATTTCAGGGGGAGACATGCAGCTCATACCAACATATGCTGAGCACACTGGCACAATGTGCATTTTCAGTGGGTAAAACCTTGCTGGTATCAATCTCAAGAGAATTGGAAAATTATGAAAAAATTTACTAGATAGAGAATGTAGCATAGCTGGAGGACATGAAGAAAATGCTGGATGCAAAAAGCAGATTTTTTGAGCAAAATGGTATGGAAAAAAATACTTAAGAATCCAGTGCTTTTGCAAAAGTATTCCAGCATCATGCAAACAGGCATGAGCCAAAGAATTACAAACTCTGGCCAAACACATAGAACTTTTTCAAACATATTAAAGAAAATGCTGCAGATTGAGATGAAAATAGCTTCATGGCACTGTCCATGAGCTTGAGCAAACTTCAGCAAATGATGGCAAAAGCTCTCACAAGCAGAAGCTCAAGAAACAAGCATGCGGATTTGAGGCATCGACGGGCTCCGTCTCACTATTTTCGAGATTATAAAGATGGCTATGCAATCTTATTGTATTTAGAATTTGCTTTGCTCCTGAGATAGTGTTTCTGCAGTAAAATCTTTCCCTCTTAAATATGAATATGCTTTCCACTCCTGTTTCTTAAACGAAAAGGAAATTACGTCAGTAATGATTTGATATTAAATTTTTTTCTTAAACTTTAAATGGAGGAACCGTCACACAAAGCTGTTTAATAAAGTGACCTTAAGCATGATATATCTGTACTCATTAATATTCCAGGTAAGTTTTTAACTAGTAAAGTTAATTTGTTTTAAAAAATAAGCTGAAAATTATGAGAATCTAGCATGGTCATGAAACAATCAATTTTTGTAAATTGTCACTTATTTTGCAAACGAGATTTAAAAATAGGTTTAATTGTGAACTGGTGCAAAATTTTGTGCATATGGGAATTATCCTGGGGAATTTCCATGAGGTTACGAACCACTGGCATAAAGGTAGTTAGATATAGAATAAATATTAATTTCAACATATCTCTAACAGTTGATGAATGTCATTGTTAATTGTATTGTTGATATGTCCTCTACCATTTTGTTTCTTAGGAAAAGTCATTTTCATAGAGTTTTTTTGATAAATGAAGAGTTATTTGAGGTAAATATTATGTTATGATTATCTTCAAGAAAGGTGATTATTTTTATTTTTATTTATTTTTACCTCCTACCCATCCCTAAAAATGATTTTTTGAGAAATCTTAAAATAATGCGAAAAGAGACACATCAAAGGACATGTGTCCCTGTGGCTCCATTGCCAAGGATGGGAAAATATGATTATAAAAAGAAAAACAAATTCGACTGAGTTGAAACACTTTGAATATATAGAAACCCACAAGTTACTGTTAAAACCATTAATGAGACAATTAGAGAAATTGGAACACTAACTAAGCATTTGACTACATTAAGAAATTGTTAGCTTTTTTTTGGTGTGATAATGATGTGTTTATGTTTTAAAAAAAGGAGTCCTTATCTTTTAGAAATGCATATTAAAACATTTATGGCTAAAATACACTGCCAGGGATTTATTACAAAATAGCCAGAGCTGGGGCTGATGAGAGTCAGCGAGGGTAGAGATGAAACACAATTGGTCATGTTATTGATAATTCTTGAAGCTGAGATAATGTTTACTTTTGAATACATCTGAAAATTTCCATAATGAAAACATGGAAACAATCTCACATGAGTTCATACTCAAGAGTTGAGTTGATACTAAGAAAAAGAGAAAGAAAAACGAAGATTGTGATAACAATTAAAAAAAAATACGTTGGTCAATGCCAAAGGTAATTAGGGCATTCTCCCTCCTGCCTCTAGAAATTTAACAATTAGAAAAAAAATGAAGCATTTACCTTGCTTTCTTTGTATGACATGAACTGTAGAGTAACCAAGTGGCCATATTTGTGGAGGCAAAGTTCTTTACAAAAGCATCCAGCTAATAAATCTGGTAAGAAGGCGCATTAGAAAGTCACCACTTGTACCATTTGCAACAACATGGATGGAGCTGGAGGGTATTATGCTCAGTGAAATAAGCCAGGCCGAAAAAGACAAGTACCAAATGATCTCACTCATATGTGGAGTATAAGAACAAAGAACAAAAAAAAAACCTTAAGGAACAAAACAGCAGCAGACTCACAGAACCCACGAATGGACTAACAGTTACCAAAGGGAAAGGGACTGGGGAGGATGGGTGGGAAGGGAGGGATAAGAGGGTAAAAGGGGCATTACGATTAGCAGACGTAAGGTAGCGGGGGCACAGGGAGGGCTGTACAACTGAGAGAAGACAAGTAGTGACTCTATAGCATCTCACTACGCTGATGGACAGTGACTGTAATGGGGTTGGTGGGGGGGACCTGATGAAGGGGGGAGTTTAATCACCATAATATTGCTCATGTAATTGTAGGTTAATGATACCAAAATAAATTGTAAAAAAAAAAAAAAAAAGAAAGTCACCACTTGTAATCCTTAGTGTAATAATTGACTCAAACAAGGACAATCAGTAGGTGAAACTTAGTGGAAGGCTGATGAAATTTACAAGAGGGATAGGGCTTTCTCCTAGGGGACCCACCCATTAATCTTAGCCTCACTAAAAAGGACAATTACCTGCCTGGAATAATGTGTTCAGTATGAAGTACAGGAAACCACCTTTGAAATACTCTTCCTCAAATTGCTGACCTGGACTTTTATCAAGCCTTAGGAGGTAACAAGCTTAATGACAGGTCAACTGACTCATTTTCTTCAGCAAATCAAAATCATTTAAAAAGCAGAGAGGTACTGAGAGGGTGTTGTAGGGGGAGCTTTAGATCAAGACTTGAGAAACTGAGCACCTTGTGTGAAAAAAAAACCTACAGAATTAGTTTTGAGTCATTTAAAACTTCTAAGTATTTGATAACAAGGGATAATTGTTAATTGTTTTAAAGTGTAAAACAGTTACGCAAGGAAATGTCTAGTTTTTAGAGAGCAACATGGAGTATACAGGGATAAAGGCACATTTTATATTTTATATAATGGAATGTTTTTACCATGCCATAGGAAATAGGTTGGTTATTTTTAGCAGAAGTTTGAGGGACATGTGAGAATCTCACCAACTCTTATTCCCATATACTAGGTTTATGGTACTGAATATTTATCCAACAATAATTAAAATCCAGATCCAATAAGAACAACTGGTAGGTTGGCAAAATATTTTTTAATAAAATTTCTTCAATTCAGCCAACCAAATCAGTGAACTAAATAAATTCAGACATAGAAGAAAACAGAAGGAAGAGTTGCCTACTTTCTGCCCCAAACTACCTTTGCCAGGGTCTTGAATCCTTGGAAATATCTGATCAAGCCTCTTGGTAATACGGGAATAAATTCCTGGTAATCTTGGATTTGCAAAGCCAATGCAACCAGAAATGTCAGATTTCCGAAGCTTCAGTATGCACTCGGTTGTCCCGGGGGAATTTGTAAGAGAGGAAAACCAGTCCACTTAACACCAGCATGAAGGCAGCCAGGGATGCCACTAGAATGGCCCTGCCAGTTTCCTGAGTACCTGGCTTGAAGGGCATCAGGAAAGAGGGTGGGAAGGCAATGCCTTCTTCAGTCACCACAGAGTGGTAATTCCAGATCACAGCAACGGAGATACAGACGCCTGCAACTACGTTCAGAATTCCTGAGGCAACAAATAGACTGCGGGTGACAGACATTCTTCCGGAAAATTCCCATGCACACATTCTTAGTGCACAGATGGTGAGGGCTTTCCTCAAGAGCCCCAGAATGCTGGCAACTAGCAGAAGTATTTGAGCAACACAAATATCAAGAGGGACGTAAGTATCACGGTAGGTGAAACAGCAGCACAAGGTGGTTCTGCTGAAGTTGCTGATGTGTTGGTAGATGCAGACTTTCCACAGTTCCACATAAGCTAGGCCAGACGGTAAGAGTGAGGTGGTGTCCATGTACCACACCCGCCACTCCACAAGGCCCATGGAAGTGGTGGAAAGGATCCATCCAATGGTGGCTATAACAAAACCTGCTACTTGGCAATTCCCGCTATTGATGAGGAAGATCATGGTGGCTGCGTCTCCAGAGACCTGCAAACAAATAGTGTCATGAGGGTGGGACCTAGGGACCTGGAACAGCCCCACATTAGGCGAGCAGGGCTATCTTTAAGAACAGAGATATTTGACCCTCACGCTCTGCTGGTGGGAGCCCAGACCAAGAAAACTTTGTGAAGGCCATCTGCCAATCTTTACCAAAAGTCTGAAAGTGCACAGCCCTTCGAACGGGCAGTTCCACTTCTGTCCAAACATTGGCCACAAACATTTCAGTCACAATCATGGTCATCACAATGCTGTTTGTCATATTGCAAATAGCTTCAAGTCCCACACAGGCTTGGTTAAATCATTTATGCTGTATCCATGCAATGGAGCAATACGCCAACATTAAAGAGAGAAATGGAATCACACCAAGCGTAGTATTGTGTGTTTGGCTCTTTCCACTTTGCATAATGTTTCAAGGTTCATCCACGTTGTTACGTGTATGAGGAGTGTCTTTCAATAGCAGGGTGGTATTCAATTGTATGAATGCACCATAGTTTATTTGTTCATCACTTTTTGGACATTTGGATTGGTTCCAAGTTTTGGCTATTATGAATAATGCTGCTATAAACATTTGTATATAAAACTTTGTATGGGCATATGTTTTGTTTCTCTTGTGTAGATACCTAGGGATGACATGGTAAGCACACGTAGTGGGTCACATGATGAGTATAAACTTTTTAGAAAGTGCCAGACTGCTTCCCCAGTGGCTGCACCACCCTATACTTTCACCAGCAATGCTTGAGCTTCCAGTTTCTCCACATCTTCTGCAACATTTAGTATTTTTATTCTTTTTGATTACAACCATTCTAGCCGCCATGAAAACATTATGTGACCAAAAGGAGGATGGTCACAGTGTATTACATTCAAAAAGCCTGCTACAAAATGGTACGTATAATCCTCATGGATATAAACAGAACTGGAAGTCTATTTTGCTAAGTCAGTAGGAGACATTTCATGAAGAGTGTCGAGGCATCAAGATTCTGCTATGAGGGGTGCCAGGTGGGCAGGAGGTACAGAGGGACAGGTTTCTTCAGAATGATACCAGAAACCTCTTCTCGCGGACAGAAACTTCCTGACAGATCCCACATTGAGGAAGATCCTCCTTCCCAGCCAGATAATCCTGAACAAATTGTTCTGAAGGAACAGTTTAAACGGCACGTGGGCAGGGACCAGACAGGCTGAGTGAGTTAACTGACTGTGGGTGTTTCTTTTAAGAGGACAGCTGGGAGCATGCGGGCTGCCAGGAAGGACTGAAGTGTCCAAGGTAACTGGATGTGTTGTTAAGGGGGCAATGCAAGTGTGTGAAGGGAATGGCATGCCGCCTCAGCTGGCACAGACTGGCTCCACGCTCCCCAGGCTGCCACGGGACAGGGCCCCATTCAAGCCTCCCCTCCCACCTTTTCTAGTGCATTGAAGGACATGAAATGAATGAGTCAGCATCCCGGGCTGCCTCTGACGTCCCAGGCATGGGCCAGGGGTGCGGAGCACAGATTCTGTCTCCCAGGCAAGGCCACCTGAGGACAAGGTGCTGTTGTCAACTCAAACCAGTGGAGTCCTTGAACAGTTTTGCATTCAGCCCCATTCCTCTTGTTGAGAAACCCAACTGAGTAAGAGCTCACAGTAACATGCCTGCTGGGTTGGGTGGTTTTCTCAGAGGGATGGGACATGGGGGAGGGGTGGCAGCGGTTTGCAAGGGTGAGCCCCCATAATGTGACCTGGAACAGCAGGAATGGAATGCGGACTGGTGGTGCTACGGAGAAGTGGTGGCATACATTACGATGCCCATATTAAAGACGTTTTGTTTGAGAACTGTATTTCCAAGTAATTGTAAACCTGAGCATTTTTACATGCATTTTGAAATATCTTTTCTGTGGAGGGGCCCACAGGCTTTGCTAGAAGTTAAGGAGGTCATTGCACAGAAGAGGTAAGCAGTCCCTGTCCCATATTTGTGGGTGGCACAGCAGGGAATCTCCTGTAGGGGCCACAGCCAGGCCAGCGAAGGCTCAGGAAGGAAACACCTAAGATGACAAGGACTTGGTACAGAAAAGGTGCCATTCCAGTGAAAGCTAAGGAAACTCTCTAACAGGTGGTTCTACATGCATGAACGTAATACACATAAATACGTTAAGACATGCCTGCATGTGGATAGAGCATTTCTGGGGGCAGGAAGTGGTTAAAAGCTGTTACTTTGGGAAGGACTGGGCTAGGGGCCCTGATAGTACAAGTTTCCCTTCATGAGGAAGGTCTTGGACACCTCTGGGAGAGGTGAGCACCCACCATAACCCTGGGCAGAGCTGGGTCAAAGGCAGCTGGAGGAAAAGGGAGGCGAGGGGGGCCACGGGCAAGGCCATGGGGAAGAAGGCCCACGGGCAGAGAGCAGCTAATTCAGCATTTCCGAGGGCCAGGCACTGCTCCAAGTCAGCACTAACAAAAACTACTTTGTGGGGAACTACCTTTGAATCTCAGCTGTGCCACAAAGATGGCCGCTGAGAACCCTTTGAATTTCAGCTGCGCCACAGCTTCCTGCCGAGTGTTCTCACTCAGTTCCACTGCTTACGTCAGAGAACTGCGCATGCGCACAACTCTGTGCGTGATTGGAAATTTGAAAGTCGCCTTGTTCGCATAAGGTGTAACCAATCAGAAGAGACCACACCCTATATATTCCATGTTCTGAGCTGCAATAAATGAGTTCCTGCTTCGACTGAGCTCCCTGTCGCATCTGATTGTCTCCAGGGACGGCGGAGGCTGCAGAACGGGCGGACAGTCGGCTCTTGCCTCCCTTGCTTCACCTTGTCGGGGGTGCCTCTCCCTCCCTTCCTTTCCCTCCGCTGGCTCGGAGGGTCACAGAAAGAGCTAGTAATCCTGACGGTGAGCAGGACCGGCAGGGGAGAGGCTAGAAAACCCCGACACTACTTTACCAAGGACCCCTCAGAGTTTCATTCACACAGGATGCATCTATCAATATTTTCCATATTAGATATTAAGTGAGAAATTTGAAATTGCTAATTCATATGACATACCATTACCTATTAACATCAGGATTTTTATGAAAAGTAACTATTTTCCCAAAGGAAATCTAGAGGGCATTGTTTTGAGCATTATGTAAATGCCTTAGGGTCAGGCTTCACAGAGGCGGCAGGAAAGAGACACCTAACGGCACACAGGAAGGGAGCAGGTGGTGGAGACAGGCAGGGAGTACGTTTTGGAGTCAGGTGGGAGGAAGTGCAGTTAGCACACCTGGAAGAAGACTCTTCTGGCAACAGAGGGCCCCTCCGTGCCTCCAAGCTGAGGAGGAAGAGCAAGAAAGCCAGGTTGCACCTCTGACCTCTGGCCATGCCAAGCATCCGGATGTGTGCACACCCGTGTCCACAGCAGTATTCACAATAGCCAAGATGGAAGTAACCCAGCATCCACTGGTGGGCAAGCGGACACACAAAAGGTGGCACGTCCTTGCAACAGTATATGACTCAGCGTTAAGGTGAAGGAAATTCTGTCACGATGCTACAACGTGGATGAACCTTGAAGATGAATAATACTCAAGAAATAAGGGCAGATTTTGTGTGGTTCCACTTACATGAATTACTTGGTCGAATTCACAGACATGGCAACTGGGATGATGGGAGCCAGGGGCTGGGGGAGGGGCAGCATGAATTAGTGTTTAGTGGGGACATAGATAACATTTGTCATGTATGTTGTAAATACTTACACACTCTCTCCAGCTGCATACAAAGTGTTGTCTGTCATACTTCACCCAGGGGACATGTGGACTTTAAGATGACATATGTTCCCTTGGGTGCCTTCTCCCTCTCAGGCTTGAATTGATTCTGTAGGATGGAGACCCAGCCCAGCGCAGATGGCCTACTGGATCAGGACTTCCTAAAAGAACCCTAGAGTCTCTGTACCTCATGCCACATGGTCCGAAGGAACATGACAACATGCTCGCTCTCACATGTTATAAAGCTCATGGCCTAACGGAGTCAAAGTGCAGAAATGTACACATTTGTGTTCAGCTCCAGAGGACATCCCCTGTAGCTATTGCTCAGGGGTTACTTGCCCCAGAAAGTTGATATGCCCTGCATGCATCGGCCTGCTGGCCTCTTCTCTCCTAAGAGGCCACTTCCAACCCACCACCTAACAAGACCAGTGGGAGTTTGAGGGCTGCTGCTGTGGTCATCTAGAAGTGACCTAATCAAAGACCTATGGCTACAAGCCTATAGATGCACTTACTTAGCATTTTAAAACCTTTCTAGAAAACTTTGGAATAATGAGGCTGTTGTGACATGAGAGCTGAGTGGAAAGTAGAGGCATTTTAGAGGTTGTCCATTTGCTAAAAGGAAGGACTACCAAGGAGAACTGTAAAAGAAATGCTGCACCCGTGAGCACTCACTCCCCAGTTCCTTGTCCCCCCAGCCCCTGGCAACCACCTATCTGTTCTCTGTCTAAAGATCTGCCCATTCTGGATGTTTCATTACCAATGGAATCATACAACATGTGCCTTTTGTGTCTGGCTTCTTTCACTCAGCATCACGTTTGGCCTTGTGCACAGACGTGTTCACCCTGCAGCTTTCCCGTGGCCTGGTAGCATTCCACTGTATAGACACACCAGTGTGTTTATCATTTAAGCAGCTGGCGGACAGCTGGGTCATTTTCACCTTTTATAACCTATTATGAACGACACCGCTATGCACAGTCATGTGTACATCTCCGTGTGGATGTATGTTTTCACCTCTCTTGGGTATGCACTTAGGAGCGGAAGCACTAGGTCACAAGGTGGACCGTGTGTAACATCCTCAGAACCACTAAGCTGACTTCCACAGCGGCTGCACCTTTTGACAATCCCACCAGCAGGGTGTAAAGGTTTCACTGTCTCCACCTCCTTGGAACACTTGCTACTACTTGTCTGAGTTTCGATGGTTGTGGATCTGGAATCACTATGCACCCTTGCTGTAAGGGAATCTTGGGAACCCAGGGCACTTGAAGACTGAGCTTAATTGTAGTTTTCTAGTTCTTTCCTGGCCTCATGAAATTTAAAACACAAATATTCTAAGCAGACTCTGGCTTGTAAATACTCAGAAATTCCATCCTTTGAATTTAACACAGTTCTGTGAACTCTGAAATGCTTGCCCTGAGATGGGAAACCTTTCAATGTGCTATTCTAGGAGGAGATAGCATCCACTCCCATTTGCAATACACACCTCACACTTTGTGAGCTCTGCTGTGTCCTTGGTTCAAATTAGAAAGTCTCTTATTTGCTAAGAGTAGGACAGAGGGGCCATGGCTGCCTCTTTCTGGGGATCACCCCATTTTCTTTTTTTCTACTTGCCAAGGAGACTAAATTTGAGGACACGCATCAGATAATTGGAGGGGATCACTGAAAAAGGGGGAAAGAGATATGAAGACATGTGTAGAGCCCCAGCAGTTCTGGGTGAGTTGGACTTTGGGGAGGGCATCAAATGGGCCTGAAACAGGGCAATGAAATACCAATAAAATACCCATGACCTAAAAATTAAAAAAAGAGTGAGGCCACCTCAGGATGCCTGTATGATGGCGTCCAGGGGCACAGGCTGCAGAATGGTGAGAGGATTTGCTACGTGCTAAGTGGGACTGGGCAGCCTGAGGGGAGGGGCCATGGTCCTGGGGTGCTCAGCCCCGCCCACCTCATCTAGTGGCAGGGGGACTCCCTACTACTCGAATCTATGTCAGGAGAGACCCAGGAATGGGCATCAAATGTCAAAACAAGAGGCCACCTAGTCACTGAGCACGAGGGACACAGACATGTATGTGGCCCCGTAGCCAACATGCGATGGAGGACTGAGAAAACAGCAGACTCGAAACAATGAACCGTGGGATCACCCCGCGACTCAGCGATCGCACCTCGGCATGCGTACTCCACATGAGAGGGGAAGCAGGCACTTGGCCAGACGTCTGTACCCCCAAGTTCACAGCAGCATGATTCCCAACAGCCAAGATGGAGGCAACCCAACGTCCATCCGTGGACGAGTGGACAGACAGAATGCGGTGCATCCAAATATTCACCAGCTTTGAAAGGTGGCCATTCTGACGTACACTCACATGTGCTTACTACAAAGCCTCACGCTGAGTGAAGTAAGCCAGTTACGGAGGCAAATACTGTGTGACCCCACTTAGAGGGAGTACCTGGGGTCATCAGACTCATAGGAAGTAGGGCAGTGCGGGCCAGGGGCTGGGAGCTAAGTGTCCAATGGGGACAGCGTCTGTTTGGGAAGATGAGAAAGTCCTCGAGAGGAAAGGTGGGGATGGCAGTTCAATATGGTGAGTGTCCTTACTGCCAGGACCTGTACACTGAAAACGGGCAAAGTGGTACATTTTATGTTATGTCTATTTTGCCCCAATCTACCGTTCTCAGCAAAGAAGGCTAAGCCCCCACTAACCAGCAGAGCAGCCCCCAGGGACTGGGCTGATAGCTCCTTGGTGGGGCAGGTCCGCCCTCAGCCATGCTGTGGACTGGTCCTCGGTTCCCCGCCTTCCAGTCACCACATTCCACCACCCAGCGTCCTCACGCTCTGAACGCTGTTGCTAGGTCCCCGATCGCCATGACAGCACCACTCTCTTGATCACCCCACTTCACCCTTTCTTCATCAGGGGTCCTCTTCACCCAGCTTTGGGGGTATGTTACTCAAGGGCCAGCAGAGTCCACTTTCAAGAGCTGACTGCCTCAGATCTATCCCCTAGTCACTTTTTCTCATTTCCCAGAGATAGCATCTAACCCCATCACCTGGAGGTAATGCCATTTTAAAAAAGCACTGGTTACACATGCACGCGGGTGTTGCCAGAAGGGGCCCAGGGAGAGACCCCCCGGGAAAGGCCACTGGCGACCAACACTATAGGGAAGATACCCTTGGTCTGCGGGGCGTCTGAGCTGCGCCTTGAACAACAGGCTTAGCACACGTGGGTAATACGGGCTATGTCAGATAATTCCTACTTTATGAGAAAATTGACCTGCCAAGAGGGGAATTAGCTTCAAATGTGGCTTGTGTACAAGTGAGGCCTGCCAAAAAGGCCCACGGCCACTAGCCAGCACTTCGCACTAAGTTCACGAGGCAGCCACGAGTCCACTGGAAGCCACTAAGTTCATGAGGCAGCCACGAGTCCACTGGAAGCCTTCCACAAGGAATTCATCCCAAGAAAAGGAGCAGGCATATGCACAAAGATGTAAGGGAAAAGGCCACCCCATGGACTTTATAACTGAGATTACAACTGGAACAAATAGGGAAAAAAAAACCGTTTAGACAATACGTTCAGTAAACCACTTTACATCCTTAGAACAGGACATGACATGGCAATTCAACATTATGTAGAAGAATAACTAAGGAGTAAGTTCCCAATATTGCTAAATGAAAAGATGTCCCAAATATGTGATTAGTATGATCCAGGGAGGGAGGGAGCAAGGGAGGGAGGGACGGAAAAAGGAGGAAAAGGGAGGAAGGAAGAAAGAAAAGGAAAGGAAGGGCAGGCAGGTAGGCAGGCGGGCAGGCAGGCGGGCGGGCAGGTGGGCAGGAAGGCAGGAAAGGGAGAGAGAGAGGGAAAGAGAGGGACAGATGGAAGTAAGACGGAGGGAAGGGGAGGAAGAGGGAGGGACGGAGGGAGGGAGGGAGGAGAAGTGTGAATATGTTACCTGACATGGTACGGAGCGCGTCTCTCAGAACAGCCTTCACGTCCTTAGCTGCCCAAGGAAAACGCCCACCCCAAAGATGAAACAGGACGCCGCCCGTCAAGCCCTAACAGACTCCCACTTCTCCTGAGTAAATCCTAGAGATGCTGCCACGGGTGGTTGGCACGCGGAAGGGAGGAGATGGCAATAGGCAGGGCGGGCCAGGCCCCAAGGACAGGGGTGATGGGTGGGAGACGGCTGTGCCAGGAGACCTGTGATCTGGTGCTGGCTGTGTCTTCACTGGTAGGCGGCTCTTTGTGGAATATAAGATACCAGCTGTGCACCTGGCACACACATACTGTTAGCTGTGGATACAATACATATACATGCACAGTTGTGGACATGTGTGCATTTTAGCAGGTTTTCTATCATGCCCAAAGCTTATGTGGATACAATTTATATGAAACTTAAAGACCATCGTCTTACCAGGAGACAGACATAGGGCCCTCCTGTCGTCTCAGGGGATGGCAGCCTCTTGTAGGCCACATACACAGTCCGACACTGCCAATACGGGACAGAGTTCTCTCTCAGGGTTACGTCGGTCTTCTGATTGGTATTGACTTTTTAAACATGGGGGGGAGGTAACCAAGCTCAGATGTATTTGGGAATACTGCAGACTTCCTTGGAAACCTTCCTAGGCTCTAAGAATTCCAGAGAATGCACAGCAGGGCTGCCCAAGCTGGCTGGATGGCACAAAGGCAGCTTTCCTCTGAGCTCTGAGCTTCCCTGGGGCTGCTCCTGTTTGGGCCCTTTAATATCCTGCATCCCTCTCCGCTCCCCTGAAGTTTGAGTTCCATCTTCTTTCTCGTCTCAGGTTGACAGCCATAACACTAAGGCATGCTGCAGAAGAAACCTCTTTCCCAAATGCCCTCTCCCTGGGACACACGCAACACACCTCCATCTCCGGACCCCGGCCCAGAAGCAGCTGCAGAGAGAAACCAGGAGGAAAAAGACAGGGGAAGCAAAAACTGAGGCTGTAACACTGACGAAACACTCAAGTGCCTGATGCCTGCCGCCCTTACTCCCCACATTAGCTGTAGGCACCCGGACACGGGAGGTGTCCAGCACACTATGCTCAGGATAGACAACGGAAACACACTGCTCAGCTGCCCCTGCTGCATGGCCCAGCTGCTGTACTCATCCCCCCATTCAATGTCACATGTCGGTCAGTCGCCCACCTGTACCAGGCTTGAGACCAGCACTAAGCATGGCACCCACCATGCAGGCTTCTAGCGCCTTCCAGCAATCCCCGACCTCAGTAAGGCACTACAGATGTTGGCATTAGAGATGCATGCGAGCATGACCCACATTATGGAAGCCTGGGTCACATACTGCATCCTTGATTAAAAAGCACGGGAATGCCACTTTCAAGTGGCTTTCAAGATACTAGATCCAACACTAGAGTTACAATGACATGCGAGAAAAGGGTCTTTGGATGAGAAAAAAGGGAAACCTCTTTCAAAACTGAAAAATGCATTTAACTTTTTCATTCTGAGAATTTCAGACTTACAAAAAAGTTGCCAATAGCGTTCTGTCCACATATCCGTCTCCCAGATGGAAACAGCACAGTACCGCCATCAGAATCTAGAAACGAGTTACCCAATAGTATGACCTCGAGGCCTCACCGGAATTCTGGCAGTGGACCGACTACTGTCCTATGTCCACCCCAGGACTCAATTTAGAATCCCATGTTGCATTGTTGCCAACTTGCCTTTACTTCCTCCAATTTTGAAGAAATCTCTTTATCTTCACCTTAGCACCTATCAAGAAAGCCTTTTTTTAAAAAAAGTATTTCCCTTTTTGGGCGTGCCTCATGTATGTTTGGTTGTGACCTCAGACCACTGTGGGTATGGCATCCTCGTCTCCATCCAGGTGCTATGAACCGCCTGGAGAATGCCTACCACTGGGGGCCAGCGCCTCTCAGTGTGGGCCTTGCTTGGCTGGATGATGCTATTCCGTAGGCCTCCCAGGCTGACCGTGGAGCTCAAAGCTTCAGCTTCAAGGCCTTTTACAGAATAGCCCTTCCAAGGCCTGTGCTTACCCGGCACTACGCTTTGGTGAAATTTGCCAAAGAAAGATACTGTCATTGCATTCAGTGAGGCCTTCCGCCTCTCTCCCTCTGGCTTGGGTGGGGCCTGGTGCAGAGGCAACAGAGTAGGGATGACACAGCCTGGGGATGTTGGGGTGTTCGTGGGGGCTACTGTGACTGCCGGTACAGCACATACAAGGATATACACACCATGTACTGCTTTTCTTTAACGGGAAATGCAGCAAAGACATGCTCAGAACACCTATGCTTGTAGGATCCAGATCTGCGATGCTACAACACACAGGCCTGAAGACAGAGCCAATGTCTCATGTGTCCCCACCTCCTAGACTGCGTTTGTGTCCCCAACGCCACTCATCCTGAAGAAGCCTGATGGGCCCATGCCAAAGAGCAGACAAAACCATCCCCAAGGCAGTTCATCAGTGTGAGCACGCTTTTTAAAATCTGCGTGACTTTTTCTCCCATTCTAAATACTCTAACTTTGAATTTTTATTAAAAAGAGTCCCCACTCAACTGTCTAACCTCCAAGCCCCACAAACCTGCTCCAGAACAGATGCCTTTCCAATCCTACCAACTAAAAGAAATCTCCAGCTCTTATGTGGTTTGGACAGATTCGTTCTGAGGCAGCAAAGGCGTATCCGCCAGGTCCAGACTAGAAGGAAGACAGAAGAGCCGTGTTTATGTAGTATTTTCCCAAACCAGGCCCGGGTTCAAAGCACATTAACGTACACTAGCACACTTGACCTCACAATAGCCCTTCTCCAATGACAAGGCAGGAAATGGGCTCAGAGTGGCGCTTGCCAACCACCATGTGACTAGCCCGTGAGAGGGCTTTGTTCCAGGAACTGGGCTTCTGGGTCCAGGAAATGGGCTTTTGTGCTGCTCCATTGCCCATGGACACTGGTGTGGAAATGTGGTCCATCAACCTGGCCCCAATTCTTCATCCCTCTCTGGGCCCACCCCCTGCCACATGACCTTATGATTCCTTCCATTAAAAAGGCAGAGCACATCCCACACCCTGGCTTTGGGTTCAGCCCAGGCACCAGGGCTGGCCATGGAACGCTAGCAGCTGGGACACACCCACAGGAGTGAAAAGCACCTTTGATTGGACTTGCTCCTGACCATCTGCCACTGACACTCCCCAGGGCGGACGGCTGGTCCCAGGGGACAGATGAGGTCACACAGAGGCATGTATAAATTTTTGAGCTAAAGCAACACTTCTCACCGGGCACTGTTGAGGTTTTATTGTTACACAGCTTTGTTGCGCAGCATCTCTGGCCCTTTTTCCTAACAGCAAATTTGGCCTCAACTAGACTAGCATAAAGAGTCACACACATATAACCCACCCCACAACTCATCAGCAGCGCAGGACTGTCACATACCGTGAGGCTATACCGGTTCCTTAAAGAGACATGTAGGGAAATCAAAGACATGCTCCATTCACTCAGACACCTTTTATTTTGTCAGAGTCAAGCAGGATGTGTTGAGAGCTAAGTGGTGATGGTGGAGCATGAGATCTGTACACATTTTCCACGGCGAAGTGCAGAAAAAAGCCACAGTCCATACGCCTGACTGACATCTCGCTATACAGAGCATTCCACAGCTGAGCTATGACAGTGAGTGGGTGATCTGCCATCATCTAACAACGCTAAGAGCAAAACATTAGCACCAGACTGTCTGTGCAACCACACAGCTATGTACACAGTTCTGTACACGGACTCACTGCAATCTGTGGGTCCCTGATAACTGGACACTGAAGAGGCAAGTGGGGGATGGACAGGACCGTGTGATTACGTGGGCTTTGCTAAAAGCAAAAAACAGCAGCATGTACTGCTGTGCATGAGAGTCCTCAAAAGACCCAAAGGCTGGACACAGACACACACATTCCATTATTCACATTTTACCTACATTATCAAGATGACCACAATACTGCATATGAGGGGACAGAATCACAAATAAAAGTGTTGTCTAAGTTAAAAGTACACTGTGACGCTGTGGTTGTCTCCCTGAGCGAGAAAGATGGAGGTCGGCGGACAGCCAGCTTCACCTTTTCTGATGTGACCAGCTTTCCACAGCATGTGGCTATACCAGGTGGAAAGGAGGACACTTCACTGCCGGACCAGGGGTTCTTCAAGCCAGAAACAGCTTAGTTGGAATGGAAGCGTTGTGCCCTTGGCGTGGGCGGGTTGCCAAAGCACTTACTGCCTGCCCTCCTGCAGCTGCCAGTTTGCACTGCGCGACAGAGTGCGCGGACTCAGCACTGAGGCTCAGAAGTCTAGCTCGCCCCCTCTGGCTCATGAAGCGCAGACGACTGTCCTTCAAGACACTTTGACCACAGGTGTTCTGGCAAGGCGGCGGTCACTACTGACAAAGGGATGTCTCCCCCCCTGTGGGAAAACTCTTGTGGGAACAAGGGGAGATGAGGATTACAGTATTACAGTGATCTCTTGGTCAACTGTCCACAGACCACCTCAACACGAAATCACCCCAGGGGTTCGCCCACCATTAACCATGTATTTAATCAGATTAGTACTTGGGAAGTTATACACCAGCTCTACAACAATTCAGATAAAAATAAGTTATAACCCAGCCATTGGCAGTTGAAGATCTTCTCGTGTGCCTATTTGCCATGCATACATCCTCTTTGGTGAAGTGTCTATTTGAGTCTTTGGCCCACGTTTTAATTGGGCTGTCTGTTCTCTGTTGAGTTTTCAGAGTTCAACTCTCTTTAGAATCTTGCGATTTCAACCCATAAAAAGTGCACAGAATCTGTAATTCCGTGGCAGAAAAAGATCATGTTTTATATAGTCCATGGGACCCCCGAAAAACCAGAGGAAGGGTTTGACAGTCAATGGAATGTGATCCTCATGGCATGGTAACAGATTTAAGGAGGCAAAGAGTGGAAAGTAGCCAATTATCACTAATGATCATATGCATACAAGATCAATGTTCTAGGGAAAGACTGATTTAAGAAAAAGGCCATTGAAACAAATACTTAGCAAGCACATTACTACTAGACACATTTTTAACCAAATAATTTCACATTGCAGGAAAACATGATTTGAACAGTGATGGCAGGTGAGAATACTCAAGCTATCTGCTTTGTGCATGAGTGTGTCTGAAAGCATGCACACTATTTTTTTAAGTGGTAATTTTAGAATAAGGGAACCCAACACGAAGGTGATTCATTTTGAAGTTGGTTTTTAACCACTTGGATTCACCTTTCCAAAATGTTCATAAATCATCATCATCACAGTCGTGGTTTTTACTGGGTCAGCGGACACTGTTACATTATACACACAAATGCTCAATACGACTGGACAGACGGATAAAACACGGAAGCCCACGCCTTGGCGGAATCACAAGTGAAGATATGCACCAGGATTTCCCCCTCATGCACTTGGAACACTCAGCTGCTTCCCGAACAGCTGGTTCAGCATGTGGAGACGTGAGGCCTGGCAGAGTGCCCACTGAATGACCACTTGCATGCACTCCGGGACTGGAGCCCACTGCCTATACGGTCGGAGCAGTCCCTCAGCCGAGTGTCGTGCCAAGTGTGGCCACTTGCAAAGTTAAATGGCTCACAGTGACACGTTCTGCTCAGTGTACAAAAGGGAAATGAAAAAACTAAACAAATCTTCCCCCCCAACAAGAAGGTATTGCTTTGCTGACAGCCACTTTGCAGTGGGAGGGGCCTCCCCACAGGACAGCAATACAGGCTGCGGCTTTCACGTGCATCGGGAGTGGAGCTCAAAAGCCCTGTTCGCATCCTCCGCCAGGGAGGGCCCCTCTTATTTGTCTCCTGTGGGCTGAAGGCTGTCAAACAAGCACTTCAGCTGCTCTTCGCCCAAGTGTATTTTATCTTCCAGCTCCCGCTGCTCGATGATGAGGGCTGACTTCATTTTCACAAAATGCTCGTAGTCGGCCAGGCTCTCCTCGCTGAGATAGCTGGCCAGGATGTCAAACACAACACGCTCTCGGCGGTCTAGGTTCTCCTTGAGTTCCTTGGCGTCCTCGTGCTGCTGGATGAGGACGCGCTGCTTCTCAAGCAGAGATTGCTGTAGAGAGAAACAAGCCCATTGAGGACCAGGGCTAAAGCGGGGGCGCTGGCCAACATCTCAAAAGTGCTGGTGCCTTGGGGGCTGGTCCAAAGGAGACCCTGACATCCCAGTTAGGGAGCTGAGAGCATACGGATCGGCACAGAAATCCTCGGGATGTGGGCAGAACACACCTTGGGTTGCAGCAGGCTCCAGCCGCTGGCCTCTCCCACACCCAGCTCCTCCCACCAGCCTTGAATGGCTAACAGGATTAGCCTGGATGAGAAGGGTGGTCAGAGTAATGGGGTGACTACAAACTACAGAATTTGCAGAAACTCAAAGGTACAAAGCATGTAGGGATCCTATGTGTCTCAGAGGCCCACCTGTGACAATAGTGTGACTTTAAAGATTCTAAAGAATCCCAGGGCACGATTTCTAAACCCTCCTGGTGGAAGGAGCAGCCTGTGAGCCTATCTGCAGAAGAGGATGCGTGAGTGAGCAGGGGGACGTAGGAGCAAGGCGCAGGGCTGTGGGGTAGGCTCCCTAGCTCCTTACAGCGGTCCCACTCTGTGGGACACAGATGAGGTGGTACTCACAGTCACGCTGCCTGCGGCCCACACACCTGTCCTGCCCACAATCTCCAACTTTAACGAGGACTAAGAAAGGAAGAGGTGAACATATTAAATGTCTTCCAGTGTCAGCTGTGGGGGGTACCCAGGGGTTCACTCCCTCTGTGAGAGTTTGATTTTCACTCGGGCACCAGGACAAAGGCTGTTCGCCCGCCACTCTGCAACGTAGCCGCGATTACCGACGGCCACGCCATGAGCATCGGGGATGCGGCTGTGCTGGGCAAAGTGTGGACACACAGGGAGACCTCACTTAAGACGAGCTGCTCCTGTTATTCCACAGTGGCGAAAACAGAAAGTGCTCTTAGTGTGCAGCTCCTACACGTGCCCCTGACCACACAATCCTCCTGACGTCTGGGGAAACCTAGAACTTCAGGAGCTTATGGAAAAAACAAGGCACTGTATTTTTGTGGAAAGAGGCAAGGCAAAGCAGACTGATTTCCAGCCAAAAGGGAAACAGACAGTAACTGATTCAAGAAAGGCGGTTCAGGCCTTACACTCAGTGGGAGTCACTAGTGACGTGAAGCTGCAGAGGCCACGGGGAAGACTACACGGTTTGCATCTGCCCATGTGTTCATTTTCTATTTGGGCAGATGGAGGAAGCCTTCTAAAACCAGACTCCATGTCTTTCAACTTGTGAGCATGTCTCTCTCTGAAAACCTCCTCAAGCCTCAGCCTCCTGACCCAGATTTCAACTTGTGAGCATGTCTCTCTCTGAAAACCTCCTCAAGCCTCAGCCTCCTGACCCAGATT
>JAQQAC010016209.1:5339121-5349593 GCA_029783875.1 Phataginus tricuspis | reverse complement strand
GTCTCTCTCTGAAAACCTCCTCAAGCCTCAGCCTCCTGACCCAGATTCTCATCCAGTGCTGGCTGTGATGGAGACCGGGCCATGGTGCCGGTCCTGGCCATGGCAGCGCATGCCTGTCGGGTCTGGGAAGGTGCCGCTGTATCCACTATGCACAGCTGAGGGCAGTCACAGCCTGTCTGCTCCTCATCTCTAAAACGGACCCATAGGGATACAGTAAGGGCCACAGAGCCTAGGATCCAGGAGGACCATGTGCATGGACCCCAGTGTGATTCATCCTACCTCCCTGAAATTCTAAATAAGTCTGTGTTGGTTCCACACAGTGGGAGGGAAAGACAGATGACAGATGGGTTTCAAAGACAAAAACGATTTTTTCCTTTAAGTCAGTGCTTGAGAGTGTTTCAATTATGTACAAATAAGTCTCTCTGATAAAGATGGCAAAATGGAATATGAGCATAATAACCCAAAGGGATCAGGGTCCAAAACCCCAGTTACTTTTTAAACCTTTATATAGTATGTTTAATGATAGTTGCTAATGACTTGGTTAAGAACAGCAGTCTCAAAGCCATGCTCTAGATCTTTCTACCTAATCTGAAACCACTCTCACCTGTAATAAGCTGGAGGGGTGCCTTTTTTGCTCCCCTTTTAGACAACTTGTCTTATTAATAAAGATGATCATTCTGAAGGCCTATTATATAGCAAGAACCAATATTTGTACTGATATTTGACCTACGAAGGAAAGCCAGTAAAATGGACACTATTTTCCATATTTTGCATGTGAAAAAACAAACCCAGGCCTGCTAAGAAGTGTTAAAAGTTGCACACCTCTGGGGAGGAAGAGAATTCAGACAAGTCTTTGGCTCTTTCTGGACGGCTCTCTGCACTCCTGCTAAATAAAAGCAGCCACAATAATAATCAAATACCACTGTCAGTGAGAACTTACAATTTGTTAAGGAGGGGATAAGCCCCACTTACGCACGGTTAAGAAGAGTAAAGGACTATTTTCTAGGATGAGACAGCTATCAGGGATGATCAATGGGAATTCATGAGAAGAGGTCACAGAAGTCACCAGTTCTTCCTGAATCAGAGCAGCCCTGCCGTCCGATGAGACAAGTGGCTCTCAGCTCACTGCATCTCAGCAGCACCTTTCCCCTCCAAGACAAGGAAAGGGAGGGAGAGCACCCCTGAAAGTTGACAGCACCTTGCACTACAAGGACAACAGGCTGTGATAGGAACCATGTGAGGCTTTAAGGCACTCATGCTCCAAAGAAAACCTGCCCACAGGCCTCTGACATCCAGGTCAAATGCATTTGTATTTACCCGATCACCAGGAGAGGTGCTGTCATCCAAATTATTGAGGGCGTTTTCCACCCGGGCCAGGCGGCCAGAGAGCGACAGCAGAAGGTTCACCACTTTGTCCAGGTCCCCGATGAACATCCGGAACTTGTCAAACTCGTTGGGTTTGCAGACATCTTTGGCGATGGCCTCCACCTCATCCCCAAGTGCGCTGTTGGCCTGGATGTCCTCCAGCAGGCTCTCCCGGGCGTCCCGGAGCACTCGCAGCTTGCGACTGATGCTCTCGATGAGCTCCTGCTGCAGGGGCATGGGGCGACACGCACACACTCCTTAGGGGTGCCCCAATCTGGGGCCTTTGCCTCACCACGTAAGGGATCTGTATGGAATTCAGCTGAACCAGTGAGTTTTGCATCATCAAATAACAGAGCATATATAAATCTAGGGGTAGGATGATGACGCCTGCTTAATCCCTTGGCATTTAATGTGGAAATAAACGTATTCTCATCCTTTTCGAGTCCCATCAGACAATCCAGGACCTGGCCTCTGAGGGCAATCATGCTAACCCTCATGCCAACCCTGTATCTTTACAAGGATTCTTGGGGCTTGCTGGATACTTTGTGCTTCATACTTGGGAAGCTGCCAATTTAAAGCCTCACATGTGTACAAGTTATTGACTCTTCAGTCCACTACTTAACTCTACAGCACTGGACTCTCTACATAGAATTAGCAATTAAAACAAGACAAATGAAGGAAATCAATGAACTTAAATGAAAACAGTCTTGTAGAATAACTTAGTGCTTTCAGCTTGACCAACATGCACATAAATAATTTTAATGCAGTAAAATAGATGTACACAAAATTTACAGTTTTACCCATTTTTAAGGGTACCGTTCTGTGGCATTTGGTATATTCACCCTGTGCAACCATCACCACCATCCATGTCCAGAACTCTTTCATCCTCCCCACCTGAAACTCTGACCATTAAACACTAACTCCCCACTTCTCCCCTTCTGCCAGGCCTTTAAATGATTAATTTTTGAAGAGCAGAAATAACAAATGAAATGGGTAAAACCTTTAAATTACTCACTGTCCTGAGTGGCACCATACATTCTGATTTGAGTGGCAAGGAAGCATATTTTTGTGATAAATTCTATTAGAGGGACTGCTCAGGAGACCAACAGGTGAGCCTTGTCCCAGAAAAACCACCTTACGATCACAGACATCTTTGGGCCACTAAACCTGCCCACAGCACATTCACTGAGTTAGGGGCCCCCACACCGAGAATTAGGAGGAGCTGACGGTTAGGAGGAAGGCCACGCCCCTGCTGTCCTCTTGACAACTCTCGCTGCCACTAGTCCCGACAACCCAGTCCCACGTCTGTCCCCACGGTGGTCCTCTGGGTTTATGAGGCCAGCGTGCCATGGGCCAGTGCACGGGAAGAGGCAGGATGCTCAAATGTGCCCAGGCCTACAAACCAAATGATGATGGCAAAATTAATGTGAACGTTCAGGTCCAGGTAGGGTTTCTGAAGCTCACCCTGTTACAATAAGCAATGCCACTTTATGTAAAGTGGACCTCTGGCCATCGTCCATGCCCCTGCCCTTCTCCTGAGCCAGCTGACAACCTCTGACCCCCCATGGAGCCCATGGAGCCTAACGGAGAGCAGCACATGCTGGGAGAGGCAAAGCCTCACGAAGCCCTCTCCTCCTTGTGGACAGGGTCCTTGGCTCACCAGGGACGGGAACCCTACCTGTATGTAGGACTGACATGAAGATGACAGAAATGCCATCTGGAAAGGGCTGAGCCAGTGCGTCGCATTTGCCAGGTGCCCCCATACCCAGCAGTTCTCAGCAATCCTGGAAGCGTGGGATGACATGCAGCCCTGATTTCACAAATGACGTTCAAGTGCACTGCCCCACCCCAATGGCTATTTCGGTGGGAAAGTCAAACGAGTGTAGGAAAGACACTGAACCACTAAGGCAGCGCCCTATGTTTCTATCACCCCACTACGTGTGATTCTCATCTCAGGACAGGCCTTTAAAGAGAATCTCTATCTAGCAGATAGATCTGAAGGGTGTGCACTCTGATTAGGGCACTGCCCCCTCATGGGTCAATCTGCCTTGGGTCTATCACCATGTCTGGACAGCCAGTGGATTAAAACAACAAGCAGGTTTAAAGGACAGCCACCCACACTGATGAATGGCATGGTTTTTCTCCTGAGACAGATCACATGAGTCTATAAATGGCTTTGGGCTTTTCCAGGTCAGGTTCTAGCTGCTCAGGATGTCAAGGCATTTTTCTTCTCCTTGGTAATTTCAAATCGTATGCATCTAGAGTTCTTTGAGGTTTTCTCCTAGAGTGTGGGAATCTGTGTTTGTTGATGCCCGTGTATGTGATCTGTGTATCTGCTAACCTACCTGACTGGACAGATTGTTTAAACCAACTCTGACTCCCATGACTGGGAAGGTGGCTGTAAGTTTAGATGTTTATTACTCAAGGGAAAAGCACAAAATAGATGATAGGGATGGTGAACTTGCTAAATTCTTGCTTGACACCAATCCTAACCTGAACGAATCCTGCCAGCAATTCAGCTGACTGTGGATGGATGAGGACCCTTGCCAGGTCACTGGTAATTATTCCCTTTCAGTATCTTTTAGCCATTAGGATAGCCATTAGGGTACCTTTTAGCCAAGGAAGATTTCATGCCAATGGATGAAAACATGTTTTCAAAACCTACAGCATTGGCTGGGCCAAGTTGAAACTGGGTGTTCTGGAAGAAACTCACGGTCTTTTATTGATTCTTTCATATGCCTTGTGTAAATTTTCATTAGAAACTCCTTCCCCTTCTTCCTTAAAGAGTCATTACATGAAGCGCAAACTTTGACATTCAAAGACTTCGAGACAAGACCTGGTCCAGGGCAGCCCACAAATCAATGGCAATCATCAGGACCACCCGCTTCAGACTGGGCAGCCCCAAACCCGTTGGCTTATATTATGCAGCACGTGACACTCTGGGAGGCCTCAGATAGGAGCACGAGGTGGCAGCGGGTGGCCCAAGGTCTCGCTGTGGGCACACTGCTGCCTCTCACCTCTCTCTGTTGCAACAGGTCCCAGTTCTGCCATAGACCCCCCCCCACCCTTTTGGCCCATTCCATGGGGGAGATGAGCTCTTTTCACCTTGGGCCTGGTGCTGACACCTTCTTTCCCAGGAAAAACCATAACCGCAAGATTCCAGACTTCAACCAATCGGCCATCTACAACTCTCCTGATGGAGTCCCCAGTAACTCAGCCTGGGCACTTGCTGAGCAGTCTGCCTGAGCTGCCCCACATATAAAAACACATCAGCCTTCCCAGTGTATGGCCTCCTCCCAGCCACCCGAACCCCCTCACTGCACCCCTGCTTGGGGACTTCCTTCTCATGCCTGTCCTCAGCCTTCTCCTAAGACAAGCGGGTCTCCTGATTGGGCACTCAGCTCTATGACCACACAGGGACCCTGTGATCATGACAGCCGAGGTTCCTCTGGGAACATCTGGTACATGTGGCATTAGGGGCTTTGCTGTTTCACCACTGAGCAGCCCACTCAGAGCACCTACCCAGTGCTCACTTCCTCCTCTCCCCTGTGCACACCTGCCCGAACTGTAAGACACAGGACAGCTGTGGGTCCTGGAAAAAAGGCAGAAAAGACGGTGCAGCAGCTGCCTTTCTGTCAAATTGAGCAGAAAAGCAGGATGACCAATGTTGGAGAGAACTGTGATCTATGCCATTGGCTGCTTATGGTGAAACTGCCCAACATCTGCTTATTAAACCAAGAATGTCAGGCGGCAGGAGGCAAGCGTGCGGTGCCTTATCTCAACCCTGAGGCGGCTGGACAAGGTGAGGCAGTGTCCTGGCATCCCGCACCTCCCAAAGCAAACACCCTAAGTGCCACAAATGAAGGCACGGTGGGACCGAGGGCACACTGCTTCCCAAATTCACATTATCCTGAGACAAGGCTGTGTAAAGAATGCAGTTCTCCTCACGCACCTTAACAAACAAAAAGCAAATAACCCAATTAAGAAATGGGCACAGGACATGAATAGACACTTCTCTAAAGAAGAAATTCAGATGGCCAACAGGCACATGAAAAGATGCTCCACATCGCTAATCATCAGAGAAATGCAGATTAAAACCACAATGAGATATCACCTCACACCAGTGAGGACGGCCAACATCCAAAACACAAACAACAACAAATGTTGGCGAGGATGTGGAGAGAGGGGAACCCTCCTACATTGCTGGTGGGAATGCAAATTAGTTCAACCATTGTGGAAAGCAGTATGGAGGTTCCTCCAAAAACTCAAAATAGAAATACCATTTGACCCAGGAATCCCACTCCTAGGAATTTACCCCAAGAATGCAGCAGCCCAGTTTGAGAAAGACAGATGCACCCCTATGTTTATTGCAGCACTATTTACAATAGCCAAGAAATGGAAGCAACCTAAGTGCCCATCAGTAGATGAATGGATTAAGAAGAGGTGGTACATATACACAATGGAATATTATTCAGCCATAAGAAAAAAACAAATCCTACCATTTGCAACAACATGGATGGAGCTGGAGGGTATTATGCTCAGTGAAATAAGCCAGGCCGAAAAAGACAAGTACCAAATGATCTCACTCATATGTGGAGTATAACAACAAAGAAAAAAAAAAATGAAGGAACAAAACAGCAGCAGACTCACAGAACCCACGAATGGACTAACAGTTACCAAAGGGAAAGGGACTGGGGAGATGGGTGGGAAGGGAGGGATAAGAGGGTAAAAGGGGCATTACGATTGGCAGACATAGGGTGGGGGGGCACGGGGGGGACTGTACAGCTCAGAGAAGACAAGTAGTGATTCTCATCTCACTACACTGATGGACAGTGACTGTAATAGGGTTGGTGGGGGGGACCTGATGAAGGGGGTAGTTTAATCATCACAATATTGCTCATGTAATTGTAGGTTAATGATACTAAAATAAAATAAATTGTAAAAAAAAAAAAAAAAAAAAAGAATGCAGTTCTCTCCATCTGGCATGTGCACAGAATTAAAACTGTCCAAACTGCACATTTCTTCCTAGTTTTATGAGACTAGCTGAAAAGATTTCTGATTATTTTCTTTTTAAATGACAAATGCAATCAAAATAAAGCCAATGGTATACAGGGGCCTCTGAAAGTCTGGGGACCAAGGCTCTTTGTTTTCATTTCCCTTTTTCATTCCTTGAACCCAAAACCCATTGCTTGCTAAATTCAAAGTAATTTTCTTCTATACAAGGGTCACAATATTTCTTCTGGAAGATGTCTATTATATTTAAAATCAACCAATGGCGCTTTTTAACCACTAATGATACAAGCTGACTCTCAACATAATCCTTTGCAAAGATCTTGTTTAAAAAAAAAAACAACACAGTAATTTTTATGAAAGTCCTTTCCAAGTGCTAAGTGCATGGAAAATATTCACAAAATGCTTGTTCCCTCCTTGTCTTTTCCAGGCACTATTTCGGCAAGGTCAAGATCCCAGAAATAAACAGCACATGCCATCTTCTGAAATTGACTTTCTCTGGCGATGCCCTCATCCCTTAATGTAAAACCTTCCTGTAAGAATCAGGTAATCCCTTAGACATTATGGGCCTGCCCTGGGGTCATGCCACGAAGACTTAAAGCTAGTACAGCAATAGTGGCACTGGCCCTGACAGCAGTAATTCCGTCCCTACCATGACCTCATGGCCACCCACTATGTAGTCCCTGACCTCATCTCTAATCCTCCCTTCCACGTCCACACAGCTCCAGCCACTGCTCTCTACTGCTTCCCCGACATGCCACCAGGCTCCCAGCCCCAGGACCTTTGCAAACAGGAAATGTGATTTGCTGAAGGCCACACAAATGAAGTCCCCTGGATTTTAAACTGGGGTATAAGGGACATAGCAGTTGAATTTAAAGACAGTGATGCCCATTCAATTAATCTGACATTGGATCGCATCATAAAGAGATGGCAAGGAGACCTTGGTAGAAAGGCCCAATTTCAAAATAGAAGACACACCCACAAAAGGCTTAACATTATTGCCCCACACACCACAGTCCTGCAGAAAAGTTCAGCACAAATGCTTCCAGACATGTGGTGCCCAGGCGAGAGATAAGCCCCTCACCCCCCTCTCGTCCCCGCCCAGAGCACGTGGTCACCGGCCATGCCGGCTTCCCTACCTTCTTCACTGACAGGTTGAGGTCCAGGTCAGTCCCCGAGTCCTCATCAGCCTCCTGCTGCTCCCGCAGGTCCTTCATCTTGATCAGCAGCTCCGCCTTGGGGGCCGACGTGCTGTAGTAGGTGGAGCTGGTGGCCAGGGACATGGCCGCCGGCGTGCTCGGCTCCTCTTTCCTGGGTACACAGATCAGAGCTGCACTCAGCTGTGAGTGTATGCACACATGAGCCCCTCTGCCCGAGACCTGGGCCGTGACAAGCTAGCAGAGGTGCTAATGGAAGGACCCCAGCCAGGGGGTGAGACAGTGAAAGGGGAGCAGGAAGTGGGTGACAAGCTTAGAAATGAAGAACCCTCACCAAACCTACGGAATGCCATTTCTAACAAGGGGGAAAACTCGAATAAGCTGGGATGTTTAAACATCTCTTCCTGGGATGAAAGAGTACAGATGTAGTTTTCATCGGACGCCTGAGGTCCGCAAGGATGATGCGTGTTGCTCTGTGTAAGTGGAGTCATGAGGCGTCCAATGCACCTTTCTACCTACAGCCACATTTGCACCTTCTGGCTGTGGTCTGCCTCACCCATTTGTCCTTCTCAGCTGCACCCCATTGCACTCCAGCCTACTGTCACTTAGTGGGGGGACGGGTCCCACCCATGCCTTTGCAGGCACATGTTGGAATGAGAGGCTGAAAAGTGCTATTTACGACACAATTAAAGTGAATTCATTCGCTCTGCACAGTAACCACCAGCAAATGGCTACTTTAACAAACACACATACTCTGTTGTCTAAGTGTTCCTTTCTCTTAAGACAGGCTTCTCAACCTCGGCACTAGCAACCTTTGGGGCTGGCTCATTCTCTGCGGTGGGGCCGTCCTGTGCTCTGCAGGGCACTCAGCAGCAGCCCTGGGCTCCACCTGCTAGGTGCCAGGAGCCCCCCTCCCAGGTGTGACCACCAAATGTGGACCTGGGTACTGCCAACCTTCCCCTGGGGGACACAGAGGGCCGGCTAAAAACCGCTCTTATGAGAAAGGAATCTTCAGGCATCACTGTGGACCACGTAGGGAACTACACGTCTGCCGTCTTTGCCAGGCTCTAGGCTATCATCCCCAGGATGGGGCCTTGAATGTCTCAGCTTCTTGCTCGGGAGTGTCGCAGGAAAGCCAAATGTGCTAAGTACAGGGCAACCCTTATGAAAACCTGCCCCAAGAAGCAACCAGGACAGTAGATAAGCATCCATACCCTGGGCCTTTTAAGCCTGAGAGAGGCTGGCAGAAGCCGGCCCGGCCAAGCTCTGGCTGAGGGTGGTGGCTACTCACGTGTCCTCCACGGCTCTAGGAGAGGGGACTTTGGGGAGCAGCTTCCTTCGCTGCTGAGCCTCTTCCAGGAGGTGCTCGTCTTTGGGGAAGATCCCCTCCATCAGGTCCATGGTGGTTTTGATCTTCCCCCCGGGGTGCAGGATATCGGCCAGCGACTTATCCTTCCCAACAATCTCCCGGGCCAGCTCCTCTGACTTGCGGTCTTCAGCCAGACTCTCTCTGGGCTTTGCGGGGCCGAGCCTGGGCAGTGAGGCCGGGCTGTCCTTGGCCGGGAGTGGGGGCTCAGGCCCAGCGCCCCGGCGGCTGTACAGGCAGAACCGCGAGTAAGCCTGCTCCGGTGCGTTGAGCGACTTGATGGGGTCTCTCTCCAGCCCGCTGGGCAGGGCGGGTGGCTCAGCAGTGCGGGCCAGGCCCTGGCGGCTCTCCTTTTCGGGCTGGCTCTCTGCATGCACGATCTTAATGGGCACCATCTTCACTGTGGTGTTGCTGCCGATCACCCGCTCAATTCTGGAAAGAGAAGAGCCGTCGGTCTGCTGGAGGTGTACAGTGCACCCAGGCACGGACTCCACCCCAGGGTGGACATCAGCCAGTCTCCACACCTCCCCGCTAAGGGATGGGGTACCCGGACCAAAACCCACAACCGTCCCCCAGAAGGGGCCAATCACACATCGCAGGGCAGAGAGAGGAGGTCCAGAAGTTCCCTGCCACCCCGAACTCGCTCTCCTGACCCTTGGCATCCAGGTGCCTTTCCGTTTGCAGAGCCACCCGCACGCCTGCAGCAGCAGCCTGGGGGCGGGCTGACTGATAAAAAGAGATGTTAGACCATACCCTTATGTCAAGGACAGAGCAGACCTCCACACGCCGCACAGTGCCACTTTCCGGTGTAGGGAACCTGGCCACAGATAAGCGTTCGTCACAGAATCAAGGCCAGGGTCTCTGGGCAGGGCTGGCGCGCGCCCGTGGGTGCCTGTGTGTTTCCGGGGCCACAGGAGGGCTCCTGTAAATGGTGGCTATGTTCTCAGCACACGCTGAGTGCCTCCCTGGCCCCAGTCTGAAGCTTCCTCAGATGCCTGTGCACACAGGGTGTCACCCTCCACCTGCTACCCACGCCCCACACTTCAAGCCACCCTTCCCACGGCTTTTCATGCCAGTGAGATAAGGATCTGGTACCAAACCTGGGACACAACTGCCTACGTGTTATTTTAAGTGACTCTGTAAGGACACACTTCTTTTTTTTTTTTAAAAGTCTCCGGGTGTTACACCATGATCAAGTGGGATTCATCCCAGGGATGCAAGGATGGTACAACATTCGAAAATCCATCAACATCATCCATCACATCAACAAAAAGAAGAACAAAAACCACATGATCATCTCCATAGATGCTGAAAAAGCATTTGACAAAATTCAGCATCCATTTTTGATTAAAACTCTCAACAGAATGGGTATAGATGGCAAGTACCTCAACATCATAAAGGCCATATATGACAAACCCACAGCTAACATCATACTTAACAGCGAGAAGCTGAAAGCTTTTCATCTAAGATCAGGAACAAGACAGGGGTGCCCACTCTCTCCACTGTTATTCAACATAGTACTGGAGGTCCTAGCCACGGCAATCAGACAAAACAAAGACATACAAGGCATCCAG
>JAQQAC010016209.1:5322621-5334121 GCA_029783875.1 Phataginus tricuspis | reverse complement strand
AAAAAAAAAAAAAAAGTCTCCGGGTGAAAGTTGTACAGGAGGGCTGGGGCTCCAACACGGAAGAAAGAACTAACCAGCCTGGTCAGTGCGATGGGATTTGGTCCAGGACAACCTGAATGCTGGCTGGGGCCCTCGGCTACACCTTGCTGGATACCCAGTGGCCCTGTGGACAAGGGCCCCCAAGATAAAAATCTGTCTCAAGTATATCAAAAGGACATTGGAGAAAGAGCACCACCTGCTGGTGCCAAGAGGGAAGGAATCTCCAAGTCCAAATGGTACAATCAAAACTCCCAACTTGTTTTTCTCCCTAGTAGGCCTACGTCTCCATCTGTGAGGTGACCCTAATGAGCCTAATTTTATGTAGCACAAAGGACGCTCAGTGCTCTGAATTAAATGCTTTTTGCCCTTTAACTGGTGGCTTGGAACACAGGACGGCTCCTTCCCTGTTCCTAAATGGACAGTGTACAGGCTAACGTGAAATCATTTCGTATTTATTTCTCTCCAGCAGAAACCAGTGTTTGACCTACAGGTATTCACGCACAGTTCCCAGAATGCCTTCTCCGTGCATAAACCCAAAAGCTCTGTGGAAGATACTTTTAGGCAGGAAAATAGATATGAGCAGGGTGGAAAGAGAAAAAGGCCAGGAAAGTCCACTAAAAAGACCCAGAGTTAATCAATTAAAGCACAAAAAGCCAAGAGCAACTTGGTCTGGAATGTTTGAATATTCCCCAGATAAAGGAGGGTACCTCAGCATAGCCCATGTCCTTATTGTGTTAATCATGCAGGCCCAGCTTATTTTTTACCTTTACCTATATGCTGGGTTTTTTCCTCCTTCCGGCCCTAATCAAGTAGTTTGTAACCTAGGCAACTAATTTAGCATGCAGGCCCAGCCGTAAACAACATAGTAAAAGGCAGGAAGGATTCCATCTTAAAGATTGTATTTTAATACCCAGGAAGTTAAGAAGTTAAGATTCTTAACTTACTCTTTAGCAAACAGACAATAACTCAGCCCACCTTGGGAGCTGGACAGGCAGTCTGTTTGATGTGCTCCGGGACCAAGACTCCTGAGAAATCAGAGCAGGAAGTTCCTTGTGTTAAGTTAATTCTAAGTATTCAAAGACCACTTAACAGGTCTGTACCCCCAGGCCTTAGTCACATTCCTGAAGAATCCTTAAAAGGGGGAACCCCCAACCTTTCCGGGCACTCCTCTCTCTGAGGTTGCCCACACTTTCTGAGTGTGTAACCTTTTAATCTTAAACTTTCTCTCTCCAACATTTCAGGGCGCCTGTGGGTAAAATTGTAACATTTCCAGAATATCTCGTCTGGCTTTGGTATATCTGCATATCAACAGGCGTTCAGAGGTGGAAAGAAGTGTGGCTTTAGTGCATTTGCATCTTTCCTCAGGGGTGGAGAAGTTCATCTCCATATCAATGTGTAATTACCTGGGCAACTGAGGGCTTACCTGTACCTGAGAGGTAAGGGGAGGGCCGGTTTTGCTGCTGCTTGAGCTGGAGAGAGAGATGGGCCGGACTGCAGTTTTGTAAGCAATAAATGGATTTTAAACTTTATTTGTCCCTTTGACTGATTTTGGTTTTTAGAGGTATTTTTCCCTGGGATTATATATTTCTCCCCGGACTTACAGCGCCTCTTCTCGCTGAGGTTGCCTGCAGTACTTTTTCTCTCTTTAAGTAACTTTAAATAAAACTTTTACTCTGTTTCACTGTGTCTTTGCCCTTCAATTTTTTGTCGTGGCGGAGACAAGGTCTGACGAAAATACACAACGCTCCCCCTACAGTACCATCCTGATACACTAAACTTCAGAAGGAGAAGTTCCAGCATCTTATCCAAGCAAGAAAAAAGCACATGAGACCCTCCCCAGTCCTTTGCACGCTCAGAAACCCTGATCGCCTACTGCTGGCTTCCGTCGGCCCGTATCTGGGTCTTCTCCCTGGCAGGGCTGGCGCACACCCACTGTTGCTGGAGAAACGACTGACAGGGAAGGAAGATGGAAAAAAACAAATCGAGGGGACCAAATCCTCCGCAGGTTGACACAGGTTTCCCAAGTATCTCTTCCTGGTCTTGCTAAACAAATGGTTCCTCCTCTTGAAAAGCATCCAGACTTTCCCATTAACAAACTTTGCTGAACTTTTACATCACAATACATGAAACAGTGGATTAGGCAGACCTTACCTACCAGATCTCATCAATTCCTACCCAAAAGGCAGGACCGGAGGGACAGAGGAGGTGTGGAGGTGTGTTAAGCCCTGGCCTACCTCTCATGGCACAGCTCCCTCCAGGCGTGTCACCTGAGGGCTGGCAGAGCCCAGCCCCCAGCATCCAACAGTCCAACCAGCTCTGCTCATATTCCCGCTGCCCTGGAAGCCCTTCAGCCCGCATGCCCTTCAGGGCCTGATAAACCACACAAGCTATGCCAGAGGGTCTCAAACACAGAACTTCAAGCTGATGGTGGCAATACTGTCCAAACAGTTCCAAACAGTCCTGGCTCTCCAGGTCCCACATGCCCAAACAGGAATAGTCCTCCAGGAAAACTGACACCACCTATGGGAAGGAACACATCCCTCTCACTGCCAGTGACTCAAGTTGCTGCTGGCCATTCTGTAGGAAAAACAGACAAAGCCACCTCAGAGGTTTAAATGTGTCCTAGCTTCAGGACAGGAGTTGACGTGTTCTCGTTTGGAATGACTGGGCACCCCAAAAGGCCCCTCATGGTGGGGAGGCCACACTTTTCCTCTACAGGGCGGCCAGGGACTGCCTGCCATACTTGGGACATGAGGCACGTGGGCACGCAGCGGCTCTGCACCCTGGCCAGCCCCTAAGCAGCCAGAGTGTGGCTCCTAGAGCCAGATGGCAAGAGGGGGACGAGGAAGTGAGTCACCAGATGTCAGGGCAAGAATGTCTCTGAGCAGTGCCCAAATGACAGGCAGCTTTGGAGGCCCCGTACTGGGCACATTCTACTTGGTGACCTGTTGGTAGCAGGTTGTGGGTAGAGCTGGGCTGGGACTCTCACTGAGCACCGGTCTTGTTTGTCTCATCTGTCATCGGGATTCCACACTGTCATACCGGGACTGAATGATACCACACGCCCTGGAGGACACTAATCCAGTACATTATAAGCGACTTTCTTGGCAGCAACCTATGTAGGTGGCATGGCCACCATCTGCCTACTGCACTCCCAGGAACAGAGAGAGCACCGATCGGAATTTAGGCCCTCTATGAGGGCTTACAGAGCGGGGACAGAGACATTCCTTGCTGTCCCAAATGATGGGCTGAATGAAAACACTAAATAATGTGGACACCTGGGGAGTGCCCCCTTAGCATCGTCAATAAGAATTGCCACTGGTTTTTAAAAATCCCTCTCAAACTCACAGAAAAGATAAGAGAAAATCAACAGTGGCTTCAGGCAATAAAAAAAAAGAAAACTACCACCCACACCCTAGAGCCATAGGTCATAAGCACCATGCAAGCACATGCCGTTTTCTGCACGGAGACTGCTGTGCTCAGACTAGCCCAAGAATGGAGGGGCCAGCGTGCTCGCAACGGTATCACATACTTGGCCCACCACGCAGACCACGTTACTGCTTTTCCCTCCTTTCAGAACGTACAAATGGTACCGAACGAAAGGATAGTTCTGTGATATCTGCATTGTGAATGATACAAGCCCAGGCTTGGCCCACAGATGCAGCTGTGGTGGCGATGCTCCACAGGATCAGTGATGTCCTCTCTCTACTGAGTTAATTTGGAAGCCAGAAAAAAAGTTTGAATCTCTGGGAAGGGAGGTTCAACAGAACTTCTGTGATGGGAGACAAAGAGCCATGGTCTGCTGTGCGGTCCATAGTGGCAGTCACTAGCCACATGTGGGGCAACTGAGCAATGGATTTGTTCTGAGTTTCATTACATTTATACAGCTGCATGAGACTGTTGGCTATTACACTAGGTAATATTGACATTTGGGGCCAGGTAATTCCTTGGTGCAGGGCCATCCTGTGCACTATGGGGTGCTGAGCAGCAGAGCTGGCCTGTACCCCCAGCTACCAAGGGCAACACCCTCTCCAGCTGAGACACCCCAAACTGACATGGCCAAAATCCCCCTGGGTGCCCCAATTGCCCTCTCCCAGGTTGAGAACCACTGCTCTAGAGAATGAGATGGAAATTCTCCACTTCTGTCATTCCTCACTTCTTCAAAAGCACTCGGGGTGAAGGGAAAAACAATAACCGGCCAGCGCTCTTGACTGGCCAGTTCCTGCCCAGAAACATTTATCAGCACCTGGAAGGGCACGACAAACAAGGCCACGTGGAATTCTGGTAACGGCATTGTGCAAGTGATTGGTTTTACTTCTGCTTTCATAAAAGGCTTATGCCAGCTTAGCTTTCTCACACAGACAGACCTAGGAAGGAAGTATGAAAGTGCTGGCCATTATGAAAAGCATTGATTTCGCCTGAACGTCTCATGCTTCAGTTAGATCTGATTCTGATTACGAATAGGAGGTGCTTAGGGAAAGCCCAGCCGTGGCCTGCAGGTGCCTGTGGCTAATGCAGATATAAATGCTGGGCTTGATGAAGAGGATGGGGGACGGTCTGCCTTCTCCTTCCCATCCCCCTGGCTCCCTGGGGGACAGGACAGCTCCCCCAGCAGGTTAAAAATCCAGCTGACCCCTGGAGCTGTGGGTTCCTACAGTCAGTCCCCAGGACAACTTAAAATGTAACGTGTGGAGCTGAAGCAAGGAGCCAGTCGTACTGCACCCGTGAAAGATGTCCCAAGACCTCTGCGGCCAGAAGGGAGCTCACGAAAGGGAAAATGGGTGAGGCCACCATCCAGGGCAGTACCTTGTGGGGCTGTCATCCTGGATGAGTAGGGGAGGTTTGTCCGTCAGCTTCTGGGGGGCAAACTGAGGAGAAGGGGAGCGAGAGGTCTCCATCGCGGATGTCTGCAGGGGCTGCAACTTGGAAGGAAGCTGGGTTTCCCGCTTAGGACAGGCCACCGGCTCATCTACATGGTGCCCATTGGGCGCGGCTGCAGCCTCCGGACCATCCACAGGCTGGATGCTGCTGGGCTCCGCCAAGGCACAGGGGCTGAGGGAGAGGGACAGTCGGTCCGCACACTCCTGCAGGGCCCCAGACACCGGGGCAGGGAGGGGCCTGCTGGGAGCACCCAGGTGAGTGACAGCAGGTACAGCGCCAGCCAGGCCCCTGCACGGCCCTGGCTCCCGCTTAGGTGGCGGCGGCCTGCAGGGGGCTGGCCTCTTGGTGAGCAGCGTGGGGCTCACAGGCCGTGGGTCCTGCCCTCGGGTGTTCAGGGCCAAAGGGGTGCTCGGTGCCTGTGGTCCCGGGGTGGGCAGCTTCTGCAGCTCAGCAGGCGCATTGTCATCAGAGTATCTGTAATCGCGAGGTAAGGTCCCTGCTCGGCCCCGGCCCTCCAGGGGCACCTGTGGAGCTTGCTGGGCCCGAGGCAGCTCAGAGACCTGGGATAGGTTCCATGGGTCCCCCTGTGCTCCTGGACGGTCTTCTCGACAGTGGGCATCTGCCTGTCTAGAGGAAGAATGAATAAAAATGAGCAAATGGTTCCAATCAACATCTTCGCCCCAAATGGGTTGACCCAGATCTTGATCATCTCCTGAAATCATCTTAATGAATTAAATCCACATACATTTCCCCGTACTTGTCCCCACCACATCCTATCAAAGGTATCGAATCCAAACACACAATGGATGACATCCGGCTACATGCTGGCATATCACAATAATAGGACGTGAAGATACACACGCACAGACACACACAAAACTGCATTTTGAGGCAAAAGACAAAATTTAAACAAACTGAAAAACAATGAAAACTCTCATCTATGGTTATATTCAGAAATGTTCACTTCAGATTGCAACAATATTTTTATGTGGCTTACTTCTGGAAATTGCCTTGTGGGAAAGGATAGAACTTTCTAAGATGGTGCACAAATCACTTTATTAATAAAACCTTGAAAATCAGTAGTGTATTATTACCAATGGCAAAAACACACTTTCTTTTGGAAAGTGCAGTGATGCACTGATCTTTCCATCCTCTTGGGTTTTAGTTCTATTTCTACCTTTCTGTTACACGCATGTATACGTGTTTATATGCATATACACGTACACAAACATCCCTGCAAAACAAATATGCGCATGCATGCTTCACATGCACGTCTGCTGTGCCACAGCCAGAGCACACAGTCTAACAACTGTCAAACTTGCAGCCTATCAGCCAGCCATGCCTCTGACAATACACTGCTTCTTCTCACCATGTAAAGAAAGTGAGCCTCTGACCATTTGAGGAAAAGCTGATTCCTGTTGGGGAGACCACCTCTCAGTTAAGGGAGACTAACACGGGCAGCGAACGGAGACCACCTCGTAATGGTACTTGTGTTCTATACCCAACAAGCCATACAGCAGACCCTCCCAGACACTTGCACTGCAACCTCATCCCAGCACCCCTGGGGCCCAGGAGAGGCCCGGCCACCTGGGACACGATTGCAGCCGGGTGTCACAGACCTACGGGCCACTGGGCACTGTGAGGACAGTGCCCTGTACGAGTCCCTCTGCTACGTCCTCAGGAGATTATCCTCTCCAGGTGCGAGGGAAGCTCCATAGAACCCAGACCACGCCCAATTCCCTCTGCTTCCCCTTGTCAGCCAGCTGGGCCTCGCTCCCTGCCCTGCACCACCCCAGCACAGAGAGAGCAGACCCTGCCCCAAAGCGGAAGCTGCAGGTCCTCAGCACCTGCAGGAGGACAGACAGCTCAAGCCCCGCTGGAACCCTGACAGAGGGCAGGTTTGTTCTCTACTTCAGGGAGGCCTCCGCACAGAGAACAAGCCGTAACAAAACAGCCAAGCATAACAGCTGAAGGAAATAGTAACCCAGCTCAAGGAAGTTAGATTTTTAAAAATGTATTAGATACATGCTAAGAGAAACTAAAGTATAAAACTTGAACACAGCAATGGATGGCTTAGAGAAACACACAGTCAAGCAGGTGTCTGGTTACAAAATACAGAAGGACACTTAAACACTGTCAGATTGACCCTGCATGCTGAGAAGTGTGACTCCTGGCTCACACGTCCCGTCACAAACTAGGCTGTTTGGCCTGCAGGGAGGAACAAATGCCTGCTGTCCCTCCCACTGAAGCCTCTCCAGAGAGCAAAACCTAATTCATGACAATTCATAAAAGCCTCCCCAGTATTTCATTTCAAACACTTGAGATACACTGCAACTTTTTTTTGTATTAAAACTCCTGAAATCTAGCATCCACAGACCCACACACAAGTGCCACATTCCTGTTATTTAATAAATATCTAACACCTCATAGAAATGGAAAATTGGCTACAATTTATATGCTAAAATCTACATGCCTTTGGCCACCTGGAATCAGATTTTAATATACTAACTTGAAAGGAGCTCTACCTGCAGGGCCTGAGACAGCACGTCTGAGACCCAGCCAGACACAGATGGGGGCTCACCTGTCGGGGAGATGCCCTGAGGAGGGGATAATGACTCAGGCCAAAGGCACCCCCAGCTCTTTCGTGTCTTCCTAGCGGGGCATCCTTTGTAGGACTGGAGGGCACCCCGATCTCCAGGCAAGTCGTGTGTGCTGCGTGATCCCTTCTAGAACTGCAGCTGGCCGTACTCCATCCCAACATCTTACTTTAGTCAGCTTTACATTCGCACAGCAATTTCTGGTCCAAATTTGATCCCCAGCCCCTTATTTTTTTCTTGATTTGTGTTCCTCACCACCAAACCCGTAAACTCAAAGCCATAAAGAACCACTAATGTGTTTGAATAAATTTTTATTGCGATAAAGTTGATATACAATATGTGGATTACAGATGTACACCAGTGACACCATAACTGCATACACTACTAAATGTTTGCCCACGGATTGTTCCTTTTTCCCCCAGTAACTGGTTTTTATTGTTGCAGCTGATAAGAATTCAGGAAATCACAGAAAAGAGGCCCCAAAATGGGAATTTGAGGTTCTGTTGGAGTCATATTCAATCTAACAGGTTTCAACTGACCACTCTGTGGATAAAATGGATCATGTGTGCATGTTTATGTGTATTGTGCATATTGTATGTGTGTCTGTATTCCTTTTTTGTATTTTCAAGGATAAAGTCAATGGTGATAGGAAAATCCAGTAAGAAAATTTGGAGAGTGAAGGACTTTACCAGCCAAAGCAACGGAGCATCTCCTGCAGGTGCTCATGGGTATATATACATTAGAGCAGTGAAGTCCCCATGCAAGGGAAGCTAAAAGGCAGCCGTCGTCCGAGTCCCACCCCGTGAAGGTTAGATTGTTCATGCTCATGCAGGGCGCGCTGATGACAGGTTTCCACGGAGCAGCTCTAGGAGCAGGGAGGACACGCTGGCTCTCAGCACTGAGGCTTCTGGAGACCTCCAGTCCCACCCACCACCAGGGCGGGAGCCCAGTGGTCCTCCCTGCCGTCATTGGACTGGCCACTTGGAAGGAAATGGGGAATGCAAGGTGGGCAACAGGATTGCAAAACAAAACAAATCTAATCCGAAGAGGAAAGGCCACATTACAGGCTGTTCAGTTGCAGACACCTGTAATAGGACAGAACCCTGATTAAAAAAAAAAAAGAGAAAAAAAAATACACACACTGTGGGTAAAGTGGGGTTCCTATGGCCAGGATCTGTTGGTCTAACTGGTCTGTTGCTATGCTACCGCTTCCACACCTTTAGGCAATGAGCCATTATTGTGTTAATGTAAGGAGTTCCGCCCAGTGCTCGGCCTGAGACTGGGTGGCGGGACTGGAAGGCTGTAGGAGATGGAGTGGTGGCATCGCTGAGGGACTGACCTGCCACCTCGAAATAAAGCTGGGTATAACCTTTTCACCCCAAGAACCCTTTGCTCTAAATTTCTTTGGTCACAGTGAATCTATAGCGAATTTGCCTGGGGCTGAAACTCATTTGCAAGACACACACACACACATATACATGTGTATGTACACACAAATATGTAACATGTATTAAGTATGTGATACATAACATTAAATACGTGATATGTAACAATGTTAATATATATCATATATATGTCAAACGCTCTCGAAATCCCATCAACACTGCTATTATTGCAATCTACATTTTGATCTTGGCAGAGACAGCCAGCCCCGTGTCTCAGTGCGGTCTCCAGGTCTGAGAGGTGGAGGCCTATTTCTAGATCCCATCTGTTCTGTTAGTGTTGAGCCCTGTGACGTCACTGGGCTCATTTCTCTGGCTCAACTTCCTGCCTGCTGCCTCCCCTCCACATCTTTGGCACAGCTGTCTCCTGAGCACTGCCAGCCCCGCTGCCTCCTGCCTCCAGGTCACCCCTGGTCCAGAGGACTGGTCTCTCTGCAGCTCCTGTATTGTTCCCTGTCTCCGCATGCTCATTGCTGGGCTGGGCGCCTCTGCAGAGGGCAGGGAGCCTCACAGGCAAATACCATGGGCACTACATCACATTCTCCCCTGCACATCCATTAGACATATAAATGCTTTTGATCACAGTGCAGAATGGTAAGGGGAGCTGTGGGGTTTTTGTGTTGGTTTTGGAGATGCAGGCAGTTAGGTTTTCCATGAAATCATCGTTCACAGGAACTTTCCCAACACAACTAAACGTTTCTGGACTGCTCTGTAATCACTAATTCACTGTTGCTTTGTGAAGATAATAATTATCTTCATCAGGTAAGAGAGGAAAATTTCTGGCTCTTTGGGGCAACGTCAGCAACACACACTACAGGATCCTCCGTTCCTTCCTAACTACCCACGGAGCTGGTGACTGCACTCTGAAGGTATCAAGAGAATGTTAAGGAGAGAACAGGAGAGACTTTATTTACACCAGGGAGGGTCTAGTGAGGCATTAAAGCTCTGATTTTATAACCCCCCGTCCCCTTTCAGCTGCTGCTGAGAGCAATGGTCTCTTGCGCACATCTTTGTGTGAACCAGAGCGGAGCTCCACTAACCGTCATGCGAAGCCATTACAATTAGAAGGAAATCAGATCTGAGTCACTGTGATAATTATTTCATTACAGCAGATGTTTCACTTTACCTTGTAGTAATTTTAGGAGCATGTACGTTGTGTAACTTTTATTAGGTGTGCTCTACTGCTGATAAAAACTTAAAAACTAGGGCACAGGTAATAAGTAACATATGAATTTGGATTCATCTTAATTCTCTGTCCCCTATACTAACACACTCTTCTCCTGAGCTACTTATATTTTTTAAAAATGTATGACTGAGTGCCTAGAAATCTAGCTATGGACTAGGCGGTTTTCACATCACAGCACGTCCTTGGCTCTTTCCTTCTCCACAGCCCACCACAATGTTATCAAGCACTGTTCCCATCCCATCAGACCACTGACTTGCGGGTCACAATCCCGCCGCGCCTGCTCCACGGCCGTCGGCACTACCCTGCTTGGAACCCTTGCAAGCGACCCAGAGTTCTCATCTGCAAGCATGGCCAAGTTTGTGCTAAAATTATTTAAAACTACAAATCAAACCAGACCGCAATTATAGTGGACAAACACCGCATTTCAACAAAGTAGAGAGTGAATCTATTTACGGCTTTTGCACATGAACTCTTGTGAAGGCAAAGCCATGGTGTGGTAACTTGCCTAGTGTTAAGACGTGTTCCGTGTGAGGGATGACCCACAGTGGGCATTTCTGACCCTCCTCTCTCCTCAGCTACTGAGTTACAAACATGCACACATTTTAGTCACAATTAGCATGAGAAAGAGATATGTGTAATCCTCCCCCCAACCAGTCTCCACCCCCACCCACCCTCCCCGAGCCACCTGCCACTCCTCAGGGACCCTCGTTCCTATACCACGAGTCAGGTAGAGGCCTTTCCCAGTGATGCACACCTTGGGGCTCCCACATCTCCACTCTGATTGGCAGTCTTCAGAATCCACCCCAAGGATACCATTCCTGTTCTTTAAGATCCAAATGAATCTTCCATGAAGCCTTTCCTGGGCCTGTTGACAAAGGTAAGTCTTTCTTCTTCTGAACCTCCACAAGGACCTCATATAGTCCCCAACTTACACTTCATTCATTGTGTTATTTTCGTTTAATGAGCGCTGCCCCTGGCCGGTCTGATGGCACCCACTCTGTCTCATGTACCCCTGTGTTTCAGGGCCTAACAGAGCACCTGGCACACGGCAGGTTTCAGCAAAATCTCCATGATAAACAGCAAGGAAGGGAGGATGGGGACAGGAAGGGAGGGGGGGACGGGAAGGGGGGAGGGGGACGGGAAGAGGGGAGGGAGAAGGAAGGCAGGAGGGGGGATGGGAAGGGGGGAGGGGGACAGGAAGGGAGGATGGGGACAGGAAGGGAGGGGGGACGGGAAGGGGGGAGGGGGACGGGAAGAGGGGAGGGAGACGGGAAGGGGGAGGGGGATGGGAAGGGAGGAGGGGGGACAGGGAGGGAGATGGGGGCCAGGAAGGGGAGGGGGAGGGGGGAGGGGGG
>JAQQAC010016209.1:5288653-5322611 GCA_029783875.1 Phataginus tricuspis | reverse complement strand
GGAGGGAGGAGGGGGACGGGGAGGGGGGAGGGGGGACGGGGAGGGAGGACAGGAAGGGGGAGGAAGGAGGACAGGGAGGCAAGGCCCGCAGGCAGATTGTCCAGGGCCCTCTGACTACCTGCATCACAGCCATTACACTTCCATTACGGACTGAATGTTTGTCCATCCCCCATCCCCCACAAAAAAAACCCCTGTGAAATCCTGAGCCCCAATGGGATAGAATCAGGGGGTGGGACCTTTGGGAGTTGAGCAGGTCATGAGGGTGGAGCCTCACGATGGGGTGAGAGGGCAGATTAGAGATGGCTTACTTCCCTTTGATGCTCTCCACCCTGTGAGCCACCTGCAAGCAGCACCCGGGTCTAAGCAGGACCCTAACTGGCTGGTACCTTCATCTGGGACTTCTGACTCCAGAATGTGAGAAGCTGTGTAAACACCTAGTCTATGGTAATTGTTAATACAGTGTTTTTCCTAACAAAAGAGAGAAAGCTCTTTCCAGAGAGACTCTCTGGCCCTGACTTTGCAGGCTCCAGGGCACCTAACCCATGCAAACATGACTCTGTAACCAGTAAGAGGACATACTGATGTCACCTGAAGACTTGTCCACTGAGCATAGTTCCTCTGATCTAGTGATAATCAAAATGTAGGGCAAACACACACATGCCCCCTTACAGACCCCAGAACGTATGGGGTTTCAGTAGTTGTGCCTCAGGGGTGACCATGGGATTCCTGTTGCCCTGAGGAGAGGAGGAGGTAGGACAGGCTGGTGTTACTGGGAAGCTGGGCGCGTCTCAATTCTGGAGCATAGACAGCTGACCTCCCCATGCAGAGAACAGCAGCAGGCCGCCATCTCACCCGTGAACAGCCTGAAGCCCCCAGTGCCTCAGGGAGCTGCCACATAACCCAAGCTGGGATTTAGATGGTCCTCTGACTCCTGCTTTCTCTCGGCAATACTATTTCTTAGGCACTCATCCAAAATCCCCGGCTTCTTCTCTTCCCTAGCATTTTCATCTTCTTTGCAAAACACTGTAGAGTATTTCAGACGGTGGTCTACACCGCACAGTGAATTCATGTCCACAGAGCCCCAGGTAGCTATGTGTTCTTTCTCAGCGCAAAATGCTGAGGACAGCATACACAAGCACCAGGAGCCAGCAGCCACCAGAACATAAATGCACTGCACAAAGCCACCAGGCAAGGGTGAGGACGTGACAATTAAACACTCACATGTTGTAGAAATCTAACCCTAACCAGCCATTAACGTCTGAGAAGCACACAACGCACTTTGGGCATCTCCTTGCAATCTAACAAACATCAAGCAAGGCCTCCTCACCAGGAAAACACAAGATGTGAACAGTAATGCACAAAAGAAAAAATATAGATGGCTAGACAACAAAGAAGTTACAACTTTGCTCGTCACAGAGGAAGTGCAAGCTAAAACGGAAATGACTTTTTTGTCTATCATACAATGTCTGAGATGTCTCAGATGAACAAAGTTTTGGGAGAATGAGGACTGTCCAAGGCTGTTAGTAGGAGGTTATGAACAGTACACACTTTATGGAGGGCACCTGGGGATACTTCCCAAAAGCCTGCCAAGCAAATCCGTATCTAGAATTTAATCCTAAAGAAAATGAGCACATAAGAGCACAAATATTTCATGACCAGATGTTCACGGCGGTGTTACTATTTGTGAAACTGGATGCAACCCTAAAAGTCCACAATCTCTCTACTGGGCAGTTGTGTCTTAGAATGCCATGCAACATATATACAATACGCACAGTGTGACCCCATATGTAAAGATTAACACTGCTCTGAAAAAAGAACCGAAGTGGATACACATCAGTGTTTCACAGCTTCTCTGGACAGTGAGGGCGATTTTCAGTATCTTCATTCTGCTTTCCAGGACTTCCTTATATTTTTAATAATGTTTTAGCTAGTAAAACTTTTTTAAAAAGAGGAAATGTTAGTAACTGTATGCCACAGCCTGGGAAGCTGTACCTCCAGATTAGAATAAATACTGGTTCTCAAAAAGATATGTCAAGCTTATAAAACAAGGAGCCACTTGAATTTGGGGCAATTCTTTGGTAAAAGAGATGGAACTATAGTTACAATAGCATATCATCTTCATAAGTTAAGAGAACCATTTGCTTCAGCTGCCACCCCTTCATCACAACTGCACATGACCCCAAATTCTGAAAATCCCACATCTCAGATTATCTGATTATTGTTGCTCAGCCAAACCATATTTGGAAATGGATTATTTCCCCAATAGGCTTCAAATGTTTATTGCACATAGAAATTCATATCCTTTATTACTACATAAGTATCTATAACACATGTCTATGTGCATGGATGTATATGTAATACACACATTTATGTGCATGCATGTGTGTATGAGCATTTAAAATCTTCCTAGAATTTCTAATTATGCCATCTTTCATGGCCTCCATGTATGTTGAAGGGCCCACTGTCTGGACATTTTAACAAAGTCATTAAATAACAAATTTTATGCACGTTGTATCCAACAGAACTTGCTGTCAGTAGCTGACTTAGTGAGGCTTTATTCAGCACAGAAAACCTAAGTAGGTTTAACTGCCAAGGCTGCCACCACAGTATCAACCAAGCTCTGTGGGCAGAAAACGGAGTCGGCCAACAAGAGTTCATTTTATTTGTAAATGAATCTCAAAGAAAACATGTGTGTCTCTCTCATGTTAACATGTCTTCATTCATGTGAACGTTGATAGCAAAAGAGTAAAACACACAACCCATGGACCTGAATGTGTGATTTTAAGGGAATTCAAGTCACTGGCTTCTCTCCCTGAGAATCCAAAACTGTTACGGCTGAGAAGGACCTCAGAACCCAGTTTTATTAGAATCCATTTTATCCAAATTCCTTTTTTTTTACGGACAAAGAAAAGGAGGGTCAGAAAGGTTATGCAGCCTGCAAGTCATCCCCACACAGGCTTGGGATGTGTGTCCCCAAGTTGCTTAGCCTGGCTGGGGTTCCGGGTATTGCACCCCCTGGGAGCCCACACTGGCACCCCTTCTCTGCGTTGTCAGCACACTGGACGTGGGGTGGGAAAATCAGTGAGAGGACAGGTTTCACTTTGTGACCAGTCGACATTCACACGGATTCTAGAAGTATTTTTTAAAGGACAAAAACAAAATGACTTTAGGATCTGTTTGGACATCCAGGGATGTGTCCAAGCCTCCCAGCAATGACGACTATCTAACATGCTGGAGAAAGAGCCAGCTAGGAAACATGCTTCTTGTCCAGCAACCAGGGAAAGAGGAGTTGATCTGGAAGACACAAGACACCAGCTTATGTCTACTTCCCCACCTTGATCTTCTTAAATGCTAATGCAATCAAGAGGTAAAGAACAAAAGGTTCTGAGAGTAAAGCAAATGTCACCCAAAAGCCAGAGGAAATACTAGCTTCCTTATATTCCACTAAAACCCAAAGGTGCACCGTGCACCTTGGGGAAGCAGCCAGTCCATGCAAAAAAGCATCAGTCAGCATACATCTGCAGGGGCAGCTGTCACCCCAGCTAGGCAAGAGAAGCCTAATGCGACCTCGATGGTTAACAGCAACATGTATGGTTATTTCAAGTACTCTTCTTAAAAAAACTGCTTCTGTGTTTTGTTCATGTATTTGTGTTTTGTTCACGTGTTTCATGATGAAAATACCCATGTGAATGTTTTTCCTTAAGGAAAAAGGAATTTTTTTCTTATGTGTGTGTCAGAGAGACAGACATAGATCAGGGAAGAGAGGGAGAAAGTGTAAAATGTTTTCTCCACTATGCATAACAAAAACAAGTACAGAAATGTCCCTCTTTCCACCATGCACGGAATACTTTTCTGCAATGTAATCACAAAAAATATTTATAGAATATGCCCTCAGAGATTCTACTTTGCAAGGAAAAGAAATATGCCTACCGCTCATCAGATCAGTGCCAAATCTTCAGATATTTTTTGTGACATGTGAAAATACAGAAGGGATAAATGTAAATTAGTAAGTGTTCAGACAACATGTCAGGCAGCAGGCTATTTAATTATAAATGCTGCCAGGTAGATTTCTGAAAACCCTTCCTCAAACCCCTTTTCCTTTTTACCTTTCTACCTACAAACAGGGCCACTATATATGCATTTCACATGACTTCTATCCAAGTGAGTCAGTCAATGCAGACCCAAATTGTGTGCATGTGTGTGCATGCACACACACATTATGCAGCAACTTCCTTGAGAAAATGGCAGCCTCCCTGCACACATGCATGCATACACACACAAGCACCCTTCACTTAACCAAAGGCACATCAATCATGTAGAAATGTGGCCACACTTAATAATGTTTCCTTTATCACAACATAAAAAGCAAAAAATCCCACAGCACTCATACAGCAAAACCCACACATAAAGATACACCTCTAACCTGTCAATCACACCACAGAGAACAAAATGCAAGAATCAAACATTACTCAGGGCCACACCAATTCCCTTTTCTCCATTTAGGTTTTTCATTCCAGTTATAGCAGGCTATGTGTGAACTTACCCACAGAATGTTTTTCCATGACTAAACACACACACCTGATTTCCTGCTCCCCCCACCACTCCCAAGTTTTCAATGTGGCTGACTCACCATTTCCTGTCAGAGTCCACAGTTCAGGTCTCGGTCATGAAAATGTTCATTTCTTACAGCTACAGACACAGCAAAGGCAAGGCAAGAAGACAAGACGGGGCTTCATGCAATGCTGTCCTCCAGACAGCCTCCCCCCACCCCGCTGTGACCCTCTGCAGGGAAGAAAGGCGGCAGGACTGTAGATCTGCGGAGGAACACTGCTCCTCCATACCAAGGCTGCCAGTCACACCAGTGCTCCGGCTTGCAGGACTGAGAGGCACTGCCTTCCAGTTTCAATGCACTTTTAACTAACTGGGAAAAACAAAGCTGCAGAAACTGCAGGTATCTACATGCACACCACCAGGATAGGGACAAACCCACCGCACACAGATGTGCACACACGCACAGCCCCCGCTTGGAATCTGCACCCTAATTTGTAGTATTTCTCCCCTTCCGGCAGAACAATAAGGAGAATTTTGCAGAGCTCCCCAGATGTCATCCAGCGCACTCTGTGAGCTTGCACCCTGCTCTTAACGACAGAACAAAAGAGCCATCTGCCCCTACAAACGCCAGCCAACAGCAAAGGCATGAGGACACCATGCACGTCCCCTCCTCCCGTGCGGGAGGAGATGCCCTCGGGACACACACGGGAGGCGCTTACCCAGCTCTCTGCCGGCTGCCGACACGGGCCGCGCGCTCCTTCAGGGACCTGCAGCCCCGCTCTGCCGCAGAAAAACATTCACATGGGTATTTTCATGCTGCCCGTGTCATGCTGCCTACAGCACGAAGGCGTCTCAGCCACGCTCTCCGCAGCTGGCCTGTCTGTGCCTGCCGCCTCCTGACTGGCAAGCTCGCGCAGGCTCTGCCGACTCTGGCTCCTGGGACTTCATGGTGCTTCACTGGCGACGCCTGACCTCAGGGGGAATGTTCCCAAGGCTTTTATGCTTAGCCCCAAAAGGCTCGTGTGTCTTCCTCTTTGTATTTTACAGTGGGAAGGAACACAGAAAAGCTTAACTACACAAATTTTATGCAGCTTCACCCATTTAACTATGCTAGGTATCAGACATGGCACACATAGGGTGTGTGATACAAGGTTCAAGTCCCTAGCCATATTAAGCCAGATGGCAGAATTAAGGGGAAAAGCATCCCACAGCGCATTTTACGTCTACCTGTAACCTTGGGTTTATGACACACTCACTAGGAGTAACCCCCCAACCCCCAACAAAGCGTTTGCCGAAGTTCTAGGGTGTGTGAGGCATCCGGTGATTACAAAGTCCCATGCTGACCCCACCTGACCCCACCTATAGTCCAACAGTGACCTGTATTCCATGTCCCTGTGCCCCACCGCCCATAGATGCACCTGTGTGCTGCAGCCCCTTCCCACATGGGCGCCCTCGCCCTCCTCTCCCCATGCTCACCTCACCCGCCCTTTGCCTTACTTGTGTCTCTGAGGCACGTTTTCAGTCTACCGTGGCTTCACATCTGGGAGAACGTGCCGTCTGTTACCACCCTGCAAAGCCACTCCCGGGCCGCTGTGGCTGCTGCTCCCGCAGGGAAGGAACTAAGCCACTGTCCGCAGCTCACGGATGAGGCGTGCTTTTGCTCTGACATGGGCTCGTCACGTGGGTTTCACTGAGACACCTAACTTCACTCATGATCGGTAAGAAAGGCAACTAAATCGGGATGGAGCAGGATGCCACGCCAGGTCCCAATAGGAGACACAGGAGTCAGGACCTGATGGCTCAGGGTTCTGTTCAGTCACTATATAACCACATCAACCAGACAATGTGCCAGAACAGCCTACAAGAATTAAAGGGCTCTTTTAGTTGAACCGCCCACCCTTTGCCAGTCCAACAGCGTGAACGAAGGGGCCCTGAATCAGCGAGCCATCGGAGTGGGTTCTGCCCTGGCCCACTCAGCTCTAATGCGCTGCAAACAGCCCTGAGTCACAGCGCAGAAGGCAGCATGGCTGGAAGAACCCAGGAGGTGATGGGTGTCAGTGTGCTCTGGCTTTTAGGAGAAAGGCAGAAACATGGAAGAGAACCTTACGTACAAATTCAACCCGGGGTTTGAGCTCTGAAGAGAGCAGTCAGCTGGGAAGAAGAGAGACAAGAGGGCACAGAGCAGAGGAAGCAAGCTGTGGAAAGCTCTCCCCCCTCAAGGAGGGCGCCCTGCTTGTTCTAACAAGAGCCAAGTCAGCTGCCAGCTGCCAGGGCGCCCACGTTCTTCAGAATCTGACCAGAAAGAGGAGCCGCCTTTCAAATGTGCTGCCCACAGAAGAGTGCTCCCTGCCCAGGAGCTGGGTTCAGTCCGGGTCTCTGCTTCCTCCCGCACTCTCGGTGCCTTTCCTGCAGCTCCCTCGGCGCCCCCTCCGCCTCAGCTCTCCCCCTCCACGTGGGTGCTCTGCGGACCTCTCCCCAGCCCCCGACCCTGTAACCCTCCAGCTACTGCCTTCAAGTGTTTCCTTCCAAGTAATGTGAAGCACCAAGACCAAACCAGCAAGTAAATCATCCTGTGGTGGCCCGTCCTGACTGTGCGTTTCCTAAAGCCACGTGGGAATAAATACGTGGAGAAAATGCAGTTATAAACATGGGAAAAGACACCCCCAGGCTCCGGGCACAGTGTTTTTTCCCAGGCTGCAGCTTCTCATTTCTGGGATGACGGAGGTATGTTTCCAAGGACTCTGTGCACAGAGACACAACTGCTCTGTGCTGGGCACTGCCTGCCGGGTGCTGGGTGTGGCTCTGGAGTGCTTCCACGCTGGCCTTTGGCCTTGTTCTCCGAGCCCAGGCTTTCTAACTACTGAGCAGAGCAATTCAGAATGGACACCCTCAATTGTCCCTGACCTAACTGAAGGCCAGGAAAAGCAATCATTTTCCCTAAAGCAACAAATGAGGAGTAGGGTTTGGACAGCAAATTTCTTACTTTGAAAATCTACTTGTAAGAAGCTTATTGAGTAAATGAAAAGAATCAGTTTTTGCATTAACCTGTGTACACCAAGTCCTCTTGCAGAAGTTGTACAGGAAAGTGACCCCTCTGCATGCTTAAGCTTCTTGATGAATTTTGAATTAAAGTGCATTTTCCCTAAAAAGTTCAATTTCATACAGATTCAATTTTGTGGCTCTCTTTCTCCCCCCTCTTCTCCCATCTGTCCTGACAAAACACAAGGCTGCGGGGCAGCACCAGCCTACTGGCAGCAGCAACTCCAGGCTGGAGTGGAAATGGCTGGAAGGCGGCAGCGAAGATGGAATCTGCCGGGGCCCACGGCTGCCCTGTTCCACCCCGAAGAGCTCCTCTTGGCCTCTGTCTCCAGAGCCTCCTGGAATGCAGTCTTCACGGAGGACTCTCAAATTGGAGGAGCAGTGACCAACCATGGGACAACAACGTAGCTCTCTTACCAGGTTTAAACTACATCACTGAAAACCAGTCCACGCGGCCAAAAGTTACTGAGACATTTACATCTTGATTCTAAATGCAAGGCCATCACATCAAGATAAGGAAAGCCCATTTAACTTACTGCTGTGTAAACTAAAATCTTATGTTTCAGCACACAGAATGTGCCAATAGGGAGTCATCATTCATCACAGTCATGGACTGACTCAAGGAATGTTAGTCCGGTACCCATCATCCATCTACCCATCCATCCTCCCTTCCATCCACCCACCCATGCACCCATCTACTTATCCACCCACCCATCTGACAACCGGTCCATCCATTTATCAGTCCCTATGCTGATGCAGAGTCCCCTTCCCAAGCCCAGCAGGACCATCCAGCTGCCGTTTGCTAGGCAGATGTCCCGAGAAGGTTTCTGACATCCCAAGGACAGCCTTAGAAGCATCAAGACCCTGAGGGAGAAATGACTTTGGCTTGTTCAAGGGACAGAAAGGCAGCAGTGGGTCTTGGCTTAGGGACGGGAAGGGAGAGGGACAAAGGACACCTCGGAGAAGAGAGGGCCTATTTATTCCAAGTGCAATGAGAAGCCATTGACTATGGGGAGAATGGGGACAACTCTAATCTCACTGACATCCCAAGACCAGCTCACAGCAGCTAGGGAAGAAAGGACCACGAGGGCTGGCCATGAAGGCACAGGGGGCAGTGAGGAGACAGCCACTGTGGTCTGGGCCAGGAAGGACAGCCTGGACAGGGACAGGGACACCACCAACCCCAGAGAGCCCGGAGGCACAGCTCATCGGCTAACGGTGTGCTGCAGTGGGGTGGTGGGCTCGAGAAGGGCAGTGGACAAGGGGCTTCGGCCTGGGCAGCCAAGTGAACGGACGAGCTGTGGCAGAGGGCAGTGCCTCAGTCAGGAGGGCACGGGAAGAACAAAACGAGCTCGCAGTTCCATCGTCCTGGCCTTGGAGAGGCGCTCTTGTCGGCCTTCCAGGCAGGGACACCCTCAGGCAGCAGGGAGCTGCGGGAGAACCAGGCAAGGGCCTAGACGCACCCGCCAGGCGCGCACTGGAGCCACGTGCCTTCTGCGTGGTGCACGGGCCACACTCTGCAGGGCGTCTCTTCAGGGTGGAGATATCGGACAGAAGTCACGTGCAGCTGGGAGGCTCAGCTACATGCCAAGGAGCCCTCCAGAGAGGTTTCCCCTAACTCCCCTCTTCCCCAGCTGCACGCCAGGATGGGGCCCCCTTCTCCCTGTATCTTAAATGCTTCCACATCAGGTATGGCCTTAGGAGCTCAATGACGGAGTGTATCCATGACAGTGTCCACCCAGCAAGCAGAATGGTTACTAAAAAGGTATAAGGGAGAAATGGTCATTTCTCCCAGTGTTATGGACTAACTGTATCCCCTAAAGTCCACATGTTGAAGCCACAGAGAGAGGCCTCAGGAGATATTAGCTCTGCCCACACCTCAATCTTGGGCTTCTGGCCTCCAGAAGTGTGAGAAAATACATTTCTATTGATGCCACCCATCGCTGGTAGTTTGTTATGCAGCCTGAGCTAGCTGTTACACCCAGCTTTCCCAGAACCCCATGTCCATGGGGGAGAGCGTTTGCAAGGCAGCGGACTCCCGTTCATCACAATGACTGAGCTTGGACAACTGGTGCAAGACCCTTGAAAATTCTGGGAGCTGAAGGGTAAGACAGAGCAGGTAAAAGGGGGGCTGCTCACAACAGCAAAAACCGGAGGTAAGCAGACACTGCTGGATTTGCACCAAGGTCGGGTTATGTCAGCTCAAACACCACCCATGTTCCCCACGACCCAAGAAGCCACCTCACCCTCTTTCCTGCATGGTTCTGAAGTACCAGGTAACTTTTTACTACTATTGTAATTGTGTCAGCCATCATGCCAAATCTAAGTATGAGTGTCTCTCCTTCCCTTCTACACTGCGAGGTCCTTTGGGGGCAGAATCTCTGTCCTACTCATGTTCATGTAGAACAGAATCTTGAACCTCACAAAATGATTCCCAATTTGATTTGCATGAAAAACCAACATGTAATTCTTATCTTACTGCTCTTCTGTTATCTCAACAGAACACAACACAACATTTTCCACTACCATGCACCACTTATCAGAGCAGAAATTTATATTCTTTACACAGACATGTGTTTACATTGCTTTTCACTCATAGAAAACAGACATCTTTAAATCTTTACTCACAGAAAACAACATCTATAAGGCAAAAGGAAGCTCTCTGCCTCAATTCTGATTTCTTTCTCAAATTTAATGTCTCCAGTTTACTGTCTTGCAGTACTTTAGAAAGCATTCTCTGAAAAAGAGCTGAAAATGGCTTTTCAGTGATCCTATTCTAGAATTTCACTGTCTTGCCTCTCTTTAAAAAGTGCACACAATTCAAAGATTGCTGGGTTTGTAAATCAAAAGCAGAGAGCTTCCAGACCTTCTCTGCTAGAAGACACGGCCTTGATAAATGAAGCATATGCCCACCCCCCTTCTCTTGACCCTTTCCCTATTGATAGTGCCATTTACAAAAGACATCCATACAGGATGTACGTCATAGCCATGTATCAGGACTCCTTCACAGCAGACAAGCTTAACTCCAACCACCACCATGAACACTGCGGTTTAACGTAAACGCTCCTGGCATGCGTGCAAAGGCAAAGCTGGAGACCACGTGTCAGGCTGCACTGAGTGCCCTGGTCTGCCCTGCACTGCAGCAGGGCCTGGAAGTGGGCTTCAGAAAAAGATTACAGCTGGCGCTCACATGCGACCTCAGAATCCAGAGTAATAAAGCTGTAATTGTGCTGCTCAGACACTGCTGCATTCCGTAGGCATGTTTGAATCAGCCCTGCTTTCTTACCCAGGGCTTCTTGGTCTCAGCTATGCTGTTAAGTCACTGCTGTGACTTCTGCATGGCATACACAAAATACCAGTCCTCCTCCCTCAGAGCCACATAAATATTTGATACTCCTGGAGAAGGCTAACAGCACTCAGGTTAAAGCCAAATGAAATAAAACTGATTATGTAAGGCTCTCAAACGCAGATATTTAAATCAGTTACTTTTTTGCCCCAGAACCCTGAAATTTGAAATGAGTGCTTAATTTGAATATGGCGCCAGTCACTGGAGATTCTCAAGGCAACAGAAATATCTGCAGTCAGATATTTTTTTCCCCTCCATCAGCCCTTATGAAATAAGATTATGCCACAGCTCCTATAGGGATCTACACCCCCCACCCCCATGTGTATGAGACGCAAGACAACACAATGTATTTACCCTAAATTCCATCCTCACTGCAATGAAATAGCCATCCCTGCTGCACTTTAGAATCATGGCACACGACACCGTAATACTCCACAGCCATCCATGATTCTTTCACACCGTGGGGAACTTCTATTTGAAAGCTCAATACTAACTCACTAAGTATGCCCAACACTGAAAGGACAGCCCCTATTCTATTCCTGTCTGACAATCCTTGAAGGCAGCTGTGATTTCAAGAGCGTGCCCCAGCAACCTAGCTGCTTAGAGGGTTAAAGCATCCCTCCAACTGGGCGTGCGGGAGAAAGTATTTCATTCAGGCATGCTACATGGGATTTCTCGTCCTGCTAACACAAAGAGCCCTACTGTACAGGAAACACAGCAGCCATTTTAAGCACCAAAACCACCACGATGGCATCGGAAGGCGTCACCATCCTTGGGTGGCTTCTCCCGGCAGTGGTGTGTAGCTCCAAATGTGCTCCGGAGCCCGCATATGTTTTAGGAACCACACTGGGTTTGGCATAACCGGATAGCTGACCATGCTAACCAAGCATTCACCCACCATACAGAAGCCCATCCCCAAGCCGCCTCCTCAGCCACCCCAAATATGAAACCACCTACCTCGGAGTGCGACGTCCCTCCTTGGCCCGAAATGCAGAAGAACGTTCTCTGCGCTCACCAGGGCCCTCCGCCTGCCGTTGCGGTTTGGCCGGGGCTTCCTGCCAAGGGCAGCAGTGAGATACCAAGTGATCAAGCTGCCTCCAAGAAATCTGTTATTACAAACCCCGTCATTGTGGGCTTGCCCCATAGGCCTGGACCACAGAGCCAGTGACGCACCTGGCTGTCCTGTGCCGGCACTCGGCCACAAGGCCGGTGAGCTCCGCCATCCAAAGGGTTTCATCAGAATTACTGAAGGAGACCCTCAGCCCATTTCAGTTCTGGGCGGGAAGAACTCCTACGTGAGTCTGAAGACTGTGGGACATGCTGACCAAAGTGATCAAATCAAACACAGCTGCGTACAGCTCACTGGGGCAAAGCCTCCAGTCCTAGGATTTGCCAGTCTGGGATTTTCCTCTCTCCTGACTGACCAGCACGGAGTTCTCAGGGGCCATGCCGCACAGTCCACAGTCCACAGTCCTGCCCAGCAGAGACAGCCCCTTGCGTGTCTACAGGCCTTTCAGCCCAGGACATCGCAAAGAAGCAGGCAGTTGTCTTCACACGCACACATCGAATGCTGTGTATTAAATCTTACTGCTTCTTTTTAAAAGAAGCTGCATCTGTTGCTGCAAGGACTTTTTTTTCTTTGAAATATACACATGCAAGTTGAAGAAGCAGAAAAGGCAGAGACAGGGAGAGAGAGCCAGGCTGTGGACTTCGAAGCATGCAGAATGCCATGTAGTTTTCTAGAAGACTGGAAGTCAGCTGTTTACCACAAGCTTTATCAAACCCTTACTGTAAAAGAGTAATGGTTCAATGCATCGTGTTTTTAATTACATTTGCCTCAGAGCAATGTTTACAAATATTTGCAAGAAAAAGAATACTAGAAACAATAACTACTACTTTAAGTATTAAGTAACATCAATATTCAAGGAGTGGTTACTACACATTTTGTATTAAGCCTTTATACAAAGCACCCCTTTTCATTTCAGAGGAAAACTTACCATTTTCTAGAGTTTCCCCCAAATTCTTTGCTTGGTATGAAGGTAAGGGGAAGCTAATCAGAAAGAGAGCAGAACCAAGAGATGACGAGGCTGAGAACTCAAGATGTGGCTAAAAATCGGGTGCCCACGAATGAGATATCACCTCACACCAGTGAGGATGGCCAACACTGAAAAGACTAAGAACAACAAATACTGGCGAGGATGCGGAGAAAGGGGAACCCTCCTACACTGCTGGTGGGAATGTAAGCTAGTTCAACCATTGTGGAAAGCAATATCGAGGTTCCTCAAAAACTAAAAATAGAAATACCATTTGACCCGGGAACCCCACTCCGAGGAATTTACCCAAAGAATACAAGTTCTCAGATTCAAAAAGACAGATGCACCCCTATGTTTATCACAGCACTATTTACAATAGCCACGAAATGGAAGCAACCTAAGTGTCCATCAGTAGATGAATGGATAAAGAAGAGGCGGTACATATACACAATGGAATATTATTCAGCCATAAGAAGAAAACCAATCCTACCATTTGCAACAACATGGATGGAGCTAGAGGGTATTATGCTCAGTGAAATAAGCCAGGTGGAGAAAGATAAGTACCAAATGATTTCCCTCATTTGTAGAGTATAACAATGAAGCAAAATTGAAGGAACAAAACAGCACCAGACTCACAGACTCAAAGAAGGGACTAGCAGTTACCAAAGGGTGGGGGAGGGTGGATGGGGAGGGAGGGAGGGAGAAGGGGATTGAGGGGTATTATGATTAGTACACATGATGTGGGGGGGTCAGGGGAAGACAGTAGCACAGAGAAGACATGTAGTGACTCTGAGGCACCTTACTAAGCTGATGGACAGTGACTGCAATGGGGTATAGGGTGGACTTGATAATATGGGTGAATATAGTAACCACAATATTTTCATGTGAAATCTTCATAAGAGTGTATATTAATGATACCTTAATAAAAAAATTAAAAATAGGGTGCTCACAGCAGACTCACAGAACCCAAGAATGGACTAATAGTTACCAAAGGGAAAGGGACTGGGGAGGATGGGTGGGAAGGGAGGGATAAGAGGGTAAAAGGGGCATTACGATTAGCAGACGTAAGGTAGCGGGGGCACAGGGAGGGCTGTACAACTCAGAGAAGACAAGTAGTGATTCTATAGCACCTCACTACGCTGATGGACAGTGACTGTAATGGGGTTGGTGGGGGGGACCTGATGAAGGGGGTAGTTTAACAAACATAATATTGCACATGTAATTGTAGGTTAACGATACCAAAATAAATTGTAAAAAAAAAAAAAAATAGGGTGCTCACAATTGCTGTGTAAGTGCCATCTGCCCCTAGGTCCCTTTCTCATAGGCTGACCCTGAGGAGTTGGCATGTGTAATGCTCAAACAGCTGGATATGAGTCCCCCTGACCTTTTGGGGTCTCCTGTCCATGTCAGGATGGCAGATGAGGGTGGCTGTCCTTGCCTGAGGCCTGGAGCTTACCTGCCTGTAGATGTCTGTGGATGGTGATGACCGGGACCTCTCGTGAAGGTACGGCAGCCTCTCGTGCTGGTCCAGACCCACATCCAGGATGTCATCCGCCGAGTGATACCTCCCAGAGCCCCTGGCTTCCAGGGCTGTCCTCTGGCGCCCCCAAGAGGCCTGGTGCTCAGCAAACGTGCCGAGTCTCTGAGATGGTCCCAATTTCCCTGCTATTCCCTGCCCATGGGTGTTCTCCCCACAGGAGGCTGTGCGGGCCCTCCACTGCAGCCCTGCCTCTGCACCCCCACACCCAGGGCCTGCCATCCGCTCCAGCTTCTTGTTGGGGAGCCTGTGGAGCGCCTGCCTCTGCCCGGGCCTCGGGGGAACGCATTTGCTCGTCTCCTCAAAAAACTTCCACCTGTCGGCAAACGTGCCCACAGTCTCCCCGGAAGGACTGGGGTGCTGGTGGGGGCAGCACTCCCCTGAGAGCCCCACCTCGTTCATTTTCTCTGGCTCAGAGTACGACTTCAGTTTCTGCTCCACTGTGAACCGCTTGCGGCCTCCGATGCGGGGAACGTGCGAGACGCCACCTCCAGACGCTGGTGGCTTGGCCAGGTCTGCCTCCCGGAAGTGTGGGACAATGTCCAGATCTGCGCTGTGGTCCCTGGTTCTGTGTTCTGGGGACCCCACGCCATGGTCTGCTGGGCTGGGGCCCAAGTCGCGGCGCTTAAACGATGTGGCCCGCAGGACCCGGGCTTGGGCCTCCTTCAGGTGGTCTTTGTAGGTACCCGGGAAACTGTCTAGGGTAGCACCTGTGGTGCCTCCCAGGTCTGACCCCCAGCAGCCAGCGTCCTCCCCCATGTCACTGGTTCCAGCCAGTGTCACTGTGCTCTTGCTTTTCTGCAGCTGGGCCCGCCGCATCTGGATCTCATTCCTCAGGGTGGTGGCAAAACGGTCGCTTCTCCGCATGGGCTTGCCCACCAGGGCGTCGGGCGGCGGCCTCTCTGTGCCACCATCATGGCTGTTCTCAGGCCGGCCCAACCCTCCCTGGGCCAGCGAGTGCAACAGGGGTGTGTTGTGAGGAGAGATCCTGCTGCCGTCTCCATCAGCCCACGTGAAGCCACCTGACATTGTCTTGTCCCCAGGGCTGGCTTTTTGGGGCTCTTCGATGCTCGTGAAGCAGCCCTCCACGCCTCCATCCCCTGGGTCAGTCCTGTCGCCATCATGGGTCATGGCCATGTCATGAGGCCAGTGTTCCTCGCGGAGCTGTGTGGCCTGTGTGCCTCCCTGAAGGCCCTGTCTTGAGGTCACCCAACAGTAGGGGCTCTGCCCACTGCTGCCCCCTTCCTGGTCGGCAGTGCTGGGCCACCGGGCCAGAGTGGAGCCGTCACTCTGTAAGCAGTCGATGGGAAGCTCCCGACGGCCCCCAGCAAGGGCAACATGTGGCTGCTCCCTCAATGACATGGCAGGCCCAGCACCCTCAGGAGAGAAGGGGTTCTCATCACTGTGCTGGCGTGAGTGCTGGGACCCAGGAGGCAATGGCGGACAATGCACGTCCATGCTGGACAGAGAGGCCTGGAGCTGGCCGGGGACCACTGGGAGGCCACACAGTCCGGGGTGGGAGGAGGGTCCCCCACAGGGCGGGGGTGCAGCTGCTCTCCTCCCATTGTTGGGGCGCGCAGGTCTCCACTGCTGCCCAGCGGGCTGGAGCCTGCAGGCACCCCGGGGCTGAGCCTGGGGCAGGCCTGGGAAGTGCTGCACATTGGCTGCCTCTGAGGATGGAGGGCCCTGGGTCTTATCGTGGCTCTTGGTTGCCGTGAAGCTATCGCTGCGGAGAGGGGGCGCAGGCGGGGGAGGGGAAGAAGGAGCTTTCTTCTTATCTGGAACATACCAGACAGGCCCAAAACTGGACCTCCCAGAAGTGGCCAGCTTGGGCTCAGGGCTGTGCTCCAGCCCTGGGACTTCAACCCTGGCTGGGAAATACCCCAGCCTCTCCTCCAGGCCCTGAGGGCCACTGGGGGCTGGGCCCTGCTGGGCACTGCCTGGCTTGGAGGCCTCCCAAAAGCCTACTTCGTAGAGGATGTTCTCTGTGGAGGAGCCATCGACCTTAGGCAGGGTGAGGTCCGGCGTGCCGGAGCTGGTGGAAAACGAGCCATAAGCTGAGTCCCACTTGTTGTGGCTGCCCAGGTGGTTGATGCTGCTGGTGGACTTGGCAGCTGAAAGGCGTCCAGAGGGGTAGGGCTGGGGGGCGTGTTCCAAGCTGTCCATGCTCCCCAGGGAACTGAAATGGTCAGAGGTGCGCTGCAGATTCGTCTGCTCCCATGTGACTGACAGGTCATGGGAAGAACAACTAGGGGACGAGAAGAACGACAGGGCACAGTTTGCATTACAATCAAGTCACACAAAGGGAAAAGCAGACAACAGCACTGTGAATACAGCTGGCCCTCCAAGGAGACAGCAAGGTGCCAGGTGGCAATAAATCTTCCCAGAATATGATCACTGGACCTCAAGTGTGACCTCATCACATGTAGATGTCAGCAAAAGAGTGACTTTCTGAGGGCAGACTGGGTCCTGCCCACCTCAGGCCTTTTCCCAGTTACCTTAAAATGCTGGATACACACTTCTCACCTGAACACCTGCAGGCTGGCCACGGCCTACAGCAGTCACCAGCAGGCAAAATGCCCATGTGCACACACTTTCATCGCCCATCACTAGGTACGTACAGAAGTTGGCAAACCACAGCCCTTGAGCTAAGAACGGTTTTTAGGTTTTTAAATGGTTGGGGTGGGGGGGCAGCGGGATCAAAAGAGTATTTCATGACCTGCGAAAATGCTATGAAATTCGAATTTCAGTGTTCATCGACAAAGGTTGATCGGAACATCCACGGCCATGTGTTTGCAGTTTTCGGCTGCTTTCCAGCTACCACAGCAGAGTTGAGTAGCTGCCGCAGACACTGGCTGGCAGAGCCTGAAGTATTTTTACTATCTGTCCCTTTACAGAACACGTTGGTGGACCCCTGGTTTATGATATGAAATGATTCTTCTTATGGATTATTGACACGAAAGAAGCAAAGAAGCAATCACATGAGATTTATAACTTAAAAGGGAAAGTCCAGGGATAATATTTACTTTCTGAATCCCAAATATTGAAGTACTAAGAGCTCCTTCTCAGTCAATGGAATATCTGAAAGCAAACTTGTCGGCCCCCTCCCTGCCTCTGACCCGCAGATTGAGGAGGCGACATGATGAGATATCGAAGACCTGAAAGGACCAGCCAGGGGACTCAAGGCCTAACAGCTCAAGAGTGGTGCTGAGAGGGCACCCTTTGTATTTATTGAGCAAATACAAGTTAACAACAATAGAATTCTGAGTGGGAGACTTAATAGACAACCATTAACTAACTCTAAACTTAATCCTTGGCAGTCTCCAGTCTCCTGGGGCACAACGTCTTACAAGGTATTGAAACAATAGCAAGGGCACTTAGGTCCTAGACACTGTTTTGGTCTTGTTTGTTCTGTCCTTGATCACTTATCAACTTTCTGGAGCATAACGTACAAGTTCCAATACAGTGAGCGAGCTCCCACAAGGCGAACAATGCGAGGAACATAGTGAACAAGTTCTCACAAGGTGAACAATGTAAAGGCAGTCATATCACAGAAACTGATTCGGTTTCTATAATCAATCAAGTCAACTATGATTATTCATTTGATTTTTATACTTGAATTATAAGTGAATCGCACATTTCCCTTTTTTTGTTTTAAATGACAGAAATGTATACCAATGTATTTGTAGAAAGGTACCAGAATAATGATTAGCTGGGCTCGACCTGTGACACAGCCTATCACAGGGAATGTCTCTTTCGTCTGGGGGGTGAGGCTCTATGCCTCACCTCAGTTGGCCCCCACATTGCTCACCTGAGGTCCCTTGTGACTGTGCCTGTCTTAGGTTGTTCCTCCCGTGAGGAATCTTACCCATCTCTGGCTAACCAGCCATCTCCTGGGACCAAACAGGGGACAGCCAGCAGCTATAATTCTGGATAAAATCACAATATACATGATTATATTCTTGCGGCAAATGCAGGTGGGGAATAAGCATATGATTTCAAAAAGTTGCTTAAAAGGAATCACTTATTTCTTGAAGTTAATTCTTGAAAAGTAGCATATGCTTGTATTGGCTTTAAAAGATTAGCAACTGCATTCCGCACACATACTAGGAGAACAGGAACACAAATGCATAACAGAATTAGACCTATAATTATAGGCCATATCCAATGAAACCAAGAAAACCAACTTGACAATCCAGGCATTTGTGAAAACTTATCAATAACATGGTGAATATTGTCTATTTGATCTTGAATAGTATGAGAAAAATCAGACAAATTAAAACAACACATCCCTGGAAATTGTTCACATCCTATATGTTCTTTCAACAGTAAATAATCTATGGTAGCACGATCTTGAAGTACAGCAATCCGTACTTCTCCTAGTTCTTGGTTCAGTTCAGATAATATAGAAGCAGTCAAATTTGTAGTTTTACTATACGCACAGGCCAGTTTAGACATTTCATTTTGCATCCCAGTAACAAGTCCAGGAACTGCAAAAGAAATGCAGCAGCAACTGCCACAGCAGCGGATCCAACAACTTCATGGTAAAGCTCGAAAAGACCTTCTATGTGTATGTCCAGGATGATCTATTAAAGCTGGAAGAATGCGTTCCACACCACAGACGCCTTGATAATGGGAAGAAAGGGCTTGATATGTTTTGTTATCACATAAAAATACCCAGCCATTCGGAAGTCTATATCCATATGGTCATTTTACATGAACAGTAGAATTACAATAGGAAGGTACTTGAGCACAATTAATGCATATACAATCAGAAATTATGGTAGTACTGACAAGAAGATTTAATTGAATAGCATGTACACGAATTCCAGGAGAATGGGTAATGTTTATTCCTGATATCTTAGTAGACCACCATACAGGAACTGCTGTCATTTTAGAAAAAGAAATATTGTCAGAAGAATGTACTTCCATAGCTGATCGTCCGTCTCCTTTTAAAACATCAAAATAAAGAATATGTAAAGCATGCATTAATCGCTGATAAGCTGTTAATTTTATCATATCAGAGAGTAATCCCCCTTTTCGTTTTAATAAGTAATGCTTAAGAGTAAGGTGACGACGTTCAACTAAAGCTTGGCCTGTAGAATTATAAGGAATACTTGTTTTATGAGTAATATTATATAGCTGAAAAAATTTTTTCAGTGTAGAGGAAAGATAAACTGGAGCATTATCAGTTTTTATGGTAGCAAGAATGCCCAGTACTGCAAAGGCTTGTACGAGATGAGTAATGACATGATGAGATCATTCTCCTGTTAAAACAGTGGCCCATGAAGCAGAGGGATATGTATCTATGGAAACATGAACATGTTTAAGAGTTCCAAATTCAGGAACAATGGTAACGTCCATTTGCCATAAGGCATTAGGATGTGTTCCCCTGGGAACAATACCAGCCTGTAAATGAGGAGAATTAATTTGAGAACAGGTCGGACAAGAATTCAGGATATGTTGAGCTTCAGAGGCTGAAAGAGAAAAACACTTTTGTCAAGTAAAAGAAGGAGCATGAGTTAGGTAATGATAGCGTTGAGCTGGTGAGTAATAAACTAAAGAAACAAGTTTGTCTACTTTATCATTATAGTATGATAAAGGACCTGGTAAATTAGAATGTGATCGTATGTGAGTGATAAAGAAGGGATGCAGACGCTGGCGGATGCACACCTGTAATTGAGAAAATAAAGTGTTAATAGGGAGTGTGTAGTTTCTAAAAGAGGAACAGAGAAGGCAGCATAAGCAGAGTCAGTAACAATACTGAGAGGACTCGGAAAATCTTGCAGAGCTTGCAATACAGCGTATAACTCATTTTGTTGTGCAGAAGTGAAAGACGTATGAAAAATTTTTGATAAACCAGAACAAGTTGTATAGGCTGCTTTAAAACATTTTGTACCATCTGTAAAGCAAGTGATAGCATGTATTAGTGGATTGGAGGAAGTCTTTTGAGGAAGAATCCACTGATGACGCTGAAAAAAGGAAAACAACTTATTCTTAGGGTAATGACAGTCAGTACTTCCTAAATAATCAGAGAATGCAATTTGCCAATGAGTATTTTCTTGAAGAACTTGTGTAATATTTTGTTTTGATAATGGAAGAATAGAGTGAGGATCTTGGCCAATCATCTGTCTTAGTCTCTGTCGTCCTTTGAGGATAATGGAGGCTACTTGGTCAATGTAAGGTTGCAATGAGGGTTTAGTTTGATACTGTAAAAATATCCATTCTAACCAACTGTCACATTGACAGAGCGATCCTGTGGGAGGGTGGGGAGTAAAGTAAATTAATAAAAGCAAGGGTTTATGTAAATTTATTTTTGATAATTGAGCCTTTTGAATATGTTGTTCTATCCATCTGAGTTCTTCCTCAGCTTTTGAGGTTAAATTTCTTGGACTATTAAGATCTGGGGGTCCTTTTAAAATATCAAAAAGGTTTTGTAATTTATAAGTAGGAATACCTAGTAATGGTCGAATCCAATTAATATCTCCTAAAAGCTTTTGAAAATCATATAGTTTTTTTTTCTACAATTTACTTTATTTTAGTATCATTAACCTACAATTACATGAGCAATATTGTGATGATTAAACCACCCCCTTCATCGGGTCCCCCCCACCAACCCCATTACACTCACTGTCCATCAGTGTAGTGAGATGAGAGTCACTACTTGTCTTCTCTGAGTTGTACAGCCCTCCCTGTGCCCCCCCACCCTATGTCTGCCAATCGTAATGCCCTTTTTACCCTTTTATCCCGCCCTTTCCGCCCTTCTTCCTCAGTCCCTTTCCCTTTGGTAACTATTAGTCCGTTCTTGGGTTCTGTGAGTCTGCTGCTCTTTTGTTCCTTCAGTTTTTTTTTTTGTTGTTGTTGTTCTTTGTTCTTATACTCCACATATGAGTGAGATCATTTGATACTTGTCTTTTTCGGCCTGGCTTATTTCACTGAGCATAATACCCTCCAGCTCCATCCATGTTGTTGCAAATGGTAGGATTTGTTTTTTTCTTATGGCTGCGTAATATTCCATTGTGTATATGTACCACTTCTTCTTAATCCATTCATCTACTGATGGGCACTTAGGTTGCTTCCATTTCTTGGCTATTGTAAATAGTGCTGCAATAAACATAGGGGTGCATATGTCTTTTTGAAACTGGGCTGCTGCATTCTTGGGGTAAATTCCTAGGAGTGGGATTCCTGGGTCAAATGGTATTTCTATTTTGAGTTTTTGGAGGAACCTCCATACTGCTTTCAACAATGGTTGAACCAATTTGCATTCCCACCACCAGTGTAGGAGGGTTCCCCTCTCTCCACATCCTCGCCAACATTTGTTGTTGTTTGTGTTTTGGATGTTGGCCATCCTCACTGGTGTGAGGTGATATCTCATTGTGGTTTTAATCTGCATTTCTCTGATGCTTAGCGATGTGGAGCATTTTTTTTTCATGTGCCTGTTGGCCATCTGAATTTCTTCTTTAGAGAAGTGTCTATTCATGTCCTGTGCCCATTTCTTAATTGGATTATTTGCTTTTTGTTTGTTAAGGTGCGTGAGTTCTTTGTATATTTTGGATGTCAACCCCTTATCAGATACATCATTTATGAATATATTCTCCCATACTGTAGGATGTCTTTTTGTTCTACTGATGGTGTCCTTTGCTGTACAGAAGCTTTTCAACTTGATATAGTCCCATTTGTTCATTTTTGCTTTTGTTTCCCTTGCCCGGGGGGATATGTTCATGAAGAAGTCGCTCATGTTTATGTCCAAGAGATTTTTGCCTATGTTTTTTTCTAAGAGTTTTATGGTTTCATGACTTACATTCAGGTCTTTGATCCACCTTGAGTTTACCTTTGTGTATGGGGTTAGACAGTAGTCCAGTTTCATTCTCTTACATGTAGCTGTCCAGTTTTTCCAACACCAGCTGCTGAAGAGGCTGTCATCTCCCCATTGTATATCCAGGGCTCCTTTATCAAATATTAATTGACTGTAGGTGTTTGGGTTAATGTTTGGATTTTCTATTCTGTTCCACTGGTCTGTGGGTCTGTTTTTGTGCCAGTACCAAACTGTCTTGATTACTGTGGCTTTGTAGTAGAGCTTGAAGTCAGGGAGCGTAATTCCCCCTGTTTGATTCCTCCTTCTCAGGATTGTTTTGGCTATTCGGGGTCTTTTCTGGTTCCATATGAATTTTAGAATTATTTGTTCCAGTTCATTGAAGAAAGCTGTTGGTAGTTTGATAGGGATTGTGTTGAATCTGTAGATTGCTTTAGGTAGTATAGCCATTTTGACAATATTTATTCTTCCTAGCCAAGAGCATGGGATGCATTTCCATTTGTTAGTGTCTTCCTTAATTTCTCCTAGGAGTGTCTTGTAGTTTTCAGAGTACAGGTCTTTCACTTCCTTGGTTAGGTTTATTCCTAGGTATTTTATTCTTTTAGGTGCAATTGTGAATGGAATTGTTTTTCTGATTTCTCTTTCTGTTAGCTCATCATTAGTGTATAGGAAAGCAACAGATTTCTGTGTGTTAATTTTATATCCTGCAACTTTGCTGGATTCAGATATTAGTTCTAGTAGTTTTGGAGTGGAGTCTTTAGGGTTTTTTATATATGGTATCATATCATCTGCAAATAGTGACAATTTGACTTCTTCTTTACCAATCTGCATGCCTTGTATGTCTTTGTTTTGTCTGATTGCCGTGGCTAGGACCTCCAGTACTATGTTGAATAACAGTGGAGAGAGTGGGCACCCCTGTCTTGTTACCGATCTTAGATGAAAAGCTTTCAGCTTCTCGCTATTAAGTATGATGTTAGCTGTGGGTTTGTCATATATAGCCTTTATGATGTTGAGGTACTTGCCATCTATACCCATTCTGTTGAGAGTTTTAATCAAAAATGGATGCTGAATTTTGTCAAATGCTTTTTCAGCATCTATGGAGATGATCATGTGGTTTTTGTTCTTCTTTTTATTGATGTGATGGATGATGTTGATGGATTTTCGAATGTTGTACCATCCTTGCATCCCTGGGATGAATCCCACTTGATCATGGTGTATGATCCTCTTGATGTATTTTTGAATTCAGCTTGCTAATATTTTGTTGAGTATTTTTGCATCTACGTTCATCAGGGATATTGGTCTGTAATTTTCTTTTTTAGTGAGGTCTTTGCCCGGTTTTGGTATTAGAGTGATGCTAGCTTCATAGAAAGGGTTTGGAAGTTTTCCCTCCTCTTCTACTTTTTGGAAAACTTTAAGGAGAATGGGTGTTATTTCTTCTCTATATGTCTGGTAGAATTCAGAGGTGAATCCATCAGGTCCGGGGATTTTGTTCTTGGGTAGTTTTTTGATTACCGATTAAATTTCGTTGCTGGTGATTGGTCTGTTTAGTTTTTCTGTTTCCTGCTTGGTGAGTCTTGGAAGGCTGTATTTTTCTAAGAAGTTGTCCATTTCTTCTAGGTTTTGCAGCTTGTTAGCATATAGATGCTCATAATATTCTCTTATAATTCTTTGTATTTCTGTGGGGTCCGTCGTTATTTTTCCTTTCTCATTTGTGATTCTGTTTATGTGTGTAGATTCTCTTTTTCTCTTAATGAGTCTGGCTAGGGGTTTATCTATTTTGTTTATTTTTTCAAAGAACCAGCTTTTGGTTTCATTGATTTTTTTCTATTGTTTTCTTCTCAATTTTATTTATTTCTTCTCTGATCTTCATTATGTCTCTCCTTCTGGTAACTTTGGGCCTCATTTGTTCTTCTTTTTCCAATTTCAATAATTGTGTCTTTAGACTGTTCATTTGGGAATGTTCTTCCTTCTTTAAATAGGCCTGGATTGCAGTGTACTTTCCTCTTAAAACTGCCTTCACTGCGTCCCACAGAAGTTGTGGCTTTGTGTTGTTGCTGTCATTAGTCTCCATATATTCTTTGATTTCTGTTTTGATTTGGTCATTAACCCATTGATTCATTAGGAGAATGTTGTTAAGTCTCCATGTATTTGTGAGCCTTTTTGATTTCTTTCTGAAATTTATTTCTAGTTTTATACCTTTGTGGTCTGAGAAGTTGGTTGGTAGGATTTCAATATTTTTGAATTTACTGAGGTTCTTTTTGTGGCCTAGTATGTGGTCTATTCTGGAAAATGTTCCATGTGCACTTGAGAAGACTGTGTATCCTGCTGCTTTTGGGTGCAGAGTTCTGTATATATCTGTTAGGTCCATCTGTTCTAGTGTGTTGTTCAGTGCCTCTGTGTCTTTACTTATCCTCTGCCTGGTTGATCTATCCTTTGGATTGAGTGGCATGTTAAAGTCTCCTAAAATAATTGCATTGCTGTCTATTTCCTCCTTCACTTCTGTTAGTATTTGTTTCACATATTCTGACGCTCCTGTGTTGGGTGCATATATATTTATAATGGTTATATCTTCTTGTTGGACTGACCCCTTTATCATTATGTAATGTCCGTCTTTATCTCTTGCTACTTTCTTCGTTTTGAAGTCTATTTTATCTGATACAAGTACTGCAACACCTGCTTTTTTCTCTTTGTTGTTTGCTTGAAATATTTTTTTCCATCCCTTCACTTTTAGTCTGTGTATATCTTTGGGTTTGAGGTGAGTCTCTTGTAAGCAGCATATAGATGGGTCTTGCTTTTTTATCCACTCTGTTACTCTGTGTCTTTTGATTGGTGCATTCAGTCCGTTTATATTTAGGGTGATTATTGATAGATATGTACTTATTGCCATTGCTGGTTTAGATTTGTGGTTACCAAAGGTTCATGGGTTGCTTCTTTACTATCTGAGAATCTAACTTAACTTTCTTGTTAAGTTATTGTGAATGCCGTCTGATGTTCTTTATCTCTCCCTTCCTATTCTTCCTCCTCCTTTCTTTATATATTAGGTGTTTTATTCTTTGCCTTTAGTTAGTATTTGGATGGTCTGCTTTCTTTGCTGTAATTTTATTTTCTCTGGTGACATCTTTTTAGCCTTAGGGGTGTTTCCCTCTAGAGCAGTCCATTTAAGATAGCCTGTAGTGGTGGTTTATGGGAGGCAAACTCTCTCAACTTTCTTTTGTCTTGAAATTGTTTAATCCCTCCATCATATTTAAATGATAATCGTGCTGGATAGAATATTCTTGGTTCGAGGCCCTTCTGTTTCATTACTTTGAATATATCATGCCATTCTCTTCTGGCTTGTAAGGTTTCTGTTGAGAAGTCTGATGGGTTTTCCTTTGTAGGTGATCTTTTTTCTCTCTCTAGCTGCCTTTAATACTCTGTCTTTATCTTTGATCTTTGCCAACTTAATTTTTATGTGTCTTGGTGTTGTCTTCCTTGGGTCCCTTGTGTTGGGAGATCTGTGGGCTTCCGTGGACTGTGAGACTATTTCCTTCCCCAGCATGGGGAACTTTTCAGCAATTATTTCTTCAAACACACTTTCTATCCCTTTTTCTCTCTCTTCTTCCTCTGGTACTCCTATAATGCGAATATTGCTCCGTTTGGATTGGTCACAAAGTTCTCTTAATATTCTTTCATTCTTAGAGATCCTTTTATCTCTCTCTGCCTCAGCTTCTTTGTATTCCTGTTCCCTGTCTTGTAATTCCTTGATCGTGTCTTGAACCTGATTCAATCTGCTGTTGAGCCCATCGATGGCTTGTTTCATTTCTGCATTGTCTTTCCTCACTTCCTCCCTCAGCTCTTGCACATTTTTCTGTAGATCCGTCAGCATGGCTATGACTTTTATTCTGAATTCTTTTTCTGGAAGACTGTGCATGTCCATTCCTTCAAATTCTCTCTCTGGGGTAGTGTTTGTCTGAAGCTTTGTCTGTATCATATTCTTCTGTCTTCTCATGACTATAGAATTAGTTGTTGGTAGTTGTCACGTATGTCCGCTGGGCTCTTTATGGCTTTAAAAAGGAAAGAGAAGAAAGGAGAGAAAAGAAAAAAAGAAAACAAAGAGAAAAAAAATGCTACTACTAATAAAAAAAATAAAAAGAGAGAGAGAAAAAGGAAAAGAAAGAAAAAGAAAAAGCAGCAACACGTTAAAAAAAAAAAAGCCCACCGGGGGTCGTTTCTGTGTGAATGCTGTAGGTGGCGCTATTGCTCCACTATTCTAGAGCCGTGGCCACGTCGCTCCGCACGGCACTTTAAAGCTGTGGCCGGGGTGAGAATGAATGGGAGGCTGTTGAGCTCTGTGGGAGTTCTAAATATGGCTACCCTTTTCCAGCCGCCCGCTATGGGGTCCGAGGCTCCCCAGGACACCCAGCCTGCTGGGTTGAGTGTGCCGCTGCGATGAGGTTCTCTGCTGGACTCCTGTCTCTTTAAGACCACTGAGAAACAAAGCGCACGCTTTTCTCCTTTTTTTTTCCCCCTTTTCTTTCTTTCTTCTCTCTTAAGCTGGGCTGTTCATGACCACCTCGCTGGGATTCCCGCCGGAGTGCTGGGGTGGAGGAGCGCTCGGGTCTCGCTGAGTCCCGGCTCCGTATCTTACCCGCCTCGCCAGGTGCCGAGTTCTCTCTCCAGTGTGTCTGACCGCTGGAGGTCTGGAGGGCAGGAGCGCTCAGTCCCGCCGAATCACGGCTCCGTATCTTATCCGCCTCACCGGCTGCCGAGTCCTCAGGTGTACCTGTACGCTGTGCACTTTCCTGTGTATTCTGGTCTCTCTTTTAGGGATAGTTGTATTTGCTGTGTTTTCGTGAATAAATATAATGTTGGGAGGAATTTTTCTGCCGGTCTGTTCACGTCGCCATCTTCCCGGAAGTTCATCTAAAGTTTTAAGATGATCTCCCCTTTTTTGAATTTTCTGAGGAATTATTGAATTTTCTTCCCTAAATAATTCATTGGGTATTGTATTTGTATTTTATCAGGAGCTATTTGTAAGCCCCATTGTTTTAATTCAGTTTCAGTCTCATTGACAATGGCAATAAGAGATAGATGTTTAGGTAGAGCTATAAGAATATCATCCATATAATGAATGATATAAGCTGAAGGCCATTTCTCACGTATAGGCTGAAGAGCTCTATGCACATAATTTTGACAAATTGTAGGGCTGTTTAACATTCCTTGAGGAAGTACTTTCCACTGGAGTCTCTCTGAAGGAGCCTGCAGATTTAAGGAAGGGACAGTAAAAGCAAACTTTTCTCTGTCCGTTACGGCTAGAGGAATTGTAAAAAAGCAATCTTTAAGATCAATGATAGCCATATCCCAGTCTTCTGGAATCATAGCTGGAGAAGGGAGGCCTTGTTGTAAAGGTCCCATAGGTTTAAGAACTACACTAATTTGTCTTAAATCATGCAAGAGTCTCCAATTTCCTAACTTCTTCTTTATGACAAATACAGGGGAATTCCATGGGCTTGTGGGAAATTCTAATCTATCTAACTAAAGTTGTTCCTGAACTATTGGGTGTAGGGCTGTCAGCTTTTCTTTATTGAGGGGCCACTGATCCACCCAAACAGGCGTCTGAGTGGTCCACTGTAATGGTATAGGAGCTGGCAGCCGTGTATCAATGACCCCTAAGAAAAAGACTGAACCGATGGAGGTTCGTCAAATGACAGTGTAGTATGCCATTGTTGCATTAAATCTCGTCCCCAGAGATTAACTGCTACATCAACAATTAAAGGTTTTAATAAAGCCAATTGTTTTTCGGGGCCTAAGCAATGTAATGTAGCTGAACTTTGCCATACATGAGTAGCTGTACCAATGCCTGAAACCTGAATATGTTTTTCTTATTTGGGCCAGTTTTTCAGCCAATGTTTAAGAGCAATTACAGACGCATCAGCTCCTGTGTCTAACAATCCTGTAAAAGCCTTGCCTTGAATACTGATTTTACATTGAGGTCTATCAGATGTGATTTTTGTGTTAAGCCATATTTGTCTGTCTGTACTTCCAAATCCACCTTGTCCCCTTTCATAAGGTGTTGTTGAAGGTGGGAGATAAGGAAGTAAAAGTAATTGGGCAATTCTTTCTCCTTGAGGTACATATAATTCTTTGTCAGATGATACCATAATTTTAATCTCACCCATATAATTTGATCAATAACTCCAGGTCTCACCATCAATCCTTTTAGTGTCCAACTGCTACGGCCTAAAAGTAACCCTACAGAACTAGCTGGTAAAGGACCAAAAACTCCTGTGTTAAGTAATTGGACTCCTTGTGATGGATGTAAATATACAGATTTAGAAGAGGCAAGATCTACAGCGGCACTTCCTTTAGTGGCTGCTTATAAATCATGCCATGTTCTTCTGACTGGAGAGGATGCCTCTATTATTTTCTAGGGCCTCAGAGGCTGGCCCAATTGAAGGTTTAAAGGCTGAGACTCAGTAATAGGATTACCTTCTTTATCAAATTTTGAATGACATTCATTAGACCAATGTCTCCCGTTTTTACATTTTGGGCAAACAGATGGCAGTTTATTTTTAAAATTTGACTCTTTTGCTCTCTTATGGGCTTTGCAGTCTTTTTTCATACGCCCTTGTCTGCCACAACCAAAACATTTTAGATTTCTTATATTTCCTTTTGACTTCCCTCTCATAGCAGTTGCTAGTAAATTAGCTTGATATGTAGGCGAACCTACATCTGCACAGGCCTTGATACAGTCGTCCACTCTAGCTCCTGCAGCTTTTAGAGGTCTAAGGACTCTCTGACCCTCTGTATTGGCATTATCATAAGCTAGCATCTGCAACAACATGTCCCTTAAATCTGGATGTGCTACTGTCCTTCTCAAATTATCTTGCAATCTCGCCACAAAGTCAACATGTGGCTCAGTACGTCCTTGTTTAAGTTTACTGAACGGTAGGGCGGGCTTTCCAGCCGCTTGTATCTTTTCCCAAGCTTTCAGACAACACAGACGAACTTGTGTTACTGCTGTATCATCATAACCAGCCTGTCTCTCTAATCGTAACCAATCTCCTTGTCCTGTTAGTTCAGCAGTGATAAGGACAGGAGGATTGGCATGCTGATTTCTCAAAGCTGGTGCTTTTGCTGCATCACACCACCATGTTGTAAATTGTAAAAATTCAGAAGAGTCTAAACAGGTACGAGCCACAAATCCCAATCATGAGGAATCATCCTTTCTTGTTCTGCCAATCGCCTCCAAAGACCCACTACATACGGCGAGTTAGTGCCATAAGTAGAGATGGCTTGTTTGAAATCTCTTAATGTTTTATAAGGAATGGGTGCGTAAAGTGTTTTAACCCCCCCTTGTGGGAGGGAATTCAGGATCTTCATTAGGTCCAAAATGAGTTAAAGTGACAGGTGCCACTAAAGGCGTTAAATAGGCATCTAGATCACCTTCCCTTTGGGCTTTACATATTCCTGCTGCAAAGGCAGATGCACTTGGAGCAGAAACAGCTTTTCCACAACAAGAGGGCTGAGCAGGGCTCTCATCCTCAGTGTCCGAAGAGGAGGACGAGGAGGACGAAGAGGAGTCAGAGGTATGTGGGGAGGAGGGTTGTTTCCTTGACTCTACCACACCGCCTGGCACTTCTCTCTCTCTCTCTCTCTCGCTCCTGTGTATCCGATCTAGTATCAGAGAGTGAAGCCATTTGCAAAGGCTGCAGAGCGAGAGTGATCAGATTACACAAAGACCAGACAGGCACAGGAATGACGTTGCCTTGTCTGTGCATCTTCTTAAAATCTCTTAACACGTTATTCCAATCAGCCTGTGTAAGAGTTCCATGTGGAGGCAACCAATCACAATGTTTTTTAATATATTTATGGAGTTGAGCAAAGTCTCTTTTAGAAGTTTTCACTCCTGATGTTTTTAGGAGGGCATGTAGTAATTTTAAATAATACTCCGTCTTAGCAACTTTAGATTCGTTCTGGCCCATTATAGTGTCCCTGGCGTCTCGATCCTGTCCCTACGCCCGCTTTCCCGGGAGTCTTACCAGATCGACGATCTTCGGAGCTTCCCCGCTCTGAGTTTCAAGGGTCCCTGTTTCGGCGCCACTTGTCGGCCCCCTCCCTGCCTCTGACCCGCAGATTGAGGAGGCGACATGATGAGATATCGAAGACCTGAAAGGACCAGTCAGGGGACTCAAGGCCTAACAGCTCAAGAGTGGTGCTGAGAGGGCACCCTTTGTATTTATTGAGCAAATACAAGTTAACAACAATAGAATTCTGAGTGGGAGACTTAATAGACAACCATTAACTAACTCTAAACTTAATCCTTGGCAGTCTCCAGTCTCCTGGGGCGCAACATCTTACATGGTATTGAAACAATAGCAAGGGCACTTAGGTCCTAGACACTGTTTTGGTCTTGTTTGTTCTGTCCTTGATCACTTATCAACTTTCTGGAGCACAAAGTACAAGTTCCAATACAGTGAGCGAGCTCCCACAAGGCGAACAATGCGAGGAACATAGTGAACAAGTTCTCACAAGGTGAACAATGTAAAGGCAGTCATATCACAGAAACTGATTCGGTTTCTATAATCAATCAAGTCAACTATGATTATTCATTTGATTTTTATACTTGAATTATAAGTGAATCCCACAAAACTTAAGTGACAGGCTTCATCAGCAAGACCCAGTGGGCTCAGGGGACTGACGAAAGCTGACTGTTCACTGGAGCTGTACCTGAAGGCCACAAACACACCTTTGTAAGTAGGAGTTCTCAAAGGAGCAAAAAAAAAATCAGACTTATTATAATAAGCCAGGTGTTATGTGGTAAATTAAGGACTTAATTATTCTGAGATAGTGGTAGTGCATATGTGAGGCTGACAGCTCTCCATGGTAAAACTATTTATCCAGGCAGGTGACTGTTTGGGTTGTACATACTGGGCACCCTGCTCAGAAATGGAGCATGTTCTTCCCCACATTCCCACCCACCCCATCACTCATCCATGAGCTGCTGAGCCCTGCTATAAATAACACTAACACAGATATGGGCAGCATATGTGTCTCTTCAATCAAGAAACCACCAAATAGGCTTCTGGTGATCCTGTTAAATGAAGTCACTTCAATAATGAAATAAAAGGCCCACATTTCACTTCAGCTTTACCACTCAACTCTGTGGTCTTTTCAAAAATACCCTAGGCTCCCAATACCATCATCTCCTATCACTTCAAATAGGTAATGTTGCATTTGAGATGGATTTCCTTTAGGTAAGTACAATTTTATAGGCCACTATTTACAAACAGCCACAAACTGACTGAGGTACTTATGTTCACTCCAAACACACAGAGGCAGAAACACATTTAGATATGTGTGCATGATCACACGTGCATGCACACAGACACACATTAGGCACACAGGTACACATGCACACACACTTAGATATGAATGCATTCTCACAGGAGTGCAGATACCCATGCACATTCATACACAAATAATGTACACCAATACACATATACACATGAGCACAGGAACACGTGCATACTCAGACAGGCACATTTATCATGCACACATGCATATACAGATATGCATGCACTCATACACACCGATACAGACTCATATGAACACATACACATATGCACCAATACGCATGCATACTCACACACAATGTATACCGATATGCACAAGCAGACACACAGGTATGTACATACAGATATGCAGGCACACCTACATGCACACATGTACGCTGGTACACGTGTGAGCAAAGACACACAGGCATGTATACACATCTGCATGCATACTCACACACATAGTGTACACCAATACACATACAAGCACATGAACATACACCTGCATACACACCCCCAAGCCACACTATTTGTCATTACTGTCATCCTTCTAACAGGGGACTAGTGAGGACGCTGGCCACTATCCTGAGGTGTCCAGTCAGCACCTTGTGCCTACTACAAGTTTCCACAAGCCAACACCCTTGTGGTGCTGTCACACGGCCAGCTGACATTGACCTTCCTGGCCCAGAAATGCCAGGTCTGGGTAGGAAGGTTGAGCAGAACTCCCCCTCCACCATTTCTCTCTCATGCTCAGGGAGATACCACTTCCAGGCCCTGAAGGCTACTCGCTGCCCTGGCAAGGGGCTGTGAAGCCTCTAGTTTCTCCTCTACTCACACAGGACAGCCCTGGGGCTTGCAAGGAGGGTATGAGGCTTAACAGAATTGCCTGGGGAGCTTTTGCTAAATGCACCTGCCCAACCCATAAGCGCCTCCTGCTTTCCAATCTACATGTAAAAGTCTCAAAAGGGTGGTGGCATAGCATGGATAGCTGCCCCACACCACTCAGAACCACCAACTAGGCTGGTCCAAAGGGATTCAGCCAGAGCAGGTCGGTCCCCAGGCTCCTGATCTAGCAATTTCACAGCATAAGTGAGAAAAGCACTCTTGTTCATCCTGGCTCCCGGTGTTTTTGTTTTCAAGACTTGTACACCTGCCTGCTAAGTGAGAAAGTACAAAGTCCTGCCAGTGGCCTTTCCTCATCAGAAAAATAAAGTCACTCTGAAGTCAAGAAAGGTCCTATCCTGCCAGGGCTGGAAAGCTGAGAGAGTGTGCAGAACATCGGACTTTCTGTGCTGGCAGGAAACGCGCACCTACCTCACGTGGTGCCGGCTACACCAGGCGGGGCAGGCTCTGGCCACGGGGAACGGTGAGGCTGACGTGCCGAGGTGGCTCTCGGGGAGCTTGGTGGCGTGCCAGGAGTGCGGCCTCCAGCTCAGCTCATTCTTCCTGAAAAGGGACAGAGACGACTCAAAGACGCTGCAGAAAGGCCAGGTTCGAGCCCAGGGAGGCGCAGAAGTGCACCACGCTCCTGGCGCGGGATGCACAGCTCTGCCTCCAGGGCCTTCCGCCGCACCTGCGCACGAACACTCTTCTTAGATTCTTATTAACGCAGAACCTACCTTGATGCACAGTGAGAATCACAGGCTCCCAAAACACAAAGTAGCTCCAAGTCCTCAAAATGTATTCTAGATAGGTAACTATACCTGGCTCCCCTGCAATGAGACCACAGACGTCTTCTACCTTTCCTGTCTCAGCACAGCTTTGCACAGAGCCCCGAGCATCCTGACACGAGACCGCCCTGGAGAAAAGCTCAGGGTTCCCGGCTCAGCTGCCTCACACAGCATTCACACTGCCTCTGTTTATTACTCACCTAAGTAAGTGCAGCGACCTTGTAGTTCACTAGGACGAGCCAATGGGTGCCTCTGAGCCTCTCAGAGTGTCTGTGATGTCAGTCACGGTGCCCCAGAGCCCAGGCCCCAGGCTGGTGGTGCCAGGCCTTCGGAACGTGTTAGGAGCCTTCCTGGGCTCTCCCCCCACAGCCCCGCCACCCCATGGGTGGCATATCAATGTTTTGGCTACACCTGCCCAGGTGTAATAAGGTATGTCCGTGGGAAATCCCTCCAACTGCCGGGTAAAGGTACCAGTGCCTCCACAAGAATGCTGGCGTGTGAGGAGACCCACCATGCTCGGTTCTCCTACCCGCCACTGGTTAAATTTGGGACAGACCTGATCGCTGGGGACAGCTTATAGGCCAATCAAGAGGGGAGAGAAACTCAGTGAGTCTCTTCAGGTACTTCAAGGAGATCATTCTTCCAAGCAGGCAAA
>JAQQAC010016209.1:5272233-5288153 GCA_029783875.1 Phataginus tricuspis | reverse complement strand
AGTGCAAGAGGCAGGAGTTGAGAGTTTATATTTACTCTTCCAGTAAATATCTACTGAGCAAATACTGTGCTCAAAAAACTGTGCACATACTGGGAGGGGAGGGTGCATCTTGAAAGACACAGCTCCTTGAAAGAGTCTCTGGGCTTACAGACTACACTTCTCAAACTGAAGCATGTGGGCAAAGCTCCCAGTATTTTGTTAAAATGTGGGGTCTGGTTTGGGAGGCCCAGGGTGGGGCCTGAGCTTGTACATTTCTAAAACATTTTTAACTACCTCCAAGAGATCGGACCCAGCTTTGAGTCACAAGGTAGGAGGCGCACGTAAGTCATAAAGGGCTGGATGAGCTGGAACCACGTTTGCCCTCCTTCAGGTGTGAATGCTCAAGAAAAATTCATAGAGCCCGTGGCATGTGACGTGGCCTTGATGGAGGGAGTACTGGCTTTGGAGATGGGCGACAGAACACGTGACGGACAGGTACTGGGGGGTAAGCAACAGCTCGTGTAAAGGCCCCAAAGTGAACAGCAAACGGTAACTGCTCTGGAGCATCCTCCTCACAGAGGGCACCCTGGCCTGTCTCTGCAGGAGGGCTTTGGGCCCCAGGCAGCACCGTGGGAAGCGGGAGTGGGGACGCGGGGATGCGCCACTATGATGTGCTGCCGCTGAGGTGCTGCGCATGCGCGTGTGCCTGCTGTGGCAGGAGGCCCCTTTACTGTTCCCCCCGGAGCCGGAGAAGGGTATCCTGGCACCGCGCAGAGAAGCCTGAGTCCAAAGACAGTGAAACTAAGGATGAGGATAAGGAGTCAAGTTCCAGACCTGGGCTTTCCACAACCCCACAGGCCCAAGGATTCCGGGGCCTTTCCAACCCGTGGCATCCTGGAGCACGTCTTCCCTTCAGACTTCCGTCTTTTCTCTTCCGGACTGTCAGGAATCCGCTGGAAGCCTTTCCTCTCCATGTGCATCCCCCAGCTACAAACCCCAGACGCTGAGAACGCGGACCTCTCTCCTCGCCTAGTACTGACGAGGATAACACGGCTTACAACCAGTGTGATGCAGGCGCTTCTGGCGACAGTAACTAAGGTGTTTTCTTTTTAGCAATTATTTTTTAAAGAGCCTAGTTTCACTAATGTTCAATGCAAAGCTTAGATGAGGCAAAACAAATCAGTTTCTAACAAGGTTTGGCTGAAACCCTCTACAACAGGCCTTACTCAGAATGAAGAAAAACTCGGGAGAGACATCCTCAGGATTTAACATAAACTACTTATTCACAACAAACAGATGAAAACACAGGCCTTTGTAGGGTACACTTTGATATTTCTCCCTTAAACCGATATGTCATGTCATCACTTTGAGAAATCTCCCAGGCCACAAAAGGAAACCTTATAGATACCTCAATCATATTTAAGGGACTTAAACAATGACCTCTATGGATATAGCTGATTTTTCACAATTTCAACTCTACTGACAGTAGAAACATGGTGTGAACTGAGAAGCCAATTACACAGTGGCTGAGTTAGAAAGAGAGCATAGAAAAGTGCTCAAGGGAAGCACCCAACCTTTAGTTAAAGGAGAACACGAAATACTGACAATCATGTGCTAATAAGGGGCCTACTTAGAAAAATAATTTAGCCCATATTTTGAACAGTATTTAAAAAGGCACATTTACAAAGTATGGTTCATTCCATCCAATTTCTAAGGACAGTATCTTGTTTTTGCCTTTAAACAGTTATGCATTCCAGTTGGAAACTCAAATGTACATCCAGAGGTGAATGAGTCAATAAAATGGGGTCTGCATACAACACAATGTTCTTCAGCCCAAAAAAGGTAGGCAATTCAGACATAGGCTGCAGCACGGATGCATCTTGATGGCCCTGTCGAGGCGAAATGAGCCCAACACAGAGGGGACAAATACTGTAAGATTCCACTCACATGGTTCAAGGGGTACCTACAATACCCAAGTTCACAGCGACAAAGTAGAACAAGCACTAGAGGCACTGGGGGAAGGGAAGGTGGAGTTATCATTTTGGGGGTACAGGGTTTCAGTTGGAAAGATGAGAAAGTTGTGAGAATGGAGAGTGGTGACAGTTGCATGACACTACATATACTTAATGTCACTGAATCATACACTTAAAAATGACCAAGATGATAAATTTCACGTGTGTCTATTTTCCCATAATAAACGTTATGCATTTTTCAGTATCTGAAAACACTAAAACAAGTCTGACACGGTGTAAGAGTGAACATATATGTCCATGCCCCTGCAAGGAAACCCCTGAATTCAAGTATTACAAGAAAATCTTGAAGCAAAACTACTCTGATGACTTGCAGGCTGTCAGTGCAGCTCCTGGAGGGCTGCATGTGCTGGAGGTGACACAAGACCTATGTCTCAGTTAGTCATGAACCGATGGGGTTTTCAGTCGGGTGCCCACAGGGCCTCGTATGAACAACTTCCGCCAAACTCTCTTAAAGCACAGCCATGTACTCTCTGACTTCACCCGGGAGGATAACAATTAGGTACTTCTTGGAAAGGCTCCTAAAGCTCCTCAGTGAATGCAGACCACCTACCAAAGTTCCATCCGCCCGACCGTCCCTTACCGCTCCACCTACACCTCCCAGCAAAATGGGTCTGGCTTTGGGAGATTAAGTAGCTGAGGTTTTTTTTAACCAAGACCTGGTTTCTTTGACCTTTAGTGTGCTCATGGGAAAAGTAGCTGAAAAAGAAAAGGCAGCTCTGAAAGCCTGCATTCTATACTCTTTACCCCCAATGTCTCACGTTAGCTAGAATGGCTCAGGTTTGAATTTGGTGAAGAACAAATGTAAAGCTGGTACTACCCTCTGCCTGCCAGCACTCTACAGGACATCACTCATACGGACCCTTGCGCATCTGGCTGCCATCCTGTGCGTTATAGAGTAAAGCCAGCCCTTGGCATGGCACCAACATAGAGTAGCACCAAGCAGTAGAGGCACCTGCTTAAGGGCTGCAGAAGGTGAGAGCCATGAACAGGATAGTCCTGCGCTACAGGACTCGGGAAAAACTCCAGGCTCACTTGCTCTCACTCAGCCAAGCCCCTCTGCAAAAAGGCAGGCAGGCAGGCAGAGACAAATCACTCCACCCACAACGCAGGTCCCGTGGGCCAGGCTGGTCCCACTTAAAGAACGAAAGCCCCACACACCCCAGGCTGATCTTCCCGGTGGTGTTATTAACTGACATTCTGTATGGAAAATCAGTCTTACAGCCCCAACAAAGGGTTAAATGTCCCACAACGTGCAGAATGCCTTATTGTTCTTATGGAAATGTTTTCTCTGGAAACAGCAGGGGAAAAATAAACAGTTAACCAAAGTCTTTTTGGAACAAAGTGTTCATACTTCGTTGAACGGATGTTACAGATGACCAAGCAGGAAGACCGACAAAGGCAAAGGAATCTTATCCTGGTGGTGGGCAGCACACCCAGTGACAGACGGTGCGCCCAGCGCAGGGGGAGTGTGGGGGTGACATTCACGTCTGTCTCAGAGCTGGAGATGAAGAGGCTTCAAGAACAGAAGGGCCTCGAACTGCAGCTCCAAGCCTGAGGCATGGCTGGGGGAGGACATTCCTCAGTGGGGTCTTGACGTGAAGGCAGACACAGAGGCAGGAAGCCCCGGAGGGGCTGAGGAATGTCAGCCTGGTGGGGTGTAAAGCTCTCGTAGGAGAGTGTTTGAAGATAAGAGCAAAAAGGAGGGAGATGAGGAACTTGAGCTTGAATCAGAATCTGGACAGTATCCGGCAGGCAATGGGGGCCCAGGGAAGGCAGGCGGGGAAGCCGGGTGATGCCAGTATTCAAGCCAGTGCTTCTGGAAGATAAATCTTGCAGGTGTACGTAAAATGAATTTCTTCTGCCCGAGAACAAGAGGGCAAGGAGGAGGATCCTGCCGGGTCCTGAACTCTGTCTTTGGACCAGACCCTTTGGCTCAAACCAACCCAGGGCTGAAAATTAACATCAATAAGGACTCTGAACATTGTGAAGAGCTACTGATGTCATCACGGACAGACACGGGGCGGGGGCAGGGGGACAGAAGCAACCAGGTCGGCTGGTGGTGCCATGACGTCAGGCTTGAGTGATTTGGAAAATCCAACACAAACGTCAAAATGAAAGGAGGAAGAATGACTTTTTTTTTAGGTCCTATATCGTATTTCCAAGGCCATGAATCACACCTGTAATTTTTCAGTCATGACTGTCTCAGGAATGCTCCACCTTCCAGACAATAAGCTGGCTGCATGACCAGGCAATGCCTTCTGACAGATCAACATTCACCCAAGTCACCTCCTTAGTCTGCTCAGCCGTGATACTCTCCTTGGGCTCAGCTGCTTCCAAGAGGAAACCTGACACACGCAGGAAAGTTAGCAGGTTGCAAAATGCTCTGAGAGCGCACCTCTGAATAACCGGAGCCCGGCCAACACTGACAACCCCTCCCCCAGGTGTGTACACTTTTACAAAGAGGAATGACCGGTCGCTGTGCCAGGGGGAGCAATGGGTAGCCGGGCAGCCCAGCTTCAAGAAGGGTCTTGCCCCACAACTGCTGCGGCCCCAGACACCCGACAGCAGGCCGGCTGCTGCTAAGCTGCCCTAAAGCAAGGTGGGCCCACGGAGGGGCGGGGACAGAGGAGCCCAAGAGGAGATGAGGAGTTGTCAGCTACACCTACTCCTGCAAAAGTGGAAGCAAAGCAAAGGGATAAATCTTCTGACAAAAAAGTGTAAAAGGAAAACAGGCCGCAGGATCTAGCCATGAAACCACAGGAGATCCACCTGCAGAAAAGGGAGAAACTAAAATGGCAGAGAGCCTCGCCTCTGAGGATGCGGGACAGTCTGATTAGTACTGTACATTGTGTCCTATCAGTGGTCCTTGTCTGCTTGAACAATCCAGGAATAACTCCTCCACTATTTTGGAAATGTAAGCTTTTTAGGAGCCTTACAAACATTTGTAAGAATAAGAGATTCCCACCTCATCCCAGTTTAAAAGAAAAACAAAACAAAAACAGAATATTTACACATAAGAGGTGAAATCATTTGCTGATTGTTTCATTTCTGGGACAACTCGAAAAGAGTGGGATATTGAATTCCAGGAGGCTCTGGCCTCATATTCCATGGGGTGGGGGGTATTTTTTATATCTGACAAGACAAGCACACTCAACGGTCACCTGGAGTCACAGTTGTGCATTTAAAACGGCTCACACTGTTAAACTTACCACGGTTCCTAAAGAAAACCCCTCCTTGATCCTCGTTTCCCTGTCTACGGACATGGCTAGTCCATTTTCTGTAATAACTTTGTCAATGTGCTAGCTAAGAGCTGAAAATTTGAGCACCCAGTGCTTATATTAAGTTGCGAAGGAGCAGGCCCTGCGATGGAACGGCTTACCAACATGGAAGACACTGGTCCTTCACACCCTCATAAATAAAGTTGGCCTCCATGGTTTAAGCTGTTTAAAAGATAATCACAATGTAACATCCAAAATATATAAGAACTCACAAACCTCAACACCCAAAAAGCAAATAAGCCAATTAAAAAATGGGTAGAGGATATGAACACTTCTCCAAAGAAGAAATTCAGATGGTCAACAGGCACATGAAAAGATGCTCCACATCGCTAATTCTCAGGGAAATGCAAATTAAAACCACAATGAGATATCACCTCACACCAGTTAGGATGGCCAACATAGAAAAGAATAGGAACAACAAATGCTGGTGAGGATGTGGAGAAAGGGGAACCCTCCTACACTGCTAGTGGGAATGTAAACTAGTTCAACCATTGTGGAAAGCAGTATGGAAATTCCTCAAAAAACTCAAAATAGAAATACCATTTGACACAGGAATTCCACTCCTAGGAATTTACCCTAAGAATGTAGGAGCCCAGTTTCAAAAAGACATATGCACCCCTATGTTTATCACAGCACTATTTACAATAGCCAAGAAATGGAAGCAACCTAAGTGTCCATCAGTAGATGAATGGATAAAGAAGATGTGGTACATATACACAATGGAATATTATTCAGCCATAAGAAGAAAACAAATCCTACCATTTGCAACAACATGGATGGAGCTAGAGGGTATTATGCTCAGTGAAATAAACCAGGTGGAGAAAGACAAGTACCAAATGATTTCACTCATCTGTGGAGCATAAGAACAAAGAAAAAACTGAAGGAAGAAAACAGCAGCTGACTCACAGAACCCAAGAATGGACTAACAGTTGCCAAAGGGAAAGGGACTGGGGAGGGTGGGCGGGAAGGGAGGGAGAGGGGAATAAGGGGCATTGCAATTCGCACACGTAATGTTGGGGGGGCACAGGGAAGGGAAGGTGTACAACACAGAGAAGACAAGTAGTGACTCTATAGCATCTTACTACGCTAATGGACAGTGACTGTAACGGGGTATGTGGTGGGGACTTGATAATGGGGGGAATCTAGTAACTACAATGTTGCTCATGTAATTTTACATTAATGATACCAAAATAAAAAAATAGTAAAAATAAAAAGACGAGCAATAACAGGTAGTGGGAGGAATTGGAAAAAGGGAACACTTGTGCACTGTCAGTGGGAATATAAATTGGTGCAACCACTAAGACAACAGTGTGGAGTCTCCTCAAAGATGAAGACTAGAACCCCATGACCCAGCAATCCCACCTCTGGGTGTCCATCCAAAGAAATGAAAACACTGATTGAAAAGATATTGGCACTCCCATGCTCCTTGCAGCATCATTTACAATACTGAGACACGGAGACTATCTATCTGTCTAAGTAGACTTATTGTGGTGATCATTTTACAATATATATCAAATCATTATATTGTACATCTGAAACTAATATGTCAATTATACCTCAGAAATAATAAAACATAAAAACTGTTATAAAAAAAGATAGTCACAATGGTGTGTGGCTTTTTAGAACTGTAATACCTACGTTAGGAATTGTGTACAAATCAAAATGTCTGTGTGCCAGTTCTCAAAACCAGGAAAATCTCAGTTCCAAAAGAAAAATTTCCTTTCTTCGTGGTTCACAAAAACATCAAAAAGAAAAACGATAAAGTGCCCAAATAAACAAAACCCCACCTCCTACGCTTCAGCCCGGATGAGCAAGTTGGCATTTAGGCCAGTCCTTAGGAACATCAGGGTCCAGTGCTCTGAAGAGTCTACCACACTCCTTCCGGGCCCCCCCCCAAAGTGAGCGATGGTCAAGGATGCCCTAAGATGAAGGCAGGCATGGCCTGGACAAAGGGACACAGCCAGGCTAGTGCACAGGGCCATGCTGACGCTGATGAGATGTGTGAAAGGGGACAAGGTTGTGCGCAAAGGCACGCGGTGACGACCAAGAACAGTGAGGGAAAAGTGCACTGGACGGCAAGGGTAAGACCTGCATGCTGTAGCGGCTGTGATTAACAAGCAGGAGTCCAAGCAGAAACACGAAAGGCACTGAGGGCCCAGGGAGAGGCTGTGAGAGAGGAGAGGGATTGAACTGGCATCAGACAGGCAGAGTAGCGGCTCACAACCCAGGCCAGCTGGACAGGGAACCAAAGGGGAGGTTTATACCCCCTGGGGGCAGGGTAGCGCCCCAGGTGTGTGTGCTTCCACTCCAGGTGGAGCCTCAGGACTCTGCACGTTCCTCATGATCACGTCAGCATGACGCTCCAGAGAACACAGGCCAATCCATGCAAGGGATGGTCAGGGCCAGTTCCTGGAGAGCAACACTTGGAGCATTTCTGAACAGCAGTGTGTGTCCAGGAGAGTTACAGTCCAGGAGAAAGATCTGCCAAGAACCTATTCCAATACTATGCCAGTGAACAAGCTGCCTCCCACCTCCAGATCCACCCTCACTGCCCTACACTGAAACCTGGCGCCAGACCCAGTGACCAGTTCTCATTGACCAGCTGGTGCCATGGTGAGCTCCCTGCTGGAGGGACCCTGGAGGAGGACAGGGCTTCCCTTCCAAGCTCCAACCTGCTTTCCGTCCGGCTGCTCACTGGAGAAATGCCTAGTGGCACGGTTAGTGGCACAGGAGGCTTCCTTGCGAGCTCCATGGGCACTGTGGTGAGCACCACCCCAAGGAGCCATAGCAGCATCGCCTCAACGGCTGCCCAGAAGGTCTCAGTGGTGACCCCTTACAGCAGCAATGCCTGCCTCCTTGACAGGTCTCTTTACTCCATGGCAATTAATCACTCAACAATAGATTGATAAGCAGCATCTGTTAATACTTAATGATTTCTCTGCACCAGGGGCCAGCGAGCTTTTTCATAAAGGGCCATAGAGTAATAAATATTCTAGGCTTTGCAGGTCTCAAAGTCGCTATGGCAGGTGTTCAGTCTTGCTATCAGACAAGCCACGAGCAAAGGCCTGTGTTGGTGTTTGGATCACTGTATGGTTTCCGTCTCCTACCTGGACCCTGAGAGAGAGAAATTCCACAGGAGCAGCACTGTAGTGGAGCCCCGCCCCGCAGTGAGGAGGGACTCATCAAATCCCGCTAGGGCGCAGGTGGGGAGGGGAGGTGGCAGCAGGCATCAGGCAAGGTTTCAAAAGACTAGGATCCAAGACTTGCTTCTGCCCCCTTCCTCGATTTGGAGAAAGTCACTTAAATTTTTGTCTCGGTTTTGTCATCAAAAAGCGGTGGTAAGAGTGGGTTATCTCATATCCCCAATCAGAAGTGTAAGAGAGACAATTATGAAAAAATTCTGCAAGCTCTAATGTAGTGGGCAAGTCTATTTACAAACCTTTTCACTTGTTATAATTCGTTGGGGTCCAAACTGGGATGACAGCCTAGCCTAGGCGTCTGGCTGCCCAAGGTGGGTGACAGGTGATCCCATTCTTGATGTTAATAGGAGGAAACTAGAAGCTTAAGTGGTAAAGGGAGACCGTGTCCTTTATAATGCCCCAAGCTATTTAGGTAGAGTGATTTCTAAGTGCTTTTATGTAAGATTGACTAAAAAAAAAATCCTGAAGCTGTTCTCCTAGATGTTCTTATTGTTTACTTTAAGCCTAAAGTTTCTGTTTTCCCTTGCTTAGCTACTCTAGCCTTACAGAAATAACTGATGTATGGGAAAGTTGCAATTTATAAATTGGGTATTTTACAAAAATTTAGCTTAAGTGAATTATGTGGAAACCAGACCAATGCTTCTCACAAAAGAAAACATGATTGAAAGGGTAGTTAAGTTCTCAGGCGAAGACACAAACACCTCTTTAAAATAAGTCGTGGTTTACTTATTGTGGATTTGCAACGAGGCAAAGGGTAAAAAATGGAAATGCACATTTCCCCAGATGGCCCTTCCACAAACACAATATCCACAGATCAGTGTCTGCAGCTCCGGCACAGTTCTTAGTTAAAAGTTAAAATAGGAGCTACACTTTCCAGAAACTCCATACTGAGCAAGGGACAGAGGCAAAGATGACCAGCAGGCTCCCCTTCCTTCTTCCCTCTGTGGGGGCAATCCCAGGCCCCCCGGGAACCCTAAAAAGCAATTTAAAACATACCCTCTTAACCATTTTCAAAGTTACAGTTTGGCAGCGTTGTGCCCCGAATCATACAGAACAGATTTCTAGACCTTCATCCTGCAAGACACTATACCATCAAACAACTCCACACGTCCCTCCCCAGTGCCCGGCAACCACCATCCTGTTTTCATGACTCTGACACTGTGGGGACCTCATGTAAGTGGGATGACAAAGTGTTGTCCTTCTAGTCTGGTTAAAGCACTGAAGGCTCATCCAAGTTGCAACGAGAGTGAAGCACCCTTTCCTTCAGGCTGTATAATGTTCCACTGTATGTATGTGCCACATTTTTATCCTCTTGCCTGTTCACGGACACTTGGGCTGCTTCCAATGCCTGCAGCCCCTGCACCCTGGGTAGATGCGTACACTGACATGGCCACCTGAACAAGCAGAACACATAACTACAACTCTGCCACGTGTCTATAAAGCAAAAGGTCTCTACAAGGAATGTTCACACTAAGCTAAAACCCGGAAACCATCCAAACATCCAATAAATGAAAGGTGGGCCAGCCACAGAATGCAATGCTAGGCCATGCTTCTCCACCTGGGCCCTAGTGACATGTGGGCTGGGCGATCCTTGCGGTGCAGGCTGGGCTGTGCACTCTAGGACGACCAGCTGTATCCGTGGTCTCTACCCCTAGAAGCCAGGAGCACACCCCCCCACACCCCAAGAAGTCTCTGGTTATTACTGTCACCTGGGGGACAAAACATTCACCCACAGTTAAGAACCACATTCTAGAGAAAGGATGAAATACCTAATACAACCAGTAGAGCACTTTTGAAACACAGAAAACAAGACACATCTAAAATCCCATTTCACCCTGCCCTGTAAAACCCGTGCACCACGCAGGAAGCAGGCAGCGACCGCCTCACACACATCTTCCCTCTGGTCTCTACTGCAAGGCAAAAGGCCGGCCAATGTGACCAGGAGGAGCCGCTGTGTTTAATAAGGCCCCACATTACCATGCAGAACAGGCTTATGGCTCTGGACCCCATGAACCCTGCCCCAGTGTCACACACCCGCAACTAAGAAGCCTTGTCTTTTCTCCCAGAGAAAAACGGTCTGGTCTCCAGGCTGTGTTGGCTGGGCCCCCCTACTCACACCCCCGCCATCATCCCTAACACATTCCACCTGGTTCGCCCACTCACCCTTCAAGACACCACACTAGGCCCACCGCCTCCACCACGGAACTAGATGCGCCGCCCTCCCCTGGCTGCCCCACCGGGCCCTGCTCCCAGCCCCATTCATGGTCGCTGGCTTAGGTCTCTAGCCCTGAAGCAAGACTCCCTGCCTTTGAGGACAAACCCAAGAGATTTCTTTCCTTCTTCCCATCCTGAACCGATGCCTATGGCAAGGGAAAGTTTCCAGAAAGGGTGAACACAGCGTCAGCGAAGAGTGAGGTTCCTGTCTAAAGCCCCATTTTCAGCCCAGGACTATGGGAGGAAACACCCACCAGTCCTGGTCTTTCAAGGTGGTCTCAGAAGCGGTACAACCTGCTGGGGTGAAACCCCCCGAGCGGCTCCCCCAAGCTGGGAATGCAGATGTGCCCCAATCTGATGCTTCTCTCGTGGTGGGTTTTTGGAAAACAAGCTGTCGGACCATGTATGTGCCCGTTAAACAGAGGCGACTGGAATTACTTCATTTTGCATTTTCAAAGTGAAAAAGTGTCGGAAAGAGCGGATAGGCAATCAAGGGACAGGAAGAGGAATGGCGGGTGGCTGGAACAAAGTGTCCCCGCTTGTCAGAACACACGGCTGTTTATTTTTAAGGGACGTTCCCAGCCTACTGCCCTTTCAAAGGCGCAGCACTTGTGCCTTTCGATAAGGCTGCCAGTGTGCCCTGCTGCGGGTGACACAGCCAAGGTGACCTCCTGGTGAGCTCGGAGGTCTCTGGAGCCCCGCCTCTCACCAGCCTTTAAAGCAGGGAAGACCTCAGCCATCTCAAGGGCTTGCTTTCTTGTCAGAAAAGTCCTCAGTTATGTCGCCACAGACCGAATGTTTCCCCTTAAAACTCACACTGAACCCTAATCCAGAATAGGATAGTGTGAGGAGGTGGGAGAGGTGGTGAGGTCCTGGGGCTGAGCCCCCGGGAGTGGGACTGGTGCCCTACAAAGGAGGGCCATGGAGCCCTTGCCCCACCACCAGTGAGCACATGCTGGAAAGGCGGCTCCCGACCGGGAAGCGGGACCTCCCCAGACATGGAATCCACCCGCACCTTGACTGTGGGCTTCCAGCCTCCAGAACTGCGAGCAGTAAATGTCTGTGTTTATAAGCCACCCAGTGTGTGGTGCTTTTGTTACGGTAGCCCGAACAAAGGCAGCTGCACAGGCCTGGCAGAGCCGACGCAGCACAGTGTGGGTGACAGAACCCTGGGCCACACCCTGGAGGGCTCAGCCTTAGGGAAGGGGACCTGTACAAACGATGCAGCCCTCCAGAGGGTCCCAGGGGAAGTGGCAGTGTGGTCCTCCCCAAGGTGCTGATCTTCCAATCTTTTAATTCAATTTAAAAAATATGAATTTTTATGGGTAATCTTTCCTTGTCCTCAAACGTCGCTGCTGCTTTGCTATTAAAGCCAGGTAAAACAAAAGGAAAAAAAAAGTCACATCAGAAGGTCACATACATGGGACCCCCACTGGGACGCAGGTTTGCATCACAGCCATCCCCTTCTCTGCTGGGTCAGAATGCACCACATCACAGTGACCCTACACCAATGCAGTCTTCCAAACGTCCCTCACCGCTTTCTCCTTGTCCATGATGCTGGGGACACGCCTACCTCATATCCTCGCTGCCTCTCCAAACTGAGACCCCCAGGACTATCTTCAAGCCCAGATTCTCCAGGTTCCCCATCACAATCCTCAGAAGCGGGCCCTCCACCCATTACTAGAATCAGGTCATCTCAGTGGCTGACAGCGCTGCTCTCCCAGGGTGGGAACCGACCACAGAGACAGAAGAGCCACATCCCCCTGCAGCTGCATCCAGGAGACAGTCCTGACAGGAAACAGAAGCAGACGCCAGCTAGAGGCTTCTGAGCAGCACCTTGGGTCTTAGCCAGCAAAGGGTAGGAATGTCTGGTGTGGCCATGAAGAGACATGAGGCTGCATATACAGCCACTAATGTGCAACCAGGAGGGATGGGTGTGAAGAGTCACAGAGCCTGGGAGGTACAGAGCCACTGGCCGTGCAGACACGGATGTGCACGGAGCTGGGTATCAGGATAGCAGCACACCCAGAGGGTCTTGGGTGCCAGTGTTCCCCCGAAGGGCCTGGGCCGAGGTTCTCAGAAAACTGGAATGATTTGTCCAGAAGATTTGGATCCTCTATGATAAGTCAATACTTTATAAATCCAAACCATTTTCCTTTGTGGTTTGTAACTTTAAAAAGATCAACACCAGACTTCCGGGAAGATGGCGACGTGAACAGACCAGCAGAAAAATTCCTCCCAACATTATATTTATTCATGAAAACACAGCAAATACAACTATCCCTAAAAGAGAGACCAGAATACACAGGAAAGTGCAGAGCGTACAGGTACACCTGAGAACTCAGCAGCCGGTGAGGCAGATAAGATACGGAGCCGCGACGCGGCGGGACCGAGCGCTCCCACCCCCCAGAGCTCTGGCGGTCAGACACACCAGAGAGAGGACTCGGCACCTGGCGAGGCGGGTAAGATACGGAGCCGCGACTCAGCGAGACCCGAGCGCTCCTCCACCCCAGCACTCCGGTGGGAGTCCCAGCGAGGCGGGTAAGATACGGAGCCACGACCCGGCGGGAGCGAGCACTCCTCCCCCCCAGCGCTCCAGCAGGAGGAGAGGATTCAGAGCCAGGAGGGAGTGGAAGTCTGCGCCGGGAGCGCCGACACACAGCCTGCGGTGTAGCGGAGATAGGAGAGACAGAGGGCACAGGGTCCCAGCCCGGAACGTGCAAGTTGCCCGCGGCAGGCTCCGGGAAGGAAAAAGAAAGGAAAAAAAAGGGAAGAAAAGCGCGCGCTCTTTCTCAGCGGTCTTAAAGAGACAGGAGCTCAGTAGAGGGGCCGGATAGCCCGGCAAACTGAGCCCAGCAGGCTGGGAGTCCTGGAGAGCTTTGGACCCCTTAGCTGGCGACTGGGAAAGGGTGGCTGCTATTAAGACCCCCACAGAGATCAACAGCTTCCCATTCGTTACCAACCCGGCCAGAGCTATAAAGGGCCTTGCGGAGCGGCGTGGCCTTGGCTCTGGAATAGTGGAGCAACAGCGCCACCTACAGCATTCACAAAGAACCCACTCTCAGTGGCGGTTTTTTTTTTTTTAGTTATTGTTTTTTCTCCCCTTTCTTCTCCTTTTTTTCTTTCCCTTTCTTTCCATTATTATTTCCTTTCTTTTTTTCTTTTCCTTTCTTCTTTTTAAAGTCATAAACAGCCCAGCTTAAGAGAGAAGAAAGAAAGAAAAGGGGGAAAAAAAAGAAGAAAAGCGCGCGCTTTGTTTCTCAGTGGTCTTAAAGAGACAGGAGTCCAGCAGAGAACCTCATCGCAGCGGCACATTCAACCCAGCAGGCTGGGAGTCCTGGGGAGCCTCGGACCCATAGCGGACGACTGGGAAAGGGTAGCCATATTTAGGACTCCCACAGAGCTCAACAGCCTCCCATTCATTCTCACCCTGGCCACAGCTTTAAAGGGCCGTGCGGAGTGACGTGGCCACGGCTCTGGAATAGTGGAGCAATAGCGCCACCTACAGCATTCACACAGAAACCAGTCCCGATAGGCGTTTTTTTTTTTTACGTGTTGCTGCTTTTTCTTTTTCTTTCCTTTCTTTTACTTTTTCTCTCTCTCTTTTTACTTTTTTTATTAGTAGTAGCACTTTTTTTCTCTTTGTCTTCTTTTTTTCTTTTCTCTCCTTTCTTCTCATTCCTTTTTAAAGTCATAAAGAGCCCAGCAGACATACGTGACAACAACCAACAACTAATTCTATAGTCATGAGAAGACAGAAGAATATGATACAGACAAAGCTTCAGACAAACACCACCCCAGAGAGAGAATCTGAAGGAATGGACATGCATAGTCTTCCGGAAAAAGAATTCAGAATAAAAGTCATAGCCATGCTGACGGATCTACAGAAAAATGTGCAAGAGCTGAGGGAGGAAGTGAGGGAAGTGAGGAAAGACAATGCAGAAATGAGACAAACCATTGACGGGCTCAACAGCAGATTGAATCAGGTTCAAGACACGATCAAGGAATTACAAGACAGGGAACAAGAATACAAAGAAGCTGAGGCAGAGAGAGATAAAAGGATCTCTAGGAATGAAAGAATATTAAGAGAACTGTGTGACCAATCCAAACGGAACAATATTCGCATTATAGGAGTACCAGAGAAAGAAGAGAGAGAAAAAGGGATAGAAAGTGTGTTTGAAGAAATAATTGCTGAAAAGTTCCCCATGCTGGGGAAGGAAATAATCTCACAGTCCACGGAAGCCCACAGATCTCCCAACACAAGGGACTCAATGAAGACAACACCAAGACACATAATAATTAAGTTGGCAAAGATCAAAGATAAAGACAGAGTATTAAAGGCAGCTAGAGAGAGAAAAAAGATCACCTACAAAGGAAAACCCATCAGACTTCTCAACAGAAACCTTACAAGCCAGAAGAGAATGGCATGATATATTCAACGTAATGAAACAGAAGGGCCTCGAACCAAGAATATTCTATCCAGCACGATTATCATTTAAATATGATGGAGGGATTAAACAATTTCAAGACAAAAGAAAGTTGAGAGAGTTTGCCTCCCATAAACCACCGCTACAGGATATCTTAAATGGACTGCTCTAGAGGGAAACACCCCTAAGGCTAAAAAGATGTCACCAGAGAAAATAAAATCACAGCAAAGAAAGCAGACCATCCAAATACTAACTAAAGGCAAAGAATAAAACACCTAATATATAAAGAAAGGAGGAGGAAGAATAGGAAGGGAGAGATAAAGAAACATCAGACGGCATTCACAATAACTTAACAAGAAAGTTAAGTTAGATTCTCAGATAGTAAAGAAGCAACCCTTGAACCTTTGGTAACCACGAATCTAAACCAGCAATGGCAATAAGTACATATCTATCAATAATCACCCTAAATGTAAATGGACTGAATGCACCAATCAAAAGACACAGAGTAACAGAGTGGATAAAAAAGCAAGACCCATCTATATGCTGCTTACAAGAGACTCACCTCAAACCCAAAGATATACACAGACTAAAAGTGAAGGGATGGAAAAAAATATTTCAAGCAAACAACAAAGAGAAAAAAGCAGGTGTTGCAGTACTTGTATCAGATAAAATAGACTTCAAAACGAAGAAAGTAGCAAGAGATAAAGACGGACATTACATAATGATAAAGGGGTCAGTCCAACAAGAAGATATAACCATTATAAATATATATGCACCCAACACAGGAGC
>JAQQAC010016209.1:5249776-5271833 GCA_029783875.1 Phataginus tricuspis | reverse complement strand
AGCTTCTGTACAGCAAGGACACCATCAGTAGAACAAAAAGACATCCTACAGTATGGGAGAATATATTCATAAATGATGTATCTGACAAGGGGTTGACATCCAAAATATACAAAGAACTCACGCACCTTAACAAACCAAAAGCAAATAACCCAATTAAGAAATGGGCACAGGACATGAATAGACACTTCTCTAAAGAAGAAACTCAGATGGCCAACAGGCACATGAAAAGATGCTCCACATCGCTAATCATCAGAGAAATGCAGATTAAAACCACAATGAGATATCACCTCACACCAGTGAGGATGGCCAACATCCAAAACACAAACAACAACAAATGTTGGCGAGGATGTGGAGAGAGGGGAAACCTCCTACACTGCTGGTGGGAATGCAAATTAGTTCAACCATTGTGGAAAGCAGTATGGAGGTTCCTCCAAAAACTCAAAATAGAAATACCATTTGACCCAGGAATCCCACTCCTAGGAATTTACCCCAAGAATGCAGCAGCCCAGTTTGAGAAAGACAGATGCACCCCTATGTTTATTGCAGCACTATTTACAATAGCCAAGAAATGGAAGCAACCTAAGTGCCCATCAGTAGATGAATGGATTAAGAAGATGTGGTACATATATCGAATGGAATATTACGCAGCCATAAGAAAAAAACAAATCCTACCATCTGCAACAACATGGATGGAGCTGGAGGGTATTATGCTCAGTGAAATAAGCCAAGCAGAAAAAGACAAGTATCAAATGATCTAACTCATATGTAGAGTATAAGAACAAAGAAAAAAAACTGAAGGAACAAAACAGCAGCAGACTCACAGAATCCAAGAACGGACTAATAGTTACCAAAGGGAAAGGGACTGGGGAAGAAGGGCGGGAAGGGAGGGATAAGAGGGTAAAAGGGGTATTACGATTAGCAGACATAGGGTGGGGGGGGCACGGGGAGGGCTGTACAGCTCAGAGAAGACAAGTAGTGATTCTCATCTCACTACACTGATGGACAGTGACTGTAATAGGGTTGGTGGGGGGGACCTGATGAAGGGGGTAGTTTAATCATCACAATATTGCTCATGTAATTGTAGGGTAATGATACTAAAATAAAATAAATTGTAAAAAAAGAAAAAAGATCAACACCAAAAGTAATAGTTTTAAACAGCAAAACTTTGTTAGCTTTTGTAATAATAAAAAAAAAGTATTAAGGGGTATAATTCATCACTATGTCTGAGAAACAGGCTAAGAAAATCTTTAATGTCTTGCTGTATATGAGTTTTCACTTAAGCCATAGTGTTTTTGCCCTAAAAATCTACCAGTTACAAAGAGTCCTTAGGTTTCTCATCTAAAGCCTGCACTTCTTGCCAGCAAAGGAGAGAATGGTATAATGCACTTAAAAAAATTTTTTTATATATACATATGTATATACACAGGTATCACGGAGGAAGACAGAGATTTGGCTACTTACATGAACCATTTAAATGCAACAGCCCTGCATGAAAGCAGGTTTTTTATTACACTAAATACATTACTCATGTCATCAGTAATATTTCTCCACCAGGGTGAAGTTAGAGTCAAACCAAAATAGCCAATCTAACTTGTACCAACCCACTGCCCCCCTCCACCCCGGCCCATAAAATATAGAAAAATGCTGAAGATTTAAGCTGCTCCAATCATGATACTGTACAGATATCAGGAATCCTTTGCTGACTTTTTCCAACAGCCAACCTGTGCACGCTAAATCTTCAATCCTGAAATGTTATGTTCATTTCACCTGAGCTCATTCATTCACCCTTTGGGGGGGAAAAAGGAAACAATCTTAAGTCCTTTAAAAAAGAAAACAAAAAACTCAAATTGGTGCCAGAGCCTCAGCAAGGCAGGACACAGACAGCAGCTGGGTGATTGTGTTTTGGGGAGCGAGGCAGCCTTTTACCTGATGGCCGCAATCTACTTAGCAGCCCAACTCTACTCTTTCCCAGGTTGAAGACAGAATGGTTCACCTCATCTGAAAACCCTGGGTTCACTATGGGTCTCGTTCATGATGGGGGAAAGCATGCAGAGCAAGGCACAGGGACGGATGACGAGAGCCTGGCACAGCCCTGAAGTCACATACGTTGGGAATGCACGAGGACGGAGTCACCACTTCTTCCTGTGCCCAGCGGTTCTGAATCCAGCGGTTCAGCACTCAGTCAAGGCAAAGCTTCAGCATAAAGGTCATTTTTGAAGCTGGCCCCAGCCTGGCTTCATTCCATCTCTTGTGCTTTATTCAGTCACTTTGCAAAATCTGATGCAAAATATACTTTTATCTCTTAGGACTGATAGGGGAATATTTGGATTTTCATCAGTGTTCAAAAAAAGCAGGGGAGGCAACTATCTCCTATGGAAGCCAATAAAAAAATATCTGCCCAAGAGTTCTGAAAACAAAAACCAGTTTAGATAACAATGACAGACCCCAAACATTGCTAAAATACTTAACACAGCTGGCAAGGGTTGTTTTCACTGTATCTGACATCAACAGCACATAAAAAAAAAATCATTTCTAAGAGCAGAGACAGCTTATAATTATATGATTTAAAAGACAACAAAATTTAAAACATTAGAAAATTACGAAGGAAAAGGTAATTATTAATATTCCTGCTTGCCTTTAAAAAGAGGTCCTTGAACATCTCAAACATCCATTATACATGGCATTCTTTGATGTGGTTTTGACATGAAACATGGTAAGATTACTGGTGCCATTTACTTGGCATCAAAATCATTGAAGGATTTTGCAGTAAGATCTGCATCGCATGCTCCTATTTATTCTGACCCTTCTCAATTTAACACCCCAACTTTCCATAGTGCAACCCCAACTTTAGAATGCCATCCTGCCTTGCTTCAAGCTCAGCTCATTCCTTCCTATTTCGTTTTTGCAGAGTCCCCCTCTGCCCGTCTGACGGCTTCCATCTCCACACTTAGAAACACCTGTGGGATAAGACATCAGGCAAGTGTTTTCTTCTCAGCCCTCCAGGAAAGGACTGAGGATCCTGAGGAGGGTGACCCGCTGCGGCGGACCCCATGCAGAGGGGGCTTGCACAAGAAGGGCAGAGCTCAAATTGGAGTCCACCGCAGCTGTGAAAATGGGGGAATATGTAGAATAAAGGTAAGAGCCCCAGCTGGCAACCCCATCTGGGTGGGTGCCTTTCTGCAGATGGAGTCTTCCGGCCTTGGCTCTTACACTGTGCGAGAGACTGGACATGGGCTGCAGCCCCCCACTACCCTCTCCCCTTGCAGATCAGGCACCCTGAATGGAACACAGCAGCAGCCTGACGTGCAGCTAGGTATTCTCCTGACCTGACATGAAAGGCTGCAGTGGGAATTTGATTTTCCAATGGAACTGCTCATACCCAAGATTTACTTGGTAAGGACCTTTCCTCAGAATCTAACAAGTTTGACTATTCCTAAGAAAACTGCCATCTGCCCTTACAGGAGTCCTCAGGAAGCCACTAGGGTTAAAAAGCAAAATTTTCATTTAGGGAAACTTCATATTGAACAAATATATGATACAAAACACACCAAGACTCAAAAACATTACATGAACTTCTTCCTAAGACCTAACCTTGTGAATTCTGTTGCCACATACCTCCCCTGAAGGGTCAATGTGCAAGACTTAATCCTAAAAGCACAAACCAGGTTGAAGAGCTGGGAAAATACCTTCCAACAGAGGCTTTCCTTTAAAAATGTGGAGTGCACGGGTGGTTTGCGTCTAACTAACAAGAAACCCTAGACTGTCCTCTGTTCCTCCACCTGGGTTACAAGTGTGGTTCGCGGTGTGAAAATTCGCCAACGTCCATGCTTACAATGGGGGCACATTTTTATGTGTAGATTATAACTCCAGGAAAAAATGTGCAACTGTTATGGGCTGTACTGTGTCCCCAGAAAGATCTGTCAAAGCCCTAACTTCTGGAACTCAGGGATATGAGTGTGTTTGGAAATGGGGTCTATGTACATGCAATCAAGTTAAGATGGAGTCACGGGGACCCTAATCCAATGGCTGTGTCCTTATTAAGAGGAGGGGATCTGGACAGAGACACACCAGAGACAATCATGTGAGGATAGAGGCAGAGAGTGGAGTGACGCACCTAAAAGCCCTGGAACGTGGGAGTCACTGAAAGCTGGAAAAGGCAAGGAAGGGGCAGCCCCAGAGCCTTCAGAGAGCGCACCGCTCCACTGACACCTGGATCTGGCACCCAGACCAGGAACTATGAAACAACAATTTCTGTTGTTGTGAGCAACCTGATTTGTGGTACTTTGTTGTGACAGCCCTAGGAAACAAATACAACGTTCCTGGATACAAAGAAATGCCAGCACAGCCACCTAAAGGTTCCAGAGTGGGACCAGGTGGCCCCCATCCTAGGCTTTCCTAAGAATCTATAGCAGGACTCCCACTGAAGGCTCCTGCATGGACCTCCCAGTCATGCCTGCCTTCCAGAGTCCCAGCAGGTGGATGGGTGTGCTCTGTCCTCCCCATGGATGCCAGGGGTCTGTCCCAGCAGGACAGACTGGGGCTCCCTTATGAGCTGGTGGTGCTGGGTCTGTGAGTCATCAAGAAACAGGTATATAAAAACAGGCTTTCCTTTGAAGAGGGAAACAATCTACAAATCCCACCAAGAAGTCCACACTCAGTGCTTTAAACAGACTCACCTGGATTGTTTTAAACTGCATGCCAGGGGTGCTGGGTGAGGCAGATAATAGGACTACATCACCTATTGTCAAAACTCCAGGCTGGGTGCCAAGGACTGAAGAGCGACTTAAGTTTCTAGCTTTCCCCAGAAGATACAAACACACATTAGGGGTAAACTATCGACCATGCCTGGGCCACAGTTTCCTTATAAAATCATCAGCTTAATCCTAACTGTTAAAGATTTCGCTTGGCTTTAAGATTTCTCAACTCCAAGTCTACAGTCATTCTCACTGGGGGTTAACCCAACAGTCTTGAAAACTACATGCAGATTTCTGCATTAACAAGGTGTGAATGTATGTCCCAGGGGAGACAGGGAGCATGAAAACAGCCGTTAGCAGACCTATTTAAAGTGGTGGCAATAAGAATTAAGCTTCGGATGCCATGAACAACCCAGCCGAGGAGCTAGCCAGACCTTAGCAGGAAGCTTGTACAGGGGTTTGGGCACCCAAAGGTGAGGACATTTGGTACCCGCTGAACTGCCAAGGAGGAGGACAGGAGGGTGGGGAATCCTCTCAAAGGCAGAGCATGGAAACTTAGTTAACCGAGTGTTCCCATTAACCAAAGCCATAGCCCAAGTGTTGCCGCCAGATATGATGCAGGCTTCTTACAGGCCACCACACCGCCTTTTCCCTGGGCACTAAACCTCCTCCCAAAGGGCTTGAAGGGCTCGGCCAGCTGGCAGTCATGCCCCCATACTCCAACACATCTCTACCAACTTCACGAGAGACTGCCTTTAACAGGCATGCCCTTCTACCGAACCAGAACTCTTTAAAGGAACAGAATGGGAGTGACAGGCTGCTTCTAATGTAGTCAATGCCTGTTAATTCAACACTGGCAGCTAAACAGATGAAACAGACTCCAGTCGCCTGGGGCACATCCTCGGCTCTAAGCTCAGCATGGAATTTAATGGTCAATAATTGACGTACAGACTTTTACTGCAGAATGAGGTTCTGCACTCTCTTTGTAAAAGCAGGATGGAGGTAGCAAAGCAGAAGCTGAAAGAATACAGTGATCAAAAAAAGGGAAGCAGCAGGATTCTGACGAGTGCAAAGCAATTCCATCCCTTCCCACATTTGTACACATGCGCCCAGAACAGCGCACCGTCCACACGCCAGGCAAAGGCTGCCCACGCCCACTCCTCCACAAGCAGGTGCTCTGCGTGCCCGCCTCTCGCTGGCTGGGTAGCACAGAGGGCGTCCACCTGGTGGCTGTGGGGCTGGTCTCTGGCCACCTAGGGCTGCCAGTGAGAGACGGGTTCTCCAAAGCACAGTGGAATTTACCACAGAGCAATGGGGGTTGTGGAAACCAGGGGACGGGAACTGCCCCAGGAGGCTGCAGAGGTGAGCAGGAGGAAAGCGTAAGTCAGCCAGTACCCGCTGGTCAGGATGCCAGGCGTGAATGTGCTCCCACCCCGCCTCTTTCCTGGCCTCCCCTTGCAGAGAGCAAAGTCCTACCAGCCTGAGACGGCCTTCCCAGTAGGACAGCTGAAGTGAACAGTACGGAATAAATACTGCTCAGCAACAAAGCCAATTGTGATCCCCACAACCGGGACACAACTCCAAAGAATTAGGACGAGGGAAACAGCCAATCCTGCCAGTGACAGACTGTAGGGCTCCATACATGTCATACTCTTGAAATGGCCCAATCATAGCACAGGCCAGGGCTTAGGGCCAGGGTGGGGCAGGAAAGAAGATGGTGTGGCTATAAAGGAACCACTCGAGGGATCCTCCTGGGGGTGGAAACATTCTGTGCCTTCCCTGTATCCACAACAACACCCCGGCTGTGACATTTCAATTAAGAGTTTTGCAGGTGTTACCACTGCAGAAAACAGAGAGAGGACACGTCTCTCTATACACTCTTTTTTTTTTTATTTACAATTTATTTTGGTATCATTAACCTACATCTCTATACAATCTTATGTTGGCAAGTGGATCTACAATTATTGCACAACAGATGTTCAGTTTTAAAAAGACAGGATCTTTTTCAGAGGGGATCACACAGCCACCAGGGTTCCACAAGTGAGGGGATGTGACTGGCCCTTAGGAGGCCATGGTAACACGAAGGGGGCCTCCTGCCTGACTCACCAACAGAGAGATAATTTTCATGATCACGTTGGGCCAACCAAGGTCCTCTAAATGCTTCTGAAGAGATCAACTCCTCACAAAGCAGCCAGTAAGCAATGTACTCACTCTATAATATGAAGCCGTTTTTTAAAAAATACCAGAGTAAAATGACTACCAAGGTTTCACCAGTGCAGCCTGCTATTTACTGACAAAGACACTCAGGAGGCTGTTAGCAACGTCTTGGAAAAAACGGAGGGGGGAAGTTACAGAGATACAAAGAAATGCAGGAGGGCAGCTGACCCACATGGAACAGCACCCTCCCCTCTACTGCCTTTCTGGGCAAACACAGAATCGGGCTTTAAATCAATACCATTAAAGGGATTCCATTCTAACAGTAAGAGTATTTTCCATCTCAACTGAGAGCTAGACACAATTAACACTTCACAGATACGAATTTACCTAATTCCGGTAAACACAACACCCTGAGAATTAGATGGATGTCCCCCAGCACATAATGAAATTATACGATGACTGTTTAGGAAAAGCCTCATAACCATATGCTCATTTGAGTACATATTTTAATGGGAAGTTTTAAACTCACAATTCTTTGAGGTAGATAAAATTAAGGCTGGTCCAGCCTTACTTTGGGTTGACTACTAAAAAAAAAAGAGGGAACTTATGATGAGTATATGATCGTAAAACTCAAACACTGGCATATTGCTGAGCTCAGGGCACAAATTATGAAATGAAAAACCACCTCCATATCAGAAACCCCTCCTCTCCCTAAAGTCTTCCCATACTGCCCAGCACAGAGCCCAGTACACTGCCCACCCCATTTAGGCAGCACTCCAAGGCCACCAACAGCCCTGTCAGGGAAGCCCCCTCCAAGGTCACGGGGAGAAGCGCGTTCCAGTAGTGAGTCCCAGGCGGCTCGGAAGGAAGGCTGAGCACGTCACAGCAGAAACGAGAAGGCCACAGGCAGCGGACGGGCCATTGCGCAGGACACTCCATCCAGACCCTGCATGCCCTTCCTTCTGCACACAGGCTTAACTAGAGGGTGCTCCCTGCCTCCGGGGCCCTCGGATACACCGGGTTTGGAGCATCTTCCACCAGCTGCCACAGGAGGCTGCCGGGGCAGAGTCAGAGCTGCAGAGGGCCACGCTCAGGGAGGCAGCAGGGAGGACTGCGCCGTGCCCCCACGCTCGGTATTTAATCTGCACCCACTAGGCACTCCCGGCAGATGGGAATGGCTTTGGGGTGGGAACATTCACCTGAGAGGACGCTCGCCAGCTCTCACCCTCTAGGTGATCATGGTGGAGGAGTGAAATAAAATCTATGTTCCCAGAACAACAAAATACCCGGCAGTGAAGGTCTCATTCATGCTGGATGCTGGCCAGGTTCTCAGCATGACTATGTAAAACCTTCCCCCAACCCTGAGAGATGGAGCTGAACACCCCCATCGTGGAGGTAACACTCAGGAAGCTCAGAAGTTGGCCAGAAGACAGTATGAGGTATGGCTCTGAGATACGTGGTCTTGAGCTAGTTATTTCATATCTAATTGTGGTAGAACACAGAACAGTACAGCAGTACAGACCCTTGAACAATACAGCGTGAACTGCAGGGTCCACTTACATGGATTTTTATTTTTCAATAAATATATTGGAAAATTTTTTGGAGATTTGAGAAAATTTGAAAACACACTTTCTCTAGCTTACTTATATATTGTACAAGTATATTATATAATACGCATATCATACAAAATATGTGTCAATCGACTGCTTATGTTACTGGTAAGGCTTCCAGTCAACAGTAGGCTATTGGAAGTTTTGGGGGAGTCAAAAGTTGTATGTGGATTTTCAACTGCACAGCGGGGTCAACACCCCTAACCCCTGTGTTGTTCAAGGGTCAGCTGTATATGATATGTTACATTTTTATTTTTGTACATTTATATTCACTCAGGCAACTGTTCCCACCCCAAAGCTATTCCCACTTGCTAGGAGCTCTGTTTCTTCTGACATCCCTACTGCACAGGATTTTCTCTCCTAGACCTTATCTCCCAATAGACACCTCACAACTGCAGTAACACCTCAACACCCATGAAGACACAAATTCAGGCTCCTGTGACCTAGCCATGCACTGGTGAATTCACAAATGTCAACGTGTAAGTTGGTACACATGTCCCCCTTTCAGTCCTCACATCTGCTCCAAGGCATGGGTGGTATTTGCCCCCTTATAAGCTTTCCAAATCCATAGTATATGCCTCCTTCCACACCTTTCTTGCATTACAGGGGGAGAGAAATGCAGCTATGAATGCAAAAGATTGAAGAGAAAAACTATTTTAAAGATAATTTCATTGGGACATAGTTAAATCCAATGGAAGAAATCCTTAGAAAGAATCAGACAACACGAATACCTATGAGACCAGGGAATGTTGTGCGTAGTCCAGTCAGCACAGCATTTAGGCAAGGATATCAGAAGGCAGGCTCCAAAACCGCCAAGGAGGACAAGAACACCGACTGAAATAAATCCCAGATCGTGTTCATACTGCAGGACCCGCTCAGGCTTGCCCCGGGACTCCTTAGAAACAATACACTTTATACAACTGGACATTAGTCAGTTATTCTAGTGATATACCTCATTATTCCTCTAGCCTCTCCCACCTTTTATTGGACATTAACTTACCCAGACGCCCCCGTAACACTGTGTCTATTATATTCACCAGTGCTCAGTAGCTTGGAAGTGTGTTGGTATTTTCCAGACATATATGGATTCACAAAGCTATTGTGGGAGAAAAAAAAAATACAATCCTACCTTCCTTGGGTAGGCACACCAAGGCCAGTCGCAGCAAAAGACTATGAAACAGCATCGCCCAGCAGGCCATGATGCACCCTGACAGCCCACACTGTCGCAAAGTTCTACCTTGTGAGAAAAACAAAGCCCCAGCTAATGAAGAGCCACCAACAGACTGAGGAGCAATTTCCAGGTCTAATTCCTTGCCTTTGGGTTTGCATCCCATCATGCCGGTAGGCCAAGCTTATTCTGCAAGGAGATTTGCCAGGTTTCATAGATGTGGAGCTGAAGCCAAAACAAGCACACAACAATAAAAAATTAACAGCTTTAAGAAGACAAAATGAGAAAACACAACAGATCAAAGTGCAATATTCTGGCAGCTCCATTTGCTTTTTAGAATGGGAAGCTGATGTGGGTGGGAGTCCAGATTCCATCTATAAAGACCTCACCACCACCAAACCTTTGCTGAATGTGAAATGAAATGCAACTCAGCAGCAGCGAGCCTGAGCCCCACGCTCTACTGAAAGTCACAAAGGGACTGGGAACACAACGAATTTTCTGGAAGGCCGACACCAACCACAGAGCAGCCAGGCATGGGCTCTGAGTAAACACAGATGCCAAGTCTGTATTTCAAGATGGCTAATCTCTGGGGAAGGATGAAAAGGGGCAAGAAAGTCAAAGCCAGTACACATTTTCAGAAACACCAACAGAAGACTGAGTGAAAAAGGAATGCACAAACAAGAATATTTCTTCCACTCATATAAAAGCCAAATGGAGACTAATCTATGGTGTGAAGACCCAAGAGAGCAATATCTTTGGAGGATGGGCTCAAGGGCACCTCCGGGGCCTAGAACATTCCTAGGACTTAGAATAGGAATGTTCCATTTCTTGATCTGTATCGTGGGTCATAGAGATGTGTTCATTCCCTGAAAATTCATCCAGCTGTTCCAGGTATTGTTGGGGGTCACTTTTCTGACTGCAAAATATACTTCATTGCAAAGACACATTAAAAATAGGTAGGGCTTACTATTTCAAAGGAAAACAGCTGTGAAATTCAGAAAACACACAACACATCCCCACTCTGTTCTAGGAGAGAACCAACCCCTTTTGTATACCAGGATGACATCATTCTCACATCAGGACCATCGGGACACCAGAGTTGGGGAGTCACACCTCAAGAACGGTATCCAGTGACAAGCCGGCTCACTCCCTGTAAGAGGCCTTAGGCCCCTGGGGTCAAGGTTATGTTATTTGATAAAAGGCTTCTCAGCAGAGGCATCAGGAAACCAAGATGCCAAAGTCTTTCCCCAAACTGTTTTGACAGTTGTGGGACCTGAGACAGAAGGCCCAGGGCTGCTGATGGAGGAATAGCATGACAAAATATTCACAGGGCTGCAGGGAAGCAGGAACATGAGGGCAAGTAGCACACACGCCCAGTCCCACTGCCTTCCAGAGGACGGGAGAAAAGCTGAGTGTGACAGGGATCCTGGCTCAAATAGGACAATTTCCAGCTCATGGAATCATTAAGCCAAGGCATAAATTCAACTCACATTAGTGTTTCCATGAGGGTGACTTGAAAACCTCACCAGGGAGCCTTCAGGAAACACATGCCCATATCGTCCACTGCTGTTTAAGACACAAGTCACTAAATATAATATGTTAGACAATTTCCATAGTTAAACCACCAAACAGCCACAAGGGCCCTTCAACAATAAGGCCAATGAGCCCTCTGAAGCTTTCTGGTCTCCTGGACGGCCTCTGAAAGTGAGCAGGCAAGACCCCCGCCCAATAGCATGGCCTTCTGCACAGGGGCCTGCAAGACCCACCCTTGGTTCTGGGTTAAGCTCAGCCCAGCAAGGGTACCGCTTTGCAGAGCACCCCCACCTACCCCACTGGCCAGAATGGAGACACCCACCTCCAAATGATCGTTGGCAGGACAAATGGGGTCCCCACCAGGCCTTGTACCCAGGGAGGGTGGGCACGAGGAGGGCCCGGTGGAAGGGAACGAATGCTGCTCGGGCAGCCCACGGCATCCCCCTCAGGCCCAATGGAAATAAAACATCAGGCCAGAGAGGCTTTACAAAACGGAGTTGCAAGGGGAGTCAAAGGAAAAGGCCTTTCTCTACTTGGGAAGAGTAGAAAAGGCTTTCAGGGGAAGTGGACTTAAGGGGGTGGGCGCTTCAGAAGGGGGAGGTACATGATGGCTGACCGTCCCCACCAAGGGCTGGGGCCAAGGGTGGTGGCTGAACCGAGGCTGGCTCAGGAGGTCCACCGGCTCCCTCTGAGGCAGGGAAATGAGGAAATCGGGTCTCCATGGGCGGCTGGAGGCGCACAGGCAGTCCCCAAGCCCATTTGCCGGGTTACTCTTAAAAGCCAACAGCCTGTGAAGGAGAGGCCCACAGCATTGGGAGCAGGGCACTTGTGTGAACAGAGTTGGGCTCTCCGATGCGCTTACGTCACCTAGAGGAGTGAGAACTGTCAGAGCGTGAGGAGGCTGCCTTAATAACCAGGAAGGAGACCTTGGTGGGAGGCGACTTGGGAAGAATGGGACATATTTGAGATGCTGCCGCCAACTAGGATGGGGTAGGGAAGAGAACAGAAGTCAAGGTTATGCTACCAGGAGAAAAATTGGGCCAAGCGCCACGTGGCCCAGGACTGCAGGGGAAAAGGCCAAACCGCGCATCCCCGTCTGCCATCCATAGCATTCCCACCAGTCACCGGATGAGGCACAGGATCCAGGCACAGGCCACTGCAGCCCCTCCCTGAGGCCTTGCCCAGGTGGAGGGGTCACGACGTGCAGCTGCCAGTCGATGTTCAGCTCCCAAGGAAGGGCTGTCTGCAGCAGAGAGGGGGATCGAGGCCCGGGTTGGGTGGGGGGCACAGAAAGGCAGAGGGGAGCGTCACAGGGAGCTGGAGCACAGCTGTGCAGATGCAGCCCAGCCCCTGGGCTCTGAGCCCTCTCACTCTGGAGGCACCCATCACCCCAGCCCATCCTTCCCTACAACGACATACAGTAAAAGCCTTTGTTTTCAAGAAGAAAAAAAAAAAAGAATCCAGGAGCCGAGGGATGTGATCTTGGAATGACTCCCCTGCAATTTCACAATCAGGATGGTGCTGGATGCCACGGAGGGCTGTGAGCCTAACTCAGGCTTGCCCCTCGGTCAGGGTCATGGGGTCCATCCAAATTTCTCCTTTAGCAATGTACCACTTAGTAAGCTGCCTGGCAGAGTAGGTGCCCAGAAAATATTTGCCAAATGAACAAATGAGACTTGTCTAGAGATGGACTCTCCTAGAAAGGCACTTTTTAAAAAGGGGGTGTGAGGTGAATGTATATACTCTGCAATAGAGCAAAGGCTGACAAACAGCCCATGGGCCAAATCCAGTGCCACCTTTTTTTTTTTTGTAAATAAAGATTTATTGCCACACAGCCACCGCTATCATTTCCATATTGTCCGCTTCATTTCCACTGTGGCTACTTTCAAGCTACAACAGCAGAGTTGAGTAGCTGCCACAGCAACCACAAAACCTAAAACATCGTAGTCTGGCTCTTAACAGAAATCACTCCCCAACTCCTGCAAGAGAGAAATGTATTAACTTGTAAATCCAACACAGTAAGATTTGATGTGACACAGCTCGGCAAAAGTGGGAACAGGATGAACACAGCGGCAGATCAAGTTGCCAAGTAGTCTCCAATACTGTTTTGAAACTAAAACAGGTGTTTGAAGGGTAGAGAATGACACAGGAGAAATAACCTACCCACAGGACATGCTTAGCAGGCTTTCCCGTCCCAGACAATTAGCTTCATGATTGCTGGCGCGGCGCAGGAGTGCCCATCACCAAGCTCACCCTACCTGTGTTTGTCAGCTCGGGCTGCCACACAGATGCCACAGTCAGTGAACAGCTGGAAGCCGGAAGCCAAAGACCAAGGTGTCAGTGGGGCTGGTTCTTCCTGAAGCTTCCCTCCCTTGGCCTGCAGACAGCTGCTTTTTGCTGTGATCTCCCATGGCCGTTCCTCTGTGCCAGTATCCCTGGTGTCTCTTCCTCTTCTTACAGGGATCCCACTCACACTGCGTGAGGACCCCATTGAACTCAGTTACCCCTTTAAAGACCCCATCACCAAATACAGTCACATTCTGAGGGACTGAGGGTCAGGCCTTCAACATGCAAGTGTTGGGAGAATAACATTCACAGCCCATAAACACTGCACCACCCAGACAATTTCAGTTAGTTTCTTTGCCAAAACAGTTTCAGAAGGAAATTTGTTGGTTTTCTCCCCTAAAGAAATGTCACTACAAGTAGTGATTCTCATCTCACTACGCTGATGGACAGTGACTGTAATAGGGTTGGTGGGGGGGACCTGATGAAGGGGGGAGTTTAATCATCACAATATTGCTCATGTAATTGTAGGTTAATGATACTAAAATAAAATAAATTGTAAAAAAAAAAAAATGTCACTAAAGGAAAGCTTCCAAAGCAAAGGAGTTCTGGGGAAAAAATCCTAATTCTTAGAATTATGAAAAATTGGAAAATCAAAGCAAGAGACATATCATGTGATAAGAATGGTATTTCCCCTCTGTGGCCTTCCTCCCCAAAAGCCGAGACCTTGGTCTAAACCTGACAAACGGTAGACAAACCCAGTAGTGGAGCAGTCTACAAACACCTGCCCAGTCTTGCTCCAAATGGTCAGGAGCAGCAAAAACAAGCCTGGGAAACGGCCACAGGCAAGAGGAGCCGGGGCAACAAGAATGCGAGGTGTCATGCGGCCTTGTGGGTAGAGTCCCAGAACAGTTTGGTATGAAGTATCACTTAACTACCATGGATCAATATCAGTTCGTCAACAGACAAACATACTATACGGACACGAGGAGAGAACCCATGGGGAAACTGGGTGCGGGCTATGTGGGAACTCCACCTTTCTGTACCAGAAAAGGGCACAGGAACACCAGACTCAGGGGTCGAGCTCTCCCCAGCTGTGCGGTTTAACCAAAGGACAGGACTGAAAGCGGCCTGCTCCCCCAGCCTTCCTCTGGCAGGAGAGGAAGCCAGGGGAGGTCCCTCTGAAAACTCTGAACCACTGCACTGGTGCCATCAGACTGGGCACTGGCTCTGACTCAAGGACAGCAGGTGGGGAAGGGACCTCAACTCACTCGTAAGGGCCCAACATGCTTACAGTTCTGGGCTAAGTCATCTAGCCACAGAGCTCCTAGCAATGGCAGCTCTCCCGTGAGGACCCTAGTATAGGCAGAGGCCTGCCATGGGTCAAAGAAAAAAAATGAGACTGTTCCAGAGAAATCAGCAGAGTCCCACACGGGCCTTCAGGAATTCCTTTAAATAAAAATGTATCAACAGTGAAGTAGAACAATGAGTTAAGACAGAAACGGTCCAAACTCCCTAAATCTATACTGCTTGAACAAGAATTCAAAGACAGGAATCTCATGAAGTCATAAATAAGAGGTATTTACAAGAGAGTGCTTATTAAAGAAGTTGCCAGATTACTATACCACACAGGCCATGTATACATCACACAGCGACGGGATGTCTGCACATAAAGACTAAGTTCCGTGGACCTTACAGAAAAAGGATGTTTGCATGTAACTCCTTCTGAAGGACTAAGACTGACAAGCAATGCTGGAAAGCAAGGCCAAGAGAACACAGACCCAACTGTTAATGCCACTCTCTGTGTGACACTGGGCAGGAAAATGGAGTACCTACCAGGGGTCCTCCAGGTGAGGGACAATGTGGTGAGCATCTCACATCTGGTGCAAAACAACCCAAAGAAATAAAAAGCTATTGTTCCTCTACAGTTCCCCTAGTAGCTCCTCTCCTGGCAGTGCCTCTTTCCCTCCTAGGAATTCATGATGGCCCAGGTCACATGCTGGAAGGTACTGGGTCTTTATCACTTATTATGTAAGCCAAAGGGAGAAAGCAGCAGATGAAAGGCATGAATGGACAGTAACTTGCACTATGTTCTATTTTATTAATAACAAGAAATCCTTGCATACATGCTAAATTTTACCATATTCACTGCCATGGAGGATACAAAGAATTTTTAAAAGACAAAACTCTTTCTCCAAACAGTCCTATGTGGAAAAGCAAAGTCTTGCAAAGCAAGTTATGTACATTTTTCGCTTTCTTAAAACGTACTCAGTAGTTTTAAATCATATAAAAGTACAAACAAGTTGGGGGAGAGGGATGTACCCATATTACACAACACAACACATACTTAACATTCTGATTTACTCACAATTTTTTCCTTCATGTCGCATATGCAATTTTACATTAAGTTATAAGCATTTTCCTTTCTATAAACTCCTCATGAACAACAGTTTGAACTGCTGCAACATATTCCATGGTCTGACTAATTCCATAGAATCCTAAATCTGTTTCCGTCAGCAAATGTGAAATTAGCAGCAGCATATTTTAACCCTGAGGTTAAAATTTCCATATTCTAACATATTCCCAAGAATGTAAGATAGTAAATAGAAATCAACTGTACACAGGATCAATTTACACTGTTTTCTGTATAAAAGACTACCTGTAAGTCCACATATACATTTTCTTAATTTTTAAGAGATGTTAGCATAGCAAGGGGGCTTAGAAATGATGCAGGAAATACATATGTGCAAGGCTTCGAGGAGACTGGCATTCTCTTCCCAAACTGACATCATACCTGAGTCACCTGAACACCTCCATTGTCCTCTTGCTGGCAAGAGCATGAAGGTCTCCAATGACCTCACATATGGAAGAAAATACATCTTACCTAAATTGGGAAAGTTAGGGCTCCACGGCATTTGAAGTAGATGTATGAATCAGAAGAGGCACATGCAGCCAGGCTCCGGCAGCTTGGAGAGGCACCCTTCAGGAGATAGTCTTTACCCACAAGGGAAACTCTTCTTTCTCCCTGTGAGCTAGCCTTCCCATTATTCCCCAAAAGTTAGCTTCTAATATTTACAAGAAAATACCACCAGCATGTGACTCACGAGCTGCTGATGCACTATAACTCAGCAACAGGAGGGATGCCCCAGTGACATGCCACAGGACAGAGATGGGTGCCCGCAGAATCCTTGTTCTGAGGGCAAGCAGCCAGCCAGTAGCAAGTGCCTGTGGAGGACCCATTTCTGCAGAATACCAGCCATCACACATGGACCCCAGGCACCAGGACACAGATCTGTGTCGGGCTGAGGGAAAGACCACAAAGGGGCACTAGGACACTTTGGGGTGATGGCTGCTGTTTATCCTTTGGTTACGGTGACAGTTTCACTGATGCATATATATGTCAAAACTGCGAATGAATTGCTCAACTGAATTGTATTCTTTAAAGCTTCTTTAAAAAAATTCCCCTCAGAGGACCTTTAAAAGGCCTCGAGGCTGGGTCCTAGCAGTTCAGAAGCACACAAGGTGACTGTGAACTTCAGGGGTGGTTTTAAATGCTTGTTCTCCGTCACATGCTTTCTAGAGGGCTGAGGACTGAGCCAGATTAACAACCGAGGTTTCCTTTCTGGCCAGATTCCAGACTAAGGCAATGCGGGTGACAAGACAAGGTGACCAATCACTCTGATATACCGCCGCCAAACCACAGCAGGTGACCAGAGGAAACCCGCCTCCCGCCACCGCTTTGCCATGGCAACCTGACGTCTGTTGGCACACAGGGCAGCCACAGTGGCTGGCAGAGCCAAGCACATGAATGAGGAAGTGATAAATAATATCCGATGTAACCGGATTCTGCTCGATGACGTCTACTGCAACACCAAGGGCCACTTGCCGACATCTCAGTCAAGAAAACGATGGCGCTATTTTAATGCAGCAGCCCTGCTGTTTGGTTTCACCTTCCTTCCAGGGAATGAATAGTCACTGCATCTTAGCGGAGGGCTGCTCTTGCTGACGCTGGCTTTGGAGAAAGTGCCGACCCTCATTGATCATCGTATGCACATGTTTTCCAAATTAAACTGAGACATGAAGGAGAGATAGTCTTAATAGTCTTTTCAGGGTTTTTGTTTTCTTTTGGGTTAACGCTACAGGGCTTAACTTTACACTGGATTTTCTGGACGACTAAGAAACAAAGGATCTACTATGATTACTCACTATTGGAGATACCTGCATGCAAATTACTCTACTGCCTTCAGTAGTCAAGATCTGATCTGTGATGTGGGATGCGTTAGCCCCCAGGCCCCCAGCAGGACAAGCAGACCATAATACGCTAACAGCAAGCATCTTCTAAGCAGTTTTCAGCTGTCATGGGGATCAGTGCAAAACCAGCTATGGTCATACTGAAAGCCAGACCTTACTCACGACCCCACTCCCTAAGGAAGTGTCCAGGACCACCCAATTCTGGCTCTTCTACAAACTGTGTTCCATCTCCCAGTGACCTGAGTGGCTGCGAGGACCAACTGCAGAGCCGAGAGGAAGGCATCCTGCCAGGCCCCAGAGGACTGGGGAGCCGTGCTGAACTGTGACTCCATGAGGGAGGGTGAGGAGCCCACAGGGCACACAGTGGTGCATGTCTGACCACCCTGCACTGGCTCCACTCCGTGAAAACAGAGCGACACAGACAAGGAATTCTGTCTCAGGCTGCAGCCCACCACCACACACACCCAGAAACTCGCCTCTTCAGAAACTGCCTTTTTCCCCCTAGTTTGTTACACATGCCCCGCTCTCAGGGGTGGGGGGCAAGACAGGTCATGGGCACATCACACAGTCCAAAGAAAAGCCATGTGGAGACAATGCCTCCTGAAGCCTCTCCCCATTTAGCTGTCAGGTTGATGAAGCTGGGGATTTTTCCTCCATGTTACAAGAATTTAGAGTTACTTCCTGAGGTCAGGCAGAGATGACATGAAACACATTTTTCAAATATTTGGTTTAGTAACTATTTCTAACAATCTTATGATTATATGTTAAAAGAGAAAAAGCCCCATTCTTGCTTACAAGTGATGGACTCGGTCTTCCCAGGACTTAAGTGACCCACTTCCCCCAGGACACAGAGCCTGGCTACCTCCCCGGGGAACCCACGAAGGTGGGGCAGCCCCCATGCAGACAGTGCAGCATGGGAAGCCAACAAATGTCCATCAGCTGATGATCAAGGATATAGTGTGCCCACGTGGTGGAACAGTACTCAGCCAGAAAAAGGAATGAATTACTGACACACGCTACAACATGAACTTCAAAAGGTGATGCTGAGGGGAAGCAGTCAGACACCGTGTGGGCAGAGGCCAGAGCGGATGGCTCCACCTATGTGAGGTGTCCAGAACAGGCCGACGCAGAGACACACAGGAGGTTCAGGGCGCCTGGGGTGGACGCAGGGCGTGACCGCTCCATGAGCACAGAGGATCTTTCTGGGGTGGTGGAAGCATTCTGAAATACTGGATTGTGATGGACAAACTTTGGGTTTGCTAAACATCAAAACTGTACACTTAAAATGGGTGAATCTGACAGTACAGAAGTGACATACCTACACAGAGAAAAGAAAAGGGACAAAGGGGAAAGAGAAAAAGAAAGGCAAGACGGGAGCTGACTGAGCACCTGAGGCAGGACGGCCCCCAGGGGAGAGGGGAGGGGAGGCAGGCGTGCCGCAGACGTGGGTGGGAGATGGCATTCCTGACTCCTAACTCCAACCTGCTGGCCACAACTAAATGCTCAGCAACACATCAGGCCCTGCGGATTCTGGAAACGAGTCTGCCAAGGAAGGTCCTCCAGCCCCTTTCACAGAGGAGGAAACTGAGGTTGACAGTGGTTAGATACTGTACCACAGCTCAGCCGCCAGGAACAGAGAGCAATAGGAAGGAGGCACTAGGACCCAAGAGGGGGCAGGGGGAGAGGCAGGACAGCCAAATGCGCATACACACGCATCCATCCACACATGTGACCCCCTGGTCCTCCTCACCACAAAGCGAAGGCTATGTGTGTGTCTCACCTGAGCTCACCTGTCAAGCACAAAGGAGGAGGCACTTCAAGTCCAGTTTCCTGACTCCCTGTTTTGAAATTAAACTATGAGGTCAACATATTTACAGTAAACATTATTACTGGGTGTTTTTTTTTTTCCCCTCAAAGCAGTGAGCTGTTTCCAGGGTTCATACTGATAAAACCTACTTTCCAGAACAGGAACGGCCTTGACTGCTGTCAAGGACACACAAGGACGTGCTCTCAGCACACCTGCTGATGCAGCCTCCCAGCTCTTCCTGCTGGGCAGGTGCTGGTTGAAGTTTCAGAACAAATCCAGTGCGAAGCTGCCCCGAGCTCCGTGCCAGCAACCAGGCGCTGAAGGCCTTCCTCCCCGGGGCCGCACCCATGCGCCCAGGGCAGGTCAGCAGCAGGCTCCCTCGGGACGCTGGAGCATCTCCAACGCCAAACCCACCACTCGCCCCCCTTACGCCTTGGGCCTCCCTTCTCTTCCTGGATGAGGCTCCAGGCCAGTGTCCAGCGACCTGCCCATATCACCAATGAATTTGCAGATAAGAGGTCACAGGAAGGCAGGGTAGGAAGTGTCCCCACCAGAGCCCAGAGGAGAGGTTTGGTTTGGGACACCATCACACATAAGACCAGACCACTGTCCTTCCATGGCGCCTGGTCTCCTCTCCCCTTTGCTACATCTCTGGGCCTCATCACCTGGCACTCTGCTACCTGACACCCTCTTCTGCCCCCTTACCTGTCCCTGGGTGATGTTCTTTAGCCCAGAGCCTACACGCAACAACCTTCCCCGCTCACTGGGCCCTAGCCTGCAGCCTCCCTCCCTGACACCCCAGAGGGCATTCCCAGCTACTCCTGACCATCTTCAGTTACAGAAAGGACAGCTTTTACAGGTGGCACAGCCCACTGCATATAATTAATGCAGGCATTTACCATCATGGAAGGCTGCGGCCTGATGGGACGGTGTGCGCAGACAGCAGAGGAGGTAGGCTGAAGGGCAGGAGTGTCTGGCGAGCCCGGGGAATCAGATGGGACTGAGGCCCGTGGAGAAGGTTCCCCAAGGGACTGAGCACACAGATGGAGGAGACAGAGGGCCATCAGTGGGGACAAACACAGGGGAGGTGGAAGAAGAGGTGCCTGAGGACAGAGGGGACAGATGCCTTTAAGACAAGAGGTAATTTTAGTGATCAAATGAAATACATGAAATGCCTTAAGGGACCAGGAACACACTTTCTATCTCAGCTAAATTCACTAGAGATGGTTTTACCAAACACTGGAGGGACTCTTTCAGTCCCCACAGGCAACAGTGTTTTAGGTGGCCTAGCCCACCACCTGGCACCCCCCCACCCGGTCTTCACCCCACACGCCCCACTCACCAGCCTGCCAACCGTGCGGCACATTCTCTCACAGCCCGCATGGGGTCAGAGGTGTACAGTATCCAGGACGCACCTGCATTGGCACCCACCATGTACTAGCTTACCGCCCTGGACTAGCTCTTGGACACATTCACGCTCCAACTTCCCCATTTATAAACAGGAAGGACAGTACCTAAGAGGCATCATGGCATTAAATGGTCATTTATGTCCTATGCTTGGCAGAGGCCTGGCTACATAAACACTCCCAGGGGGATACTACTGAGGGGCTAATATGTCTGAGGACATTGTGCAGGACCAACTGGAGATGAGAAACCACTCAGTCCAGAAGGATGGGCAAAGAACTATCACATAAAAATTAAAAAAAAATCATTCTATAATTACTAACAACTTCCTGCTCCACAGGGAACTTGAAAACCGAAGGTTTTCAGGGCTAAAAAGAAATGAGTTATGAATCCATGAAGAGAGTCATATGCATTAAGGTTCCTCTAGGTGAAAGAAGCCAATCTAAAAAGGCTACAGACTATACAATTTGAACTCGACAACGTTCTGAAAAGGCGACACTAGGGAGGCGGTAAACAGATGGGAGCGATGAATTGAGCAGAGGACTTTTAGGGACTTTAGGACAGTGCAGATTATAAGGGTGGGTCTGTGCCATTTCGTGTTTGTCCAAACCCGGAGAGTACACGCCATGAAGGAACCCAAAGGTGAACTAGGGGCTTTGGGCGGGTCGGAAGGGTCAGCTCAGGGTCACTGTTCTCGCATATGTCCCACTCTGGCGACCGGGAGTGAGATGTGTGCCTTCCTCTCAGTATTGGTATAAACCTAAAACTGTTCTTTCAAAAGCTTTAGAACAAGCCCAAATGTTACCCCTGTAATCCTACACTGCCTATCCACAAATTCCTAATTGGAAAAAGTACCATGGAGACACCAAGTCTGCATTTATTTTGTGTGAAATCTGAAAGCCCGGGTTGGAATTATTTAATTTTTTTTTAAGAACAAAGTCCTCCACCATTGTTTTTTTTGTTTTTATTTTTTTACAATTTATTTTATTTTAGTATCATTACCCTACAATTACATGAGCAATATTGTGATGATTAAGCTACCCCCTTCATCAGGTCCCCCCCACCAACCCTATTAGAGACACTGTCCATCAGTGTAGTGAGATGAGAATCACTACTTGTATTCTCTGAGCTGTACAGTCCCCCCCGTGCC
>JAQQAC010016209.1:5199443-5244776 GCA_029783875.1 Phataginus tricuspis | reverse complement strand
CTCTCTCTAGCTGCCTTTAATACTCTGTCCTTGTCTTTGATCTTTGCCATCTTGATTATTATGTGTCTTGGTGTTGTCTTCCTTGGGTCCCTTGTGTTGGGAGATCTGTGGGCTTCCGTGGACTGTGAGACTATTTCCTTCCCCAGCATGGGGAACTTTTCAGCAATTATTTCTTCAAAGACACTTTCTATCCCTTTTCTCTCTCTTCTTTCTCTGGTACTCCTATAATGCGAATATTGCTCCGTTTCGATTGGTCACACAGTTCTCTTAATATTCTTTCATTCTTAGAGATCCTTTTATCTCTCTCTGCCTCCGCTTCTTTGTATTTCTGGTCCCTGTCTTGTAATTCCTTGATCGTGTCTTGAACCTGATTCAATCTGCTGTTGAGCCCGTCGATGGCTTGTCTCATTTCTGCATTATCTTTCCTCACTTCCCTCACTTCCTCCCTCAGCTCTTCCACATTTTTCTGTAGATCCATCAGCATGGCTATGACTTTTATTCTGAATTCTTTTTCTGGAAGACTGTGCATGTCCATTCCTTCAGCTTCTTTTTCTGGGGTGGTGTTTGTCTGAAGCTTTGTCTGTATCATATTCTTCTGTCTTCTCATGAGTATAGAATTGGTTGTTGGTAGCAAGGAGAGATAAGAAAGGAGAGAAAAGAAAAAAAAGAAATTTCTACTAATAAAAAAAAAGTAAAAGGAGAGAGAGAGAAAGGAAAAGAAAAGAAAGAAAAAGAAAAGACAGCAACACGTAAAAGAAAACAGCAACAACAACAACAACAACAAGAAAAACAACAACAAAAAAAAACCAAAAAAAAAAAAACACCAAAACGCCCACCGGGGGTGGTCTGTGTGAATGCTGTAGGTGGCGCTATTGCTCCACTATTCCAGAGCCGCGGCCACGTCGCTCCACACGGCCCTTTAAAGCTGTTGCCGGGTGAGAATGAATGGGAGGCTGTTGAAAGAGAGGGAAAGAAAAAAAGGAAAAGAAAGGGGAGAAAAAACAATAACAACAACAACAAAAAAAAAGCCACTGAGAGTGGGTTCCGCGCGAGTGCTGCAGGTGGCGCTGTTGCTCCACTATTCCAGCGCCACTCTATAGTTCTGGCTGGGTTGGGACCAAATGGTAAGCTGTTGATCTCCATGGGGGTCTCAATGGCGGGCACCCTTTCCCAGTCGCCAGCCAAGGGGTCCAAAGCTCCCCAGGACTCCCAGCGTGCTGGGCTCAGTTTGCGGGGCTATCCAGCCCCTCTACTGAGCTCCTGTCTCTTTAAGACCGCTGAGGTAGAGCGCGCGCTTTTCTTCCCTTTTTTCTCCTTTCTTTTTCCTTCCCGGAGCCTGCCGCAGGCAACTTGCACGTTCCCGGCTGGGTCCCTGTGCCCTCTGTCTCTCCTATCTCCGCTACACCGCAGGCTGTGTGTCGGCGCTCCCGGCGCAGACTTCCACTCCCTCCCGGCTCTGAATCCTCTCCTCCCGCTGGAGCGCTGGGGGAGAGGAGTGCTCGGTCCGCTCCCGGCTCCGTACCTTACCCGCCTTGACGGGACTCCCGCCGGAGTGCTGGGGTGGAGGGGCGCTCTGGTCTCGCTGGATCGCGTTTCCGTCCCGCCTCGCCGGGTGCCGAGTCCTCTGTCCGGAGTGTCTGGCCGCCGAAGCTCTGGGGGGGGAGCGCTCGGTCCCACCGGGTCACCGCTCCGTATCCCGTCCGCCTCACCGGCTGCCAAGTTCTCACAGGTGTGGCTGTACGCTGTGCACTTTCCTGTGTATTCTGGTCTCTCTTTTAGGGATAGTTGTATTTGCTGTATTTTCGTGAATAAATATAATGTTGGGAGGAATTTTTCTGCTGGTCCGTTCACGTCGCCATATTCCCGGAAGTTCTACACCATTGTTTTTTAACATTCTTTAGAATCATGTAATTTTGTGCCATTCGTATTAATTGCTTTGAAAGAAACAGCCCAAACAGACCTTCCCTTAGGAACTCAGGGTCACTAGACATTATCCTGCCATAAACACGTTGTGTGACCTTGGGGAGTGTCCTTCACCCCTCTGAACTTCAGTGTTTTCTCCAACACATGAGAGCGTGTAACCAGAAGCCCTTTCTTGCCCTAAGGCCCTGGGGTCTACAGGGGACACCAACAAAAGAGTGGGTGTGACTTTAGGAAAGGAAACTTCCCATGTAGGGAAAGGGAATGGGTGCCGAGATTGTGACAGGAAGTGACAAGGTTCATACCAGTGATGAGGTGTGCTCCACCATCTCCAAGCTCCAGGAGCTCACACCACCTGACCACAGTGGTACACGGTGAGCTGGCCACCCCTGCTTTAAGGACTGGACGCTCTGATGGCTTCAGTCCACCCAGCACCCGTGTGCCGGGCACCTGCTGTGTCCATGCTCCTCCGGAGCACAGACTCAAAGTGCCCTCCAGGGCCCATAGCAAGCGGGTAACTCACTCTCCTTTCTACCCACCAGCACGCCTTCCTCTTGAGGAAGCCCACGCTTCCCTCAGGTTCCCATCCCATCGTGATCTCTTGCCCTACTCCCAATGAGGGCCCACCACCAACCCACACTAGGGACTGTGGTCCCCAGATAAAGTGATGAGGAATCTCAGGAGGCTGTTCTCAGCTCAGCACTGCTGCTGTGCTGGGTGAACTGGTCTCTGTGGTGGGGCAGTGTCTTGCCAATGGGTTTCAGCCCCAGGCAACTTCACTATGGATTCAGTATGACCAAAGAAATGACAGTAGAACGTTCTTGGGGTGAAAGGGTTATATCCTACTTTATTTCCACAGTGGCAGGCCAATCACTACAATCTCACCCACTCAGAGCGAGTGTGCACGCAGCAAGCCAGCCTCTGCCTCTGGGCCTCTGTCCTCGGTGCTGCCACCACTCCAGCCTCTGCTCTGCTCTCCTGCAGCCTTGTAGCTGTGCCACCGTGTCGCCCAGAGCACTGGGTGGAGCTCTTTATATAGAGTCAATAGCAACGCATTGCCCATGTGTGTGTAGTGAGCTAGCCAACCAGGGCCAGGTGAGAATCCTGGCCACTGGAACTTTTATTTAAGCACAGGCGTCCTGTGCACTGGAAGATGTTCAGCTGCGTCCCAGGCTTCCACCCACCACATGCCAGCAGCCACCTCCCCACCAGCCAGAGCAATGGCAATGCCTCCAGACATGACCACATCACCGGGGAGGAGGCTCAGGAGGCAAGTCACCCCCCACCCCACAAGCCTCCGGCTACAGCCTAGATGAGAATCCCAGACACATGTGTGAGCACGCATGGGGGTCTGCTCACTGTGAGCATTCTTCCATGTTCCAGGGCCTCAGTGCTCAGAGTTAGGAGGTTGCTGCTGTAGCCACTGTGGAAAGGGGAGGCCACCAGTGGAGACTCACAATTGGGTTGTAAGCAAAAAATAACTTGCAGATCAAACATCACCCAATACTTGAACATATTTTCAGTCCTGACCGAGGAGGGGAATTTCAGAAACATTGGGAGAATGCAGAACAGAATTCTCAGTCTCGGACAAACTGGAAGCAGCTTTCTTCGTAAAGCCAGAGAGAGAAACTGGTGGGCAGGACATCCAGTTCCCAGGCAATGAGAAACCTAGAAACAGGGGTGGGTCTGCCCCCAAGGACTTGCTGGCCCACCAGACAGGTAAGAGCTCAAGCATGGCTTTCACAAGGCATTAGGCTGCATCATTTCCTAGTAAATGGTCCATAGCTGGCCTGCAGTCTTCCTTTGCAGGACACCAGAAAGCATTTGTTAAAAAGAAGGAAAACACTTCCTGGGGTGCTGGCAAGCTGGTAACTCCCTCCTCCGCCTTCCAAGTGCACAGTCACATGAAAACCCTCACATCTGGCCACCTGCTGCTGCAGAAAACAGGACCAAGAAATCTGCACTTTGACCCGTTACGAGACAGGTTTCTACTACAGCCTAGACATAAGAGACATCAGGTATTTGACACCTTGACCGTGGCCAAGGGAAACCTGGTAAATCAGCCAGCCAGGTGGCATCAGGACGAAGCCAGTCCAGACTGGGTGACACGGCCTCATGCACACTTTACTGTTTGACAAGCAGCAGAGTCCAGCAACTCCCAGCCCCACTGCACTAACCCCTGCAGTGTACACAGCACATGGGCTCCACATTCGGGCTCCTGCTGGCTTCCCCAGCATGCTAGGGAGCTCCCGATTGCTCTAGCTGTGCCCACTTCTGTGCACATGGACTCCTGACTAACCAGCCTGCCTAATCTCCAGCTCTCCCAAGGGCTTGGCCACACACTCTAATGAGAGGAACTAGCAGAGTTCTAGAAGACTTGTCAAGGAGATGAACGCTGGCACAGCATTACTAATCCCAGGATTTGGGTTTTTCTTTCCATTTCCTACCAACCTGATCACACTCACAAAGGTCAAAAGAAGAGGCTCCCCTCCCTCTTTCAGGATCAAACCATTATGTAACCGGCAATCTGAAATAATCCGATTTCCTGAAACCTTTAACTAATAATCCTCAAGAACACTGGATTGAAATGCTCTCCTAACTGAACCTGACCCTGCCTCCTATGGCACTAGGTTGCATCCTGAAAACATGCACAATAACTAACCTCGGTACCTACCCCAACTAGAATGCTCTCAGAAGCACGTTGAGGTCACTTTGCTGCAACAACTGGCATGCGCTCTTCTTCCAAGCTGAATCACACTTTCTGATTTACATACTAACTTCAGAAAATTCCTCTTTTGTGATTCACCTTCAGCCAAAAACAATTTCTCACTCCTGAGGTCTTCGGTCCCCACTTTCACATATTAAAGAAGTTTCTTGTCCTAGGACTGGGTTCCCAATCTTTGAGACCTGGAGCCGTCAGTGCATTCTTTTCACCCTAATGAGAGAAAGGGATGCAAGGAGCATATGGCCACCTGCTGCCTGGACAGAATGGGGCTAGCACGGTGAGACTGGGAATCCCTGGGATTCCACAGCCAAAGGATGGCATGGTCATTGCCACAAGTGACCCTGGATGCCAACTCTTGGGAAAACAGACCGATCATTCCCCCAGCAAGGACATCTGGAAAGAGGGGAATCTGACGAACGCGGCACGTAATACTATCCTGAGCATTACCATAAACTTTCCAAAACACTCCAGTCCCCACTCAGACACCCCGTGTGATGTTTTTTTCCCAAGCTTAGATATGGGAGAACTGTGCTCTGAGATGGTAAGTGGCCATGGAAGGTCAGTCCACAAGGAGGGGTTAGCATCGCTCTTCTCATACATGACTGTGATCTTTATGCTACACCCTGCTGAGCAGTTCTGTTTAACAGTTCAAATGGAAATAACCATTGCTTTGCCATTCATAAAAAGGTACGTGTATATGTGTACACAAATTTTGCATAAAAAACCCTCTAAGCATTCCAGTCATGCATAAACTAGAGAAAGTAACCCCAACAAAGTCCAGGTAAGCAGTTTTAAAAGCTATACATCTAATTGTTGGCCACACACTTACAAAATAAACCTTATTTGGCATTCAGTCCTGTCACTTCTGGAAGGAGACCAAGTAAAGGTGAACAACTGGGAACTCAGGGGCTGTCCGAGGAGCGGCTCCATGTCCCGGAGCCCACCTCCAGAGCCACAGGGACCAGCTGACCTCCACTCACAGCTCTGCCATCTACTGGCCTCCCGACCCTGGACTAATATAACCCTGAGCCTCAATGTCCAACAGTTGTAATGTGCACAGAGTCATGATTTCCTCGGCTGTGGCCTGGAAGAAAATAATAAGCACTTCCATAATGCAGATGTGAGGAGTAAGTAAATAAAGGGAAGGTTCCCAACCTCGGGCCTACAGTCAGGATCTTATGGAGGGGCCTGAGAACGGCCCACCATTTCTCCGTGTGGGGCAGGGCCTGACACTGCATTTCTGACAAGCTCCCAGGGGCGGCTGATGCTGCTGACCCAGGGAGCCTACTCAGAGAATCACCTCTCTAAAGCACTTAGCCTGGCACCTGGCAGGCCCTCCAAAACTTGGCTTATCACCCAACTCTTCCTGTTGCAAAAGCCCTGTGCTCCAGCCTCAGCACAGAGGCATTTCTTTCCCTTCCTGTGAGCCCAGCTGAAGCCTGACCCTGCTCCCCTGCCCTGGCCAACGGAACCAGTACGGTTCCTTGGGCTCAGAAGACACAGCTGTTCAGGGCACCCGGGGGAGGCCCCGCTGGCCAGGTGGACCTAATCTTCTTGTGCTTTGTAGAGAACTAGTGTGCCAGACTCCACACCTACCAGCCCATGTAGGGTGCAAACGTGAGGCCAAGATTCTCCCTCCACCCAGCTGCACATTTGAGTCCCCCGGTGAGCTTCAGAATCACTGACAGCTGGGCCTGCCTACCTAGCAGGTGATCCTGACCTAACTGATCCCGGCTGCGGCCTGGCCATCAACAGCATGCAAGCCCCCCAGGTGAGTCGAACGTGCAGCCAGGGCTCCAATGCCCTGCACCCCAGGAGATATAAAGTCGCCACGGACCCAAACCTGCCATGGAGTTTCCAGGAGTCACTCTTCACTTGGGTCACAAAGCCCAGTAGGGGCCCTATGGCTTTTCTACTGCCCACTGTTCACAAGTGCTTGAGCTTTTTGGGTGAACTGTCCCAAATCTTGCTCATCCTGTAAATGGTGAGAATGTATATAGTGATTATGTCATTGTTGATAAATAGCATCTTCAAGGGACCAAGAAGAGCTGAAAATAACGTTATTCTTAGAAACAGATTTTTCAAACATAAAATGACAGCCATCAAAGAAATGCTGTTTGGAATAACATTTAGATTTCATGACAACCTTCTATTACTGAGAAGTCTTCTCTGGGTCACCCAAGCTCGGCAGTGATACATAAGGTCAGGTTATTCATGAAGAGCATGGCTTTAATGACCACAGATCTGCTTGCAAAACCCCATGTGCAAACAGAAGGCAAAGGGAAGCAAAGTACCGTGGACTTCACAAAGGTCATGGCCTAACAGTCACTGAGTCCCTGTAACATGTCAAGTGCAGGACAGTGTGATGGGAATGCTGGTCCCATGAGAACCCTGGCCCACATGGTCAAGCCCTGCAGTTGCAGGAGAGCCTGGTACGGGGCCAGTGTAGTTGCAGGCGGCCCAAGGTCAAAGTGGAATCACTGGAGAGCTTACAACACACCATTTTCAGAGTGTTCATATGGAACCACAGCTGGAGGCCACCTCCCTGCTTTTCAAGGTTTCCAGGTGACTCACAGGCACAGCCAGTGAATGAGCCCTGGCCGGGAGGCAAGCAGGCCCTTCCTTTCTTTGGTGTACACACACACTCCGCACTTACGGTCCACTGCGAACACAGCCTGAGCACGCAGCATCTAATAAGGAATAAATGCACGGCCTACAGGGTTCCCAAGAGCTGTGCATTATCCTGAACAGCCAAGACTGAAGAATGACCTAGGCCAGGTGGCATTCGTATCGGCACTGATATAAACACGGGATGAGACAGGGAAGTAACAACCGGCCTAACTTTCTCTAAGACGTCAGCTGGTTAATTTTCTCACCCACAACTTCTATGGCAACAGAACAGCAAAAAATCCCCACCATTTTGCAAGAACCTAAAAACCTTTCAAAGTTAAAATTAACACATCATGTTGTGAGGTTATGTGTACAAATATTGTTTTCTTGAAGCAAGAACTGATTACACAAGGAAGCTGATCTCCACCGGGGAGAAAGTCATGGGGCCACCATTCAGTGAATGAAGCAGGATTATAATACATTCCTCATGCTTCATTGTGTTCTTTAATATGGAGCTGCAGAATTGTTTTCAACTTGGAATTTCCTAGATAGACCTTTAAAGCCACTCTGAGCAAGTATTATTCCTCATCTTTGAATTTTGATATTTAAGAGGTCTTTTCCCCAAGCTCCCAGTGTACGAACAGTGACCTCCCACCCCAGAGAGTTCTTTCCTGCTTTTATCACATCATATCTGCCAATGATGTACTTCATTAAAAGACATGAATCCCTTTGACTGCTGTCAAGAAAGCAGTCCCCAGAATTGCGAGGTGGTGGCAGTTCCACTGAGTGGCCGGCCGCCCACACAGTTCAGGGGAGAGTCCTGGGAATGTCTGGCTTGCTGCATCTCCTCTATGCCCCCCAGGATTCGAGGCATCAGGCAGCATCCTAATGGGCAGAAACAGCCCCATTAACTGGCCCAGCCCGAAGAAGACCCTGCACAGCTACAAAGGGCAGATTTCTTGTGTACTGGGATCACAGGAGCACAGTGGGACTACTGATCCACTGGCTGGCCTCCCAGAGCCCAGAATGCTCCTCCCGTGCTCCACCATTGTCCCCTGCACTCAGGGCTCTGCGTGCTGGGGGCTAGCTAAGAAAGGGTTCTTGCAATCACTTTTGTCCAAATACCAGGTCCAAGACGTGCTTGCAAAACCCAAATGCATTAATCCTGGGGGGCAGGGAGAGCCAGTGGAAATTTCTAGGTTTATGGATCCCAACTTTTGTGTTTCCTTCTCTTACTACAAATCCATGATCCTTTCATGTTTAAACACTTAAACTAAAAAGATTTGAGAGAAAACCCAGAATGTTCTGACCTCATTCACCTGAGACATAAATGTTGTTTCTCCACATAAAATGGTTACAGAATTTCAGGATTACTACACCAAAGGCAAAACAAAGCCAAAAACCAAAAAGGACTTTGCACAGATCCTGTCTCTTTCTGAGAAAAGTAACTAATAGCTGATGACATTTTCATGGCACGCTACACAATTTTACACGAATTGAAGGCATAACTACAAAAAAACCCCTCATTTCTTATGGCAACAATTCAAATACAATCTTATGATTAACAACTTCTTTGAGAGCAAAACATCGAAAAGATGTATTCGATTACATAACTGATTATTCTAGAGTACAATTTAGCAGTAGCAGTCACATAACAAGAATGGTTATTAATCTGTGCAAAATTACGGATGAATCATTTGATGAGTTAGTTTCGTGGTGACTTATACTATTTCTATTGCAGGACAGTTTGGGGCTGAGTCGCACAGGCAGTTCTGGCTTTAAATGCTGCAAGTGGAATTGGGCCCCCAGAGATCAGGCAGATCAGCCCTAAGCAGTTTGGTATGAACTGTCTCTCTCAATTACAATGAACTTTTAAATTGCCTTCTTCTCTGTTAAGCACAGAGACTCTACACATGGTCTGCAATCTCTTAAGGCAGTGAATGCACTTTCAGGTAGAGACACTCTCCATCACTGTTTGTTAGCACCCCGGGCAACTGGTCCAGCAGCTCTCTCATCACTCCCTGAGCTACAACTGAAATCACAATTATGACATTCCATCCCCAAACAGAAACTGCTGGCTGCATGTTATGTTATTCAAGAACACACACAAGACTCTAATGTTCCCTTCCAAAGACCAAGCAACATCTGTCCTGTACGTTTACAACATCCTTATTTCGACTCATCATCATTCATAAAAAGAAAATTTAAGTCAGAGTGGCTCAAATGGTTTAGCTGGACTGCTACTTTTTAGTAATTCTTACTCTCAAAAGGGAATTTTTCCCAACCAACTACTTTCCTTCCTGCAGAAACAGTTAGGACAGAGCATGGAAAACCCACACGTACATGCCAGGCCGGCCAAGTGCTTGTCGGGAACCCCTGGGAGGGGACAGAGGCACTGAGCACACCTGCTGCACGCATCCCGGAGGGAGCTTGTGGAGGCAGTGCCTGCCCATGGCCCCAACTGCACCCGGGCGAAGGGGAGGGCCAGGACTACCCGGATGCTCGTTTCCTCCACAGAGTTCTCTGGAGCTTGACCTGCACCCAGAAGCCAGGGGTCTCACCCCTGCTCAGCCCTTGGCACTGCCAGGCAGGATGGGAAGAGGCAGGTGGCACCTGCAGCTGCACACCTAGCTCAGGTGCCATGCCGGCGTCCTCCAGCCCAGTGCCAGGTGGGTCCCACTGGGCCTCGAGGGTACCACTCAGATCCTGGGCTTCTCTCCACCAGCAGCAGGAGCCCAAGGCTTCTTGATGCCTCCCTGCACTCCTGCACCCATTTGCCCTTCTGCTGCCGGGTGATACCTGCTACCACCTCCCGCCTCAGAACCCTCCATGGTTCCCGGTGCCACTGTGCTCCTGCCTGCCTCGTCCCCTTCCTCTAACCTGCAGAACAGAGGCGCCCCCTCCCAGGGGCCTTTCAGCTGGGAAATACATATTTCCCAAGTATATTTGGCCTTCACCCACAGTTTCTGAAAACACTGCAGTCTTAAAGGTGAAACAGGTGCTTTGTCATGTTAATGACAGGCTTTTGGAACCCACCCAAGAGCAGGGGCTGGAGGCTGAATCAGCCAATGGCCAATAATTTAGTCACTTATGACTATGCATAACTATGCAATGAAGCCCTCACAAAAACCCCTGAGAAGATCTTATGCCTTCTCTGCTCGGGATCCTGCTTCTGGGTTGGGGAGAGCTTCTGTGTTTGGGGAACCAGAATGCTTCCACGTGCCACAAAACCAGGCCCCAGGCTTCACGAGGACAGAAGTTCCTTTACTCAGGACCTTGCCCTACGTCTCCCTTCATCTGGCTGTTAACTTGTATCCTTTGTGGTGTCCTTCATTAAACTGGTAAAGGTTAAGTGTTTTCTGAGAGCTGCTCTAGCAAATTAATCGAACCCAAGTGGGAGGCCGTGGGAACCTCCAATCTGTAGCTGGTATGTCAGAAGGAAAGGGAACTGTCTGGGCTTGCGACCAGCACCTGGAGTTGGGGATGGGGAGCAGTCTTGTAGGATGGAGCCCTTAACCTGGGGAATCTGGTGCTGTCTCCGGGCAGATAGCATCAGAATTGAGTTCTCCGACACCCTGCTGGTGTTCAAGAATTGCTTAGTGTAACTATGTGTGGGAAGACCCCCTCCCACATATTTGCACACACTGGAATCGGGTCCGGGTACCTGAATGAACTTATACTACTATTACTACTGTGTATAATATTGTTACTGTTATACACATATGTAGGTAAAAAGTACACCATTGCATTTGGTGTTGGAAGAGTGGGAACTGCACTGCCTCTTGGGCAAAAGGCACCCTCTGTCAGGGTGCCAGGACAGAGAAGGAGAGGGCCTGTCCACCTCCCCCAGGCACTCAGCATGCAGGCCGCAGCTTCCCACCATGGGGGCATGCTCTGGCAGTGGCTTCAAACACAGCTGCAGGCCAAAGGTGCAGTCTCCACTTTGGCAAATCTCTACCCTCATTTGTACAATGGGAAATAACCGGGTCCACCTCACAGGATTGGTGGACATTCCCCGCTCATGCTGAGAGCAAACAGCAGCTGATGACAAGGCTTTAGAAACAGCTAGCTGCAGTCCTGAGGAGGAAGACGTGCTGGGGACCGGCGCACACAGGGCCTGGGATGTCTGAGGGCCCAGCTGAGACCATGTCCGTCAGAGCAGGGGTCTGTATTCCCGTGGTGTTGTTAAGACAAACGCCCATGAGTTCTGAAAATTTTTCATCTTAAGATTTGAAGATTGTAAAATGTTTAAATTGTTAATTTTAATTGCGTTTAAGCAGCTTCAGAGCCAGAATGACCAATCCTATTCTTTTGATCTCTCCAAGGTACAATGCCACCCGCTGTGGTCTGGAATCACAGGTAGGACACCTGAGTGCGTGTGTGACAAGCTCAAAACCCAAGGAAAATACCCCAAAGAGATGAAAACACAGGCCCACCAAACAGACTACTATGTAAATGTGTGAACAGGCAAAAAAGTGGGATTAAGCAGATGGCCATTAATTGATGGATGGATAAACAAAACGTGGGCCATTCCCACAGTGGAAGGTTATTCAGCCTAAAAAGGAATGAAGCCGTGATACAGGCTACAACACAGATAAGCCCCAAAAACACACTGAGCAGAAGAAGCCAGACACAAAAGGCTACATGACTTAGGATCTGTTTATGTGAAATGTCCAGAAGAGGCAATTCCACAGAGAAAGAAGTAGGTGAGTGGTGGCCAGGGGCTGGGGGCAGGGGCAGGTGGGGAATGGCTGCTAATGGGCACAGGTTTCTTCTGGGGGTGGAGAAAATGTTCTGCAATTAGAGTGACATCTGTACAACTCTGTGGATATACTAAGACCACTGAACTGTTTGCTTTAAAAGAGTGAATTTAAAAAACTTTTTAAATTTTAGGACTCCAGGGAAAAGAAATGCAGGCTGGCCTCCCACACCCTCTACAGCCACCCCAAGCAATGGAATGGGCTTCCTCAAACACTGCATGCTATACCTTCGATCTGAGAAGGCACAGAACGACTGGGTTTGCAGGAAGAAACTCTGGCACACCCAGGGATCAGAATGCTCTCTGAGCCCCAGGGACCACAAGGAAGTCAGGCTGTGGATCAATCTCTACTTCAATCCACAGGATGACCCTCCCCATGGCGCCAGGCCCAGGTTTGATCAGGCCGACAGCCCGGGGTGCCTGTCACCCAGGCTGGCCGCCAGTCGGGTTCGGTGCCCCCTCTGCCCACCTCTCCTCAACCTCCCTGTGACATTAAACTCTGCTAAAAAAGGGAACTTCAGAAGCAGGTAGGACAGGGAAACGCAGCCCAGGAGAGTAAGAGAAGGAAAGAGTCTGGACCTCTCCCCAAGGCACAATGGCCCCTCCAGGGGCATTTCACAGGGCTTCTTTGAAATGTGTGATCATACCTTTTCAGGACACAGCAACACCAGGCTGCAAGCAAACTGGAAAAGAAGACAGAACAATTGCTTTCCTCTCAGGATTCTAACAAACCATTGTGATGTGTATGCTTTTACTTATTTTGATAGAGCAAGCGGCATCTTCACAGTTGAGACCAGTCCTCCTACTGCATTCTAGTTGTGTTTCCACTGCACATTACATGCTCTGACTTATGCCACGTTGCTCTAAGGCCCAGAAAGCATCATTTTGTAATTTCGTTAAAGCATGCAAGGCCGTGTTCTTCAGAATCCCCTAAGAGATGCTCTCTTCAGCTTCCCTGACTCCTGGTCTCCCCACAGGTACCTTGGCCCTGATTCATATAAAAGGTGCCCTGCCTGACCTGTCTGGTCCTGGAGGTATTCGGACCTTCGCCCCCCAACTCCTGGGCCTGAAGCAAAGCAGCAGCACACACCAGCCTATCACAGACATCATCGACACTGGACTAGGGCCTCTGTACTAAGTACCAGGCAATATCCCAGGATACTAAGAAGGCATCAGAGGCAGTCTCTGCTCTCAGGGACATTCCTGTCAATCAGGCTCAAAGATGCTACAAGGTCCTTGATTACACAGGCCCACAAGGGGCACTCAGAAAGACTCTGTGGTCGGGAAAGGAAGCCAGGGCCCACTGTGCCTGGGAGGTGCAACGTGGGCATAGCCTTCCACAAAACCATCAATGCTCTGAGAGAAAGCAGCAGAAAGACACCTCTGCAAAGCCTCAAACAACACAGTTGGGGACTAGCAAACTTTCCCAAGCTGCCTGGCAAACTCAGCTATGCCTCAGAATCACGTATGGATCTTCTTAAAATGCAGAGTCTCATTCAGCAGGTCTGGGACGGGGCTTGTGGGTGCATTTCTCCCAAGCTCCCAGCTGCTGCCACTGGTCCAAGGACCACACTTTGCCTAACCTGAGTCCAAAGCAGGGTTGTCCGACAGAAATATAATAAGAACCATATCCATAACATTCAGTATCACAGAAACCACATTTTTAGAAAGCAAAAAGAAGTAGATGAAGTTAATTTTGATTAATATGTTTATTTAACCCAACAGAGCTGAAATATCATTTCAACATATCATCAGCATGAAGGAATTATTGAGATATTTTTCTTTTCAGACTAAGTCTAAAATCCAGTGAGTATTTCACTTAAAGTATGCATATCAGTTTGGACTAGCCACATTTCAAGGGTTCAATAGTCACATATGACATGTAGTCACAAACTGGGGCAGTATAGGACTAATGGACAAAGGCAGGAGGAGGAGAGTGGAAGAGGAGGCTGGGAAATGGGCAGGAGCTAAAACATAAGAAACCTTCTATACCCAACTAAGGTGTCACACAAGGCGTTACTGAGGCCTTTCCAGCACAAGTATGAGAAGCCAATTAGCATTTTGGCAGATCCACTACTGGAAGCCAGAAGCATCTGATTCACGAGGAGCCCACAGGCAATGTACACATGAGTGTGACTGTCCAGCAAGTTGTAATGGAGGCAGTGACACAGGGATGAAGAAACCATAAACACAAGACATTCAGGCTCCAAAGGACTTGGTGATCAAACGGCTAAGGAAGGACAAGGAGAAAGAGACATCAAGGATGACTCTATCTTTGAGGAGAAACCTATCAACAAGACTGGAAATCCAGCAGAGTTAGAGAAGCTAAAAGAAGATGAATGATCTCTATCTGGATCACACTGAGATAAGGGGCCTCAGCAACACCTAAGAGGCCATTCAAGAGACTGGGACTGCAGATGGAGATTTGAAAGTCATCCGCATAGATACATGGCTTCAAGGAAGTGCCTGAGACCACCTAGGTGGAAGAGGAGAGATAAAGGAAGGACCTGAAGGAAAAACAAGCGCTGCAGTAGACAACAAAGGAAAAAAGCCAGCAAAAGTCATTTTGATGATGGTCCAAAACACAGAGAAACAATGAGTTTTCCTGTTGAGTGAGCCATCTTTTTCAAGAGGCAATTACAGCACAGGCAATTTGGGAATTAAGCTCTGTAAAAGCAAACTAAGTTCCACCTCTGAGCAGAAGGAGCAGCATCCTCAGGAACCAGCAGAGAATGTAAAATCTGCCCTCGTGATAGAGGCTCTGATCAGTTTTCCCTAAAACACCAATCACTGAAAATGGGGAAGGAGTATACAAACAGTGCCCACCCCCCACCACTGCTCAACCCCAGTTCAGAAACCTTACTGGCATCGACTGTGAAGATCTCTGTGGTTAAATCAACACAAAATAATGATTCATGCAGCAGCAGGCCTATCGTTTCAAGTCCAGATGTTTCCTCTCCAAACTTTCATTCAAGGTTCAGGGCATCTATAAACATTACGGAAAATTAAAAGAAACGCTGCACATACCAAGAAGGCACATAGTTGCTTTAAAGACTGACTTATTTGACCAACATAAAGCACTCAGCTTTCCAAAGTTCGGGTTGTGTTTTTTAAATATTGCCTGTCTAAAAAAAGCTAAATGATAAAACTTGATCTATTCCGCAATAACAAAAACAGGTCATTCTTTAAATTCCAAGTGGCATGCATAAAACAAAGCTTTCTCTAAGCTTCACCTGATTCCAAAGATTGTTGATAATGTAATTCTTAAGAGAACTACCTTCAAGCAATTAATTACATCAACGTGGTACAAGGAATTCCACAGAGATGGGGAAAATGAATCGATACAGCTATATCACCAGAAATAAACTGTTTTGGCCTAGTAATCATTTTTTTCCCTTTATTTTCAATTTTTTTCAAGATGGTTTTAAATGTTTCTGCCCCAAGAAAAAAATCACTGTGCTTACAAATTTACAAGCATATGTATAACTAGCACAGCTAAGTATCACCGTGCGTACAAATTTACAAACATACATGATTAACATAGACAGATGGCAGAATTTCATCAGCCTCAGCATTTGCAAACCATAGGCAAAGACACACCTTCATCTCCTCGGAAAGTCTGGGAGGGCTCGTGGTCCTGAGGCTCGGGGCCCCTGGTCGCCCCAACCCCTGCACCTTGTGACGCTGTCTTTAGGCAGTCATGTTGGACCAAAAGCCCTCCTTCTCTCCCTCTCTCAGATCCCCACACCAATTCCACCTTCCTCCTGAGGCCACTTTTACTCTGTGCTCATTTATCTCCCTTTCTTTGATGGTCTAATTCAAGTGTTTATGTTCTATTTTCCAGGGGGGAAAAAAAGTAGTCTGCCATACAAGACTCTAATTAATTAATCTGATAAAGGCAGCAATGTTCATGAGGATTCCACATGTAACCCTCCCAGGCAACATATTGTGCCCTTTAACCATGATGGTTAAGGAAAGCACAATTCAACCAGGAGAAAGGTCTAATTCCTGACATCATACTGGCAGCTGGCCACCCCCGTCCTCTCCTCTCCTCTGGCCAACCCTACCTGAGGACTGATTATCTGGACTGGGGATTCCCCCTGCCTCTGCCCCACCTCTCTATAGCTCCCAGGCAACCACCTGGAGGGAGCGGACTGCAAAGCAAGAGAGGGCGACATTAAATCATCAGGTGGAAAGAAGCTGAATCTATGGGCATACAGGTCTCCTTTTAAGTAATAAGTATGCAGGGAAAAAAGTACCTGCTAACCGGACATGCACAGCAATTCCTTCTACAAAGTAAATAATCATTCCCTCCTGCATAGGTATACATGAAGCATCATCTCTTAAAGTCAGGTGTTTTGTTAAAACGCAAACTTTGATTTCTCCTTGGATTTCACCTGTTAAAATAATCTCTCTCTTGTAACGAGTAAACGCCCAGACACAACAGAGGCTCATCTCTTGCTCGTGTACTGGTACTAACGGGAGGGTAACCATGTTCTAGGCATCATGGTAGCCTCATCAGCACAGGTCGAACTTCCCTCCAACCAGAAGAGGGGGAAGGAGGGCAGGCTGAAACGGCAGGTCTCACTTTCACCCGCTTTGATCGGGTGGAACTGTCACGTAGCCACACCTAGCCACCACGGAAGCTGTGAACTGTCATCCAGCAAGGCGTCCACAAGAGGACACATGGAGTCTGATGAGCAGATAGCGTCTCCGCCAAGTCTGTGGGTCCAACTGTACGCCCTGAAAGATTTTCTCCAGCCAGAGAGCGAAGCAGTGAGGAAATGGTGTCTGTTGTCTTGGGGATACTGGACCTTTCTTTATCTTTCCTATTACTTTCACTTCCCAAAACCACTGTCCTAAAGCCCTGTTTTTCTGAAAATCACATTGATCTGAAAGAAAGACTTTTCACTGATATTATAAAAATAAGAAACAGTATTATTCAAAAAATGTTTTTGATGGAAAAGAGGAAATAATGACTTCCAGTGGGGGGTGTAAATAACGTAACCAATGAATTGGTGCTGGGCAAGACATGTGTATTTTCATTAAATTCTTCCCTTCAAATCCAATACCATGCAAAATCTGTAACAAAATCTCTAGGAGACAATTAAAATGCTACTGTGCAAAATCCAGCTCCAAGTCTTTCCATAGTAAATTGGTGGGTCAATACATTAACATTACTTTTTATATTTTTTCAAATTCTTAATGAAACAGGATGTAGTCATGAAAAGGAGGAAAGGAGAGAACGAATTTAAATTTACTAGAGTTAATTTTACATATTGCCTCCTTTTAAACCTCACCGTAATATAATTTTAAAAATGGTCATGATTCTAGTTTGACAGCCTAAAGGGTAAAGGATTAGAAAAGCTTAAGGGTGGAGTGCAAGATCCAGCTGCAAATGCAAGCCCTGCCACTCATCACTAGTGAAGACCTTCCCTCCCAACTGGAACCACTGTGGCCAGCATAGGGGGCAGAGGTGACCACTCTCCCCTCCCAGAGCACAGTAGGGATCCCCTAAACTGTCAGACCTCCCTTCACCTTTCAGATCTGCCCTACACCAGAACCTTTTCTTCAGGAGAGAAAAAAATCACTGTCTGACAAGGACATGACCAGCCCAAAAGAAACAACCAAAGCTATGGCCTTAAAGGAGTCCCCAAGGAAGCAGCCTCACCCGATCACTCGCCCACACACACATGGCCTCCAACGCAGGTCGCGATCCCCTACTCTGAAATTCCTGTGGACGGCAGCGTCACTAGACATTCAACAGGAACTTCAAAGAAGGAAGAGCAAAACAAAGCTGCAGAGCTCAGGAGCGCCACCTACGCAGCAAGAAAACATTTTGAAAAACCAGTTTAATATCCTCAAAGATAGGAAAGAAGAACCATGGAATAAGATGAGTATGGTATCAAAAAGGAACATTCAATGACAACAAGGACAACAAAAGAACCTTTGCAATTAAAAAAAACTGAGCACACAAATTTAAAACTCAATGGAAGGACTTTGAGATAAGGTTGCATGAAATCTCCCAGAAACAACAAACATACAGAGAAATGAAAAATAAGTCTGCAAAAATTAAAGCCAGTACAAAGGATTAAGAAACAGAAAGGTCCGTTCTCGCTCCAGCTACAATTTTACAAGGCACAGCATGGTCCCCCATGACAAAGAATTACTCTGTCCCAAAGGTCAACAGTACTAAAGTTGAAAAAACCCTCTTCTAACCCAAATTATGCTGTGATTACATAGCGAGTATGGCAGCCCAAGAAATATGCCTGGGTAGTTGGTGGGAAGGAGGTTTTGTGAAACAAAGGCCAAACCCCAGTCTTCCATGGTGGGAAATCCAGTTACCCCTAACAGGAACAAACAAAAATAGCAGCAATACAGAAAAGAAGCAAATGCCAAAAGATATCAGCCAAACTGTTTCTAGAGTTATCTCTAGGGAAGGGGAAATGACAGAGGAGGGAACTGCTGATAGGAAATAAGCCCTGAAGAGCTACTTGGTTATTTAAACTGTGCAAGAACCACTTTGATAAAAATAAAGAGTCAAGAAGATACACTAACATTCTGTCCCTTTCCTTCCACTAATAAGCAAAACTGTTGCCTTTAAGGCACTCAGATTCTACCCTGCCTGGTTACTGCTGACCTTCACAATTTGCCTTTGATCTCAAAGTCTTAGTCACCTCCGGCCAAAAAGAAACACAAACCCAACCTTTCCCAGCCCATGCAGAGATCTGTCCCTCCTTCCCCATCCAACACAGGTGGCTGACATTCCCTAAAACTTACTCCAGGAATTTTTTTTAAAAGCCCAGGTTAAAAAAAAATGTTACTCTTGCTTTGCTATTGGGACTATCCTGGCTTTTCAGAACAGTCTTATTTGTTTGAACCTAAAATAAAGTTAATCCGATTATTATTTTTATGTTGCCGATTGTTCTACTAAGCTATGTTACCCCAAAGAGAAGTCTTAGCATTCACACTGGGAAACAGGAACAGTCTTTCTCAACTAGATGCAAATATTTGACTCAACAAGGTAACAGAACAATTCTTCCAGAACATACTCTCTCCGTGTTAAACACCAGCAAAATTCTAAGAGACCAAAGTCAGCAACATGCAGCCCTCAGCCCTTCCAAAATACTGCATGTGGGTGAAAGTTTTTGGCCTGGAGGGCTGTGGCTTGCAGAATTTCTCCTCAAAGTGTTGCCCCTTCCTGACTATGGCGTTGGAAAGTAAACGTTAAGACCTGAATAAAAAGTACCTTCAGTCTTTAAATCCTTAAATTATCTTGTCGAATGTTTACACTGTGCCCCATGTACAAAGAGAAGCTGCACAGAGCTCCTCAGAAACCCACAAATCCAGGTTTATTTGCATGCGGACACAAAACAGCTCTGGCAAGAGCACAAATCCAATGCTTTCCAAATAGAAAAAACAGCCCTTTCCAAGCCATGAGCCCAAAGTCTTTGGCCATGAAATAGAAGGGTGAGTTTTAGAAATCCGAGCTCTTTAGGACAAAGTGAAAACAACTTTTTTTTTTTATTAAGGTATCATTGATATACAATCTTATGAAGGTTTCATATGAGCAACATTGTGGTTTCATCAAGTCCCCCACCCACACCCCACTGTAGTCACTGTCCATCCATGTAGTAAGATGCTATAGAGTCATTACTTAAAAACAATTGTTTTATGACAGGTTCATTATCGTACCATTCTACATTTAGCCTATGGGCAAACTAGTTTTCTTTTTTTCTCGAAATATGAATGTTTGGGCTTGTTAAGAAATACAACTGAACCAGAAAATCCAAACCCATCCTGGTACAGATATTTGATGCAGTGGTTAACTTTTATTTTTACAGATTTTCACACTGCAGAGTCTCTAGATTTCTAGATGTGAGTCAAGCTAAATTAATATCTAAGAAAGGAAGAATCCTCCAACCGTTGAACCTCAAAGCTCCAGCCACCAGACCTTGAGATCTGACTTCAGACTTGGCCTGACTTCCTACCCCCACCCACGGTGCCCAAAACTCTTCCTGAGGACCAAGGATGGGAACTCAGCAGGGCCCACGTAGGCACAGGCTGGACAGCATAATAAAGATACACTGGCATGCCAGCTGGCAAGGCAGGTCTACCAACTGAAAGAAAGGGGCTTTCCGCACAAGAAAGAAAACCCACCTTTTTTTTTTTTAACCATACTATTAATTTAAATACAAGTGAGTCTTCAGAATTACACTCCTCCTAACAACTGGAAAAACTGTGGCTGGCCTTGAAAGGGACCAGGATCTCGATGCGAGGAGTTGCTGGGGCCACAACAGCAGCCCCCGCTCCTGGGTGTGCGGTGGTGGCAGGAGCCCCAGGTTTCCCCCAGCCACCACAGATTCCTACCAGACACCTGGAAGAGCCGGCATTCCTGAACACAGGAACTGCCGGGGATTGTGCCTAAACACAGACATCACGCAACATCCACGGAGTTCAGATCCGTGGGTTCCTGGACCATTGCTCAATTCAACAGGTGTCTCTTTTTCAAACCCGTTATTGATATGGAGAAAGCTTGATTCTTGGGAGCAAATATAAGAACATAGGACTTAAAGAAAAAAGAGGGAATGTGAACTCAACAGTCCAAGCAGGTTTATTGCTGAACCTGAGAGGGACCCCCTTGTCCTGGCCAGCAGAACAAAGGAAAGGGGCCTCTAAAAGGTTAAGAGGCTTTTTATGGCCAGGGTTTTCAGTGGGCTTTTTGAGGGGAGGGGTCAGGGGAAAGGTGGGATTGTGGCTTGCTGACGTGTCCTCTGGAGAATGCTTGTAGCGTAGGTAAGATGACACCTAGGTCTCTCTGAGATGGTGGGTGGGCTTATTTGAAAGGTGGTCCTCAGGTCCGGATTCTGTCCAGGACAACTTGTCCTGACCAGTGTCACTGCTCACTCTGAGCTCGCAGGTCCCAAGGTCACCAAGACCATGACCTAGCAGGGCCCCATAAAATCAAGCCCTTTCAGCCACAAAGGGAGGTGCCATGCATGCTCCGGGCCCCCCACCGCCACCCACGACCAAGGCCCATCTGTGCCCTGAACTTTCTGCCATCAGGAGCTGTGGATAATGGTCTGCCACCTGGCTCTATGTACCCCCCCAAAATGTGCCAGTTCCCTTCCATCCACCTTTCCCCACCTTCTCCATCCAAATTAGAAAGGTTGTTTAAGGACTTTGTGTCCTGTCCAAAGAAATGTTTTAGCAGTCTGAGGCCCCTTGAGAGGGGGAGGCAGGTTGGGAACAGTTTTGTTCCCCAGAGGTAACCTGAAAATCATTCACTTCCCAAAGAAGCCCCCCTTGGGACCAGGCCAGGCCCTAATTAATGTCTACTCTGCAGCTTCTGTCAGGCCCTGCTCTGACATTTTTGGGGACAGGGAAAGAGGGGAGCTTTAAGAAATGGCACAAAGAAGGGGCTGGGGCTTCATTCCTTCCCCCTTTAACAAACACTACTGAGGCTACAGGGGGACAGCTGACACCCGGCTGGTGCACTGAATGCTTCCTAAGGAACCCCCTACTGACTTCTTGGAATTCTAGCCCCTTCCCTCACCCCACTGAGGTTTTACATCTGCTGAACTGATGAGCAAAAGGAACATGCAAAAACAGGATACCAAGGACAATCCATGGCACTTACTCACCCAGGTCCTGGCTGTCCCACTTCCAAGCGCACCCTCAGAAATACAAATGGCACGCAATGCATTCATTTTAGGAGACTTCAACACACCACTCACTCCAAAGGACAGATCAACCAGACAGAAAATAAGTAAGGACACAGAGGTACTGAACAACACACTAGAACAGATGGACCTAACAGATATCTATGGTACTCTACACCCAAAAGCAGCAGGATACACATTCTTCTCAAGTGCACATGGAACATTTTCCAGAATAGACCACATACTAGGCCACATAAAGAACCTCAGTAAAGTCAAAAGTACTGAAATTCTACCAACCAACTTCTCAGATCACAAAGGTATAAGACTAGAAATAAATTGTACAAAGAAAACAAAAAGGCTCATAAACACATGGAGGCTTAACAACATGTTCCTAAATAATCAATGGATCAACGACCAAATTAAAACAGGGATCAAGCAATATATGGAGACAAATGACAACAACAGCACAAAGCCCCAACTTCAGTGGGACGCAGCAAAGAAGTAATAACAATCCCAAATGAATAATCTAAGTCACAATTATTGAAATTGGAAAAAGAAGAACAAATTAGGCCCAAAGTCAGCAGAAGGAGGGACATAATAAAGATCAGAGAAGAAATAAATAAAATTGAGAAGAATAAAACAATAGAAAAAATCAATGAAAACAAAAGCTGGTTCTTTGAAAAAATAAACAAAATAGATAAACCCCTAGCCAGACTCATTAAGAGAAAAAGAGAATCTACACACATAAACAGAATCAGAAATGAGAAAGGAAAAATAACGACGGACCCCACAGAAATACAAAGAATTATAAGAGAATATTATGAGCATCTATATGCTAACAAGCTGGAAAACCTAGAAGAAATGGACAACTTCTTAGAAAAATACAGCCTTCCAAGACTCACCAAGCAAGAAACAGAAAATCCAAACCGACCAATTACCAGCGACGAAATTGAATCGGTAATCAAAAAACTACCCAAGAACAAAACCCCTGGGCCAGATGGATTCACCGCTGAATTTTATCAGACATATAGAGAAGACATAATACCCATTCTCCTTAAAGTTTTCCAAAAAATAGAAGAGGAGGGAATACTTCCAAACTCATTCTATGAAGCCAGCATCACTCTAATACCAAAACCGGGCAAAGACCCAACCAAAACAGAAAATTACAGACCAATATCCCTGATGAACATAGATGCAAAAATACTCAACAAAATATTAGCAAACCAAATTCAAAAATACATCAAGAGGATCATACACCACGATCAAGTGGGATTCATCCCAGGGATGCAAGGATGGTACAACATTCGAAAATCCATCAGCATCATCAACCACATCAACAAAAAGAAGAACAAAAACCACATGATCATCTCCATAGATGCTGAAAAGGCATTCAACAAATGAACATCCATTCATGATAAAAACTCTTAACAAAATGGGTATAGAGGGCAAGTACCTCTACATCATAAAGGCCATATATGACAAACCCACAGCCAACATCATACTTAACAGCGAGAAGCTGAAAGCTTTTCATCTAAGATCGGGAACTAGACAGAGATGCCCACTCTCCCCACTGTTATTCAACATAGTACTGGAGGTTGTAGCCACAGCCATCAGACAAAACAAAGAAATACAAGGCATCCAGATTGATAAGGAAGAAGTCAAATTGTCACTATTTGCAGATGACATAATATTGTACATAAAAAACCCTAAAGACTCCACTCCAAAACTACTAGAACTAATATCTGAATTCAGCAAAGTTGCAGGATACAAAATTAATACACAGAAATCTGTTGCTTTCCTATACACCAATGATGAGCTAACAGAAAGAAAAATCAGAAAAACAATTCCATTCACAATTGCATCAAAAAGAATAAAATACCTAGGAATAAACCTAACCAAGGAAGTGAAAGACCTATACCCTGAAAACTACAAGACACTCCTAAGAGAAATTAAAGAGGACACTAACAAATGGAAATTCATCCCATGCTCTTGGCTAGGAAGAATAAATATTGTCAAAATGGCTATCCTACCTAAAGCAATCTACAGATTCAATGCAATCCCTATCCAAATACCAACAGCATTCTTCAACGAACTGGAACAAATAGTTCTAAAATTCATATGGAACCACAAAAGACCCTGAATAGCCAAAGCAATCCTGAGAAGGAAGAATAAAGCAGGAGGGATCTCGCTTTCCAACTTCAAGCTCTACTACAAAGCCACAGTAATCAAGACAATTTGGCACTGGCACAAGAACAGACCCACAGACCAGTGGAACAGAATAGAAAATCCAAACATTAACCCAAACATATATGGTCAATTAATATACGATAAAAGAGCCATGGATATGACAGCTTCTTCAACAGCTGGTATTGGCAAAACTGGACAGCTACATGTAAGAGAATGAAACTGGACTACTGTCTAACCCCATACACAAAGGTAAACTCAAGGTGGATCAAAGACCTGAATGTAAGTCATGAAACCATAAAACTCTTAGAAAAAAACATAGGCAAAAATCTCTTGAACATAAACATGAGCGACTTCTTCATGAACATATTCCCTTGCACAAGGGAAACAAAAGCAAAAATGAACAAATGGGACTATATCAAGTTGAAAAGCTTCTGTACAGCAAAGGACACCATCAGTAGAACAAAAAGACATCCTACAATATGGGAAAATATATTCATAAACGATGTATCTGATAAGGGGTTGACATCCAAAATATATAAAGAACTCACACACCTTAACAAACAAAAAGCAAATAATCCAATCAAGAAATGGGCAGAGGACATGAATAGACACTTCTCTAAAGAAGAAATTCAGATGGCCAACAGGCACATGAAAAGATGCTCCCCATCCCTGGTCATCAGAGAAATGCAGATTAAAACCACAATGAGATATCACCTCACACCAGTGAGGATGGCCAACATCCAAAACACAAACAACAAATGTTGGCGAGGATGTGGAGAAAAGGGAACCCTCCTACACTGCTGGTGGGAATGCAAATTAGTTCAACCATTGTGGAAAGCAGTATGGAGGTTCCTCAAAAAACTCAAAATAGAAATACCATTTGACCCAGGAATCCCACTCCTAGGAATTTACCCTAAGAATGCAGCAGCCCAGTTTGAAAAAGACATATCACCCCTATGTTTATTGCAGCACTATTTACAATAGCCAAGAAATGGAAGCAACCTAAGTGTCCATCAGTAGATGAGTGGATAAAGAAGATGTGGTACATATACACAATGGAATATTTTCAGCCATAAGAAGAAAACAAATCCTACCATTTGCAACCACATGGATGGAGCTAGAGGGTATTATGCTCAGTGAAATAAGCCAAGCAGAAAAAGACAAGTATCAAATGATTTCACTCATATGTGGAGTATAAGAACAAAGAAAAAAACTGAAGGAACAAAACAGGAGCAGACTCACAGAACCCAAGAATGGACTAACAGTTACCAAAGGGAAAGGAACTGGGGAGGATGGGTGGGTAGGGAGGGATAAGGCGGAAAAAGTGGCATTATGATTATCAGACATAATATAGTGGGGGGGACACGGGGAGGGCAGTACAACTCAGAAAAGACAAGTAGTGATTCTATAGCATCTCACTACGCTGATGGACAGTAACTGTAATGGGGTATGTGGGGGGGACTTGATGCAGGGGGGAGTCTAGTAACCGTAATGTTGCACATGTAATTGTAGATTAATGATACCAAAATAAAAATAAAAATGAATAAATAAATAAAAATAAAATAATAAAATAAATAAATTTAAAAACGCAAACATTTGTACTATTGATAAATTGTCCTTGGTCTATTCATTCGAAATTCCTCCTTCATTAAACACACACACACACACACAAAAGAAATACAAATGGCTCAAAGTTTATTTTCTTAGGACATGGACACTATTTCTGCTCCCTCTGTGACAGCAGCATGGAAAAATGGGTTTCTGTGTATTTCCCAGCCACAGTAAAACGTCAGGCTAAAAGTCAGTGTAAATGAATTGAATGGTTTCAAATCCAGCAGCCACCTTTCGGTGGAGGTCTAGTAGGACTTCACACAAGTACTTCAAATTCCAAGAACGCCACTCTGGGGAAGTTGGTATCCCTCTAACTTCAAACTAGACCCGGACAAAAGGCAGTCCTTACCCAGCAGCCCTGCTGACTATGCCCATAAAACACAGCTCCCTTGATTCTGCTTGATTTCCTTTTTCCAGCTACAAAAATGCAGATGAAGCAAGTATTTGTTTGAGTTTTACTATGTAAATAAAGCCTATTATCAGGGCCGGTGCTTAGGAAGCAAACAGCCCTCCATGCAAACTACCCGAAAGGCCAGTGTCCAAAAAGAATTAAGCATGAGCTTTAAAAAGCCAAAAACCCTTTAGAAGCAAAGAGCAATTTTGCCCCAAAGGGACATTTGACAGCATCTGGGGACTTCTGATGGCTGTCACGCCTGGAGTAGGGGTACCAGGTACAAGTACCATCAAGTGGGTGGAACCTAGGGTTGCTGGGGAACCTCGTACAATGCACGACACGGCCCCCACCACAGAGAGCCAGCCAGCCCAGAATATCAATAGTGCCAAGGCAGAAAAATCCTCATCTAATGGATGTGACAAAGTTACTTAATATGGCACTGCAAGCGATTATACACAGAGCAGATGGCACTACCCGGAGGCAAAGCAGGGACATTTGGGATCAAGAGCTGCGCCTCATGCAACTTCCCCCAGCGTGCCAGGTTTGTGACCTCAGGGCATTCTGTTTAGCCTCCCTTGGCTTAGCTGTTTCACCTACAAAATGGGCTAATAAAATGTCTCCATCTGAAGGCGAGGGACTGCACAACCCTTGTTCTCGGCATCTCTCCCACTTCTGAGATGTGCACACCTATGAAGCTGTCAATGAGACCCCCACTGTCATGAAACAGCTGTGCCCTCTTACAGTAGATCAAGCTACACCCAGGTCAGATTCTCTTAAATAGAAAATGGGTTGTGTAATATCCCAGGGGACTAACCTTTAATTACTTAATTACAAGGTGTTTCAAAAGGAAAAAAACTTTTAGAATTATTATTTAATGTGCCCTGAAGGTTTTTCGGTAGCTATTGGGAAAGGGTGATTCAGAGCTTGGCTTAACCCAAATTCGGATGGTGGAACAATATGCCCCAGTCTCCATCTCAACAGACGATTTTCATTCTTTAACTGGTTTTAAATGGACACACTTCATCCTTTTCTCATAATGTGACAGTTACTACCAGCTGTTAGATTGTAAACAAGCATCACTGACGACTTAATCCGGGAGGAAAGACAGGTACATGAAATACTGCAAATACCATGCAGCAGGACGTGTGGTTAACAAGTATCAATTACGACGTGTGGTTAACAAGTATCGATGTGCTTGTGCAAGCACGCCCCTGTGCATGTACACACTAGCATACGCACATGGAAATTTAGTACAGAAGTCCCAAACTGTCCAGACTCCTCTCCATCCTAAGCAAGGAAATGACAAGTTTCTAGCCATGTTGGAGCATCTATAAAAACTAAGCAGCAGTTTAAGGGAGGGACATATAAGATGTCACATAAGAATCACAAACATTTTTATTTCTGCAAAATCCTGATGCATAATCCAGAAAAGCTGAGCACTTGCACTATCAGCCTAGCCCCAGAAACTTAAAAAAGAAAAAACTTTAGCAACTACCCAAGCACTGTGAGAGCTAACAAGCCAAATCAGTAGGAAACTTCCCTAAAAAGGCCCCAGTGTGTGTCCACTGGGTTTTACTCCCCACCTCCTTCAGTTTGAAGGAGGGGCCTCCTGGACAGGGACAATGGAAGGCCACTCACAATACACTAGGTATTTTAGAACTTGGGGTACCTGCAGAAAGGAGGAGGTGCTCTGGGGTCCCCTTCTCTGGCTTAGTAAAAAGAAAAATTTTAGAGTTTAAGAGACTACCAACTTTCTTACACCGTGTAAAGTCGAAAGGCAAGACTTCATCTTAAATAATGTTTCACAGTGTATTCGATCTCCTATAAAAATAAGTCTGAGGTATGTTGCACTGTGTACCTTTTTTAAAAGGAATACAGGACATGCTAAAAGTCTGAGTCATTTGCCTGGTATCCTTTTAACTTTTACCATCAGAAGTGCCGTGAAACTTTTACTAAAAAGGCATAAGCTAGCATGCTTTAATACACACATATGCAGGAAAAGGCCTGCTGGGCAAGGTGTCCACAGTATGATCACCATCTTTTTCCAAGAATCCAATTCCTTAATGGTTTACAGGTTAGTTAAGTTTTTATAATAACAATGACAGCCTCTTCCTGTAGCTCAATGTAAGTTCAAGTGCACACCTAAACAAGGGTTTCCTCAAAGTCCCTAGTTTTTTAAATATAAAAATGAGAGAAAGAATAGAGTCTGGTGTCTCAATTGGTATCTGAACAACAAAGCCCCACCACTTCCCAAACTCATTACAGCAGGGTGAGTTAGGAGCCACTTTATTTCTTCCTGCTGTGGTGAAGCAGTAAAGCAGAGAAAACTAGTAAGTCACCTTCACACGCTTCTGGTAGTAGCCAAGGGTTTTTACACTTTAAAGGGAACTTTGTCCCTAGGAATGGCCCAGCCCAACCTTTCCCAGAGAAGCTGATCAATAGCCACTTTTAACTGGAAGAAAACTGGATGATCGGTTGTTGTGTTTTTACCCGTTTATACAGGTTAGGCTGGTAAATTTCAAGAGGGATTTTTTTTTTTCTGTTCTGAGACAAGAGAATTCAAGTTCTAAAGCAGCACCCCTCCCACCTCACACACATATATATGCAAAACACATTCCTGATGAGACACAGAAGGAATTTCTTAGTATTGCAGCTAAAGGGCGATGAAAAGTTTCTGTACGTCTCTGCAGATAACCAGAGCGCCGTGGATGTAGGGCTGGAAGCCGAAAGTCAATAAATATTGATGGGCTGATGGGAATCGAGAATGGGCTGGCGGCGGCCTCCTAGTCTGGGTTTCCTAGCCATAAGGGGTGCAGGTTCAAGGGGTACAGAAACAAAGACCTACGGTGGCAAGGATGGGTCTGCTAGACCTCGGGAGGCGTCTGCTCGGTCCACCCTGGCACAAGAGAAGTTTCCTCCCCAACCTCTGGGCAGCCCCACAGGTGCAGGCCGCCGCTGCCGAGGCCGGGGCTGACGGGGGCCCGCGTCAGGCCTCTTCTCGGAGGGGGAGGGGAGGGGACCCGGAACAGAAGCCATTTAAACTGTGCGCTGCGCTGGGGGCCAGCAGGGCTGGAAGCCACCGCAGAGCGGCTGGGGTGTTGTCGGGGGCGCGTCCCGGTGTCCATGTCCCCGCAGGTGACCTAGGCAGATGCGCACCCGAGGCCAGTGCGCGATCGGGCCGCCCCCTCCGGTGTCCCCACCCGCAGCCACCTCCGTGCTGTCACCGTGTGGGTCCCGGGGCCGCCTTACCTTGGTGATGACCAGCGGCTCGCCGTGCTCGCGGCCGCCCTTCAGGGTGAAGCCCCACGGGGCGCCGCCGCTCAGCTGCACCTCCACCAGGCGACCGCCGTCGGCCGCCCGCGCCTCGGCCTCGGCTAGGCGCTCGGGCCGCGCGCGGGGTTCGGCGCCCTCCATGGCGCGGGGCGCGGAGGCGGCTCCCCGCTCAGCCCCCCGAGCCCGCCCGGCCCGCGCCCATGCACTCCGGGGAGCCCCGGCCGGCCGAGGGCGAGGAAGGCTTCGGGCGCCCAAGGCGCCACCGCCACCGGCGAACTTAAACTGCAACTTAGGAGGAAAGTGCCGGCCGGAGCTCGCAGAGAGCCCGGAGCGTGGGCGGCACGGCGCGCGGGGGAGGCGGGCCCGGGAGTGGGCGGGCCGGCGGGGAGGGGAGGGGCGGGGCGGGGCGGGGAGCGGCGGTGTCGCGCGCTCGGAGGCTCGCTGGGCCGGCGGGCAGGGAGAGGAGTTGGGCGCGTGCTTGGGCCCCGCGAGGTCCCCGGAGGGTGGGCGGAGCGGCAGCTCGGGCGCGCTCCGGGGCGCGGACAGCCGAGGCACCCGAGGTCCCGCAGGTACCCCGGGGTGGGGGTGTGCGCGCACATGGGGCCTCGCCCCGCGGGCAGGGGCACGGGCGAGGGGCGCGCGCTCGGTGTCCGAGCCGTCCGCCCCCAGGTGCGCGGAGTGTAGGGGCTGGAGCGCGCGCTCAGGTCTCCGCGCGGCACGGAGCGGGCAGGGGCGCGGGGCGCGCGGGTGGAGGCGGGCGCGAGTTCCAGCCTTTGGTCCCGCGCCAGTACTGGGCGGCCCGGGAGGCAGAGTCTCGGCAGGTGAGGCGGCGTGGCCGACCGGGCTGGGGCGCGCCGGGCGGGACCCCACAAAAGCCTCCATCTTGGCGCGCGCGGCCAGTCCGGTGCCCCCGCCTTTGTTCTCGCGGGCTGCGGGCTGCGGGCTGCCGCGCAGGTGAGGCCGGAGGCGCGGCGGGAGCCCCCTGCGGGCCGGATGGGGGACCGGCTCGGAAGCGCGGACGCACTCTGTGCCCGGCCGCGGGCCTCGGCCAGGAGCCCTCTGCGCAGCCGGCGCCCCCGCGGGGCCCTCCGGAGGGCGCTCGGAAGGGCCAGACCGGAGAAAAACGCTGGGCTGGGCCCGGGGGAACTGCCCGGCGGCCCGCAGATTCCCCCCTGCAGTGCCCAGCCCGGATGAGGAATTGCTTCTTCTTGGCTCTTCCTAAAGTTAACAGCCCGGGAAGTCCGCTCTCACTTGCATAGAATTCTGCTACAAGGACTTCACGTCGCACCATGCGTAGCCGACAAAGGGAGGGTGTGGTCTGAAATCACTGGATGCTCATGGATAGAAAAGGTGCGCCATCTATTCCTGTCCCTTTCCATTTCCATAAAAGTCCACTGTAAAGAAATAACTGCACTGATAGCTATTTGTGAGCTTTGCAAAAAAGTCTTTGTATTACCTTTATACTTATGTAGCCTGACGTTGGTGAACACCTGTTCCTTAAAAGCCGGGAACTTTTAGCATGTAATGATGCTGGCAGCAGCCGTCCAGGACAGTGCCGCGGACGCAGTGGACACAGTCAGGGTCCCTGCCACCGTCCAGACGAAGAATCTCAACTCTGGTCTGTCTTCAGCCGTCAGGTGACGGATTTGCATTCTATAGTCTGCATTCTATGGCTGATCCTTTTGTGTCCCATCCAGGCAATTGAAATAAGGGCACAACTTGCACTCGGCTCCTGTCATGAAGCTGAACACTGGTTACTGCCCATAAGTAATTTCCAAGCTACGGTGTTCAGAATGCCTCCAGTTAGAGCAATGACGTGATTTTTTTCTTTGTAAAAGGAGACTTAATGAGTGTGAACCTTGAGTCTAAAAATTAATCTCAAATGAACCCAGACTGTACTGGCCACAGGAGTCTGCGCAGATTACTCGCACAGAACTAAACACACACGACTGCAAGCAAACTTGGTAAATCTGAATAAATTTGGTGGATTGCAGCAATATCAACATCCTGGTTGTAATATTGAGCAGCGGGGTCGGCGCGCTCGGAGGCTCGCTTGGCCGGGGAGCAGGTCACAGAGCTGGGCGAGCGCTTGGGCCCTGCGAGGTGCCTGGCGGGTGGGAGTTTAACAGATTGTTACCACTTGGAGAGGCCAGGTGCACTCAGGTCTTTGTTTTGTTTTTTAAAGTACAGGTGCATGTATAATTATCTTCAGATAAAGAGCTGGATTTAAAAAGTGGGTGTATATGTTAAACCGAAAGACAAAGGACCATATAAATGCACCTAGAATTTTTGAAGTCGCCTTGTCCCAAAATAGCCCGTCTTCCACCCCAAGGTGACATTGACAAATCTCAGCTCGTACGTTGCTTGGGCTGAAATTCAGACCACTAGATTCACTAAAGCAGGTTCAATTATTTTATTGTCTCCATAAATCACAAAGTCGTCTTTTATGTTTATGTTCATTATATAATCATTGTCACATTACCCATCTGCCACTTGAAAAAATCATCCGGTTCATTCCTTGAAGTTAGGTGCAAATTGACAATCATCCTTAATAAACATCATTTTGCAGAGTTTTTTTGCCTTCACATTAAGCATCCCTCCCAGTTAGCATCATTTGAATATTTAAAAGCCTGCGGCCTCTATTGATATTAGTGTGCTGAAAGGGCTGGACCAAGCCTTGTGTGGCCTGCCTTGATACAGACACCCTCCTCTCAGACCCTCATAGAGCCTCTCAGCAACATTTGTAGGATTATTTAGTTGAGCACATCTACTTACGCTACCATCACACCTAGGCTTCTGTATCATGTCCATTTTATCATTACAAGACACAGTCGAATATCTGTGTCTTCTGACTGAAAGACATCACCCCAGTGTATCAACCTTGCACCTGTTTTGCAAGAGTTTAGTATGACCTTGAGCCACTGTGGACTTCTAGCAGTGGCTTTCTTTCCTAAGAACTTACGACGTAGCCAGAATTTCCAAGGGTGGACTCTACTTGTCAGCCTCTAGCTTTTGCTTTTTTGGAAAGCCAGGCACACATTTGCTCTGTGTATCTTATACTTCTTGGACATTCAGCTGCATTGCTCAGAAGGCAAAAAGATGAGCATATACTCTTCTGGAGCTGCACAGCATTACCCTATGAGCGTCTCCATCATGGCATTCAATTGCCTCAGGGGGAGTGGCCCACTTTTTCAAACTGGGGGCTTATTTCCTTGGATAGAGAAGGGATGGCTGAAATTAAAGGTAGTTCTGCTTACACGTTATCAACAGCGAGTTAATCAACAAATAAAAGGCAAAAGAACTTTCAGAGATTTAACCAATAGTTAATCCTCTTTAAGAAAGAGAGCTCAAATTATTTTAGTTGTTCGTTCTAACAAGAAAAGATTTATAACTATAAAATATAGTGGAGGAGGACTTCTAAAACTTTGCTTTTACTTTTCAAATTAGTAGGGTCAGGCTTTCCAGAATACCTTTTTATGGAGTTTTTTTTTTTTACGGCAATGTTAGCCTCTTTCCTACTTGAGCCACAGCGTACCTTACTTAGGGTCCCTATGAGTTCAGACTGGAAGAGGATGGGTCAAGATCAGGGCGCAGGTGTGATGGCAGCTAAAGAGAAACTTTGGCACCATGCCTTTGCCCTTAGTCACCGTTTGTTGTCTTATTCTTGTTTTCTACATGTGTTATTATAAACATTGGGATTTAATTTAGCTGCAGATCTCAGCCCAGTGGTAAGAGCTGAATGCTGGCTGCCCAAGCGCAACCCTTCCCCTCCCCCCTCTCACCTCCTGAGGATTTTACCTTGGATCTTGTCGTTAAGTTGGAATATTTACAGATTTGTAGGGGAGCTACTTCCTCATTTCTGAGGGGAACTGAAGGGAGACCTCCTGGTCCTGGGACATTATTCCATTTGTAGACTCCACATTTGGAGGTCGCATCCCAGGGCCCGGTGCTTTTCGCTGAGGAACAACACAGCCACAGTAAGAAGTAGTCGCCATCATCCAGAGGGAACCCACTGCAAGCCAAGCACCTTACACACATGGCCTTAGGTCCTCAGCAAACTGTCTTGGGCATGCATCACCCCATCTTACAGAGGCAGAAACTGAGCCCCAGAGAGGTTAAAGAACTTGCCTGAGGTCACTGAGCCCAGTCCTGTGAAGGACTCCTGCTCGTCCACTCCCAGCCACCAAGGAGCGACTGGTGTCAGAAGGTAGTTTCCATGGAGCAGGTGACCGACTTTCCTCTGTAAGACGTTAGACATTTGGTCACCCTGTGAGGTTCCCTTGATCTCCAAACACCCATCATCAAACCGGGAAAAGGCTGACACCTACTGTGAGGAAACTGCCTATAAAACTAGGTGTTACTTTAGGTCTGTTTGAGTTCCAATTCTTTTACCTCCAGGAGACACTCTCTAAAATGTTACATGTAAGGGGCCACATTTCCTGCTGGCAACTAGAAGGGACTAAATAAATGGTCTTTTAAAAATGTATATATATTTTTTCATATTATATGTGTTTACATATTATATATTATTTATATTTATATACACTATCAAGTATATACATACACATATACGTGTTAAAAATATTATCTATACATATCTTTTTATCAATGAATGAACAAATCAACACATAAAAGACAAATAGAACCAACTTTCAGAGGTCTAATCAATACCTAGTCCTCTTTATGAAATAAATGTACATATGCTTATATATACATATAACACTACCTAACCTTTCAAATCAGGAACACTTATAAAAAGAGGGAGCTACTAGTTTTATAAAGTTGCATATTTTAAAAAACCATTGGCTATTTTTCAGTTTTTGTTTTTTTCTAAAATAGCCAATGAGCACCTATTTCTTGTGCACTCTTGACTCCCATGGTACTGGGGAGAGGTCGCTAAGGCATGCAAAGGATGCGGGAAATATGAAATATTAACTCTGGCTATAAGGGAAACTAACGAATGGCGTGAAACAATGACAGCTCAACTGTGTGAACCGGCTCTTCACTGCCAGAGTTTCAGCAGGAGAGAAAGGAAAAAATGGGTAATAAAACTGTAGGTGGAATTTCTTCTATTTTTCATCTTTTACTGTGGAAATTTCAAAGGGACACAAAGTAGAACTCTTGTTTCATTGCTGCCTACCCTTTTCTCTAAAGCATTTCAAAGCACATTTAGGATGCAGTGACTGAGCTGTTATCCTGAAGGCTGAGCAGAAGGGGGCCCAGGCTTCCTCAGGTGGGGACCCTGTGAGTGGAGGCATGTTCTTTATGGGGAGTTGAAAGCATCGGCACAAAAAGGCAGAAATCTTGCTAATTTGAACGCAGAAACCCCCCACTTCCGTCCAGTGTGACTGTATCCCCAGCCTCTCCCCTCCAAGGGTGTGTGTGTTGGGGGGTGGGGGCCGTTGGGGGTCAAAACAACTCCTGCTGGGCTGCAGTAACTGAGTTGAGTGGCTGATAAATGGAAATTGGTGGTGGAAGAACAGGTGAGGGGAGGCGATAGTGAATTTCGTAGGGCTGGCTGAAAGCAGAGATGCCTGTAGGATACTGGGTCAGGGCCTGGGGCTGTTGGAACCAGTGGCCGTAAATTGCTTAAAACAAGAGCAAGTTTTTCCTTGCTGAAGGCCAGACATCTGAAATCAAGGTGTCAGCAGGCCTGTGCCACATCTGGAGGCCCTAGGGGAGAATCTGTCCCCTGCCCCTTCCAGTTTCTGGGGGTAAGCATTGGTTTGTGGCCGTGTCACTGCAGCCTCTGCCTCTGGTCACATGGCCTTCTCTTCTGAGTTCAGTCTCCCTCGCCACGCTTTTCTAAGGACAGTGGTGATTGCTTTAGGCCCACCTGGAGAACCAAGGGTCATCTCTTCACTCAGAATCTTTAATATAATCACATGTGCAAAGACCCTTTTGCCAAATAAGGTAGCATTTACAGGTTCCAGAAATTAGGAACTGTCACCTTTGGGCAACATTAACCATGGCAGTACAGACACCCAGATGGAAATCGCTTTCAGGGGTTCTGAGACCCTGAACAGGACTTTTCTTGTTAGGTTGGAAGTACTGTGGCTAAAGCCCCAGAGCTCGTGCTGGGAGGCCTAAGTGCTCAGGTTATCTGCCTACCCTCAGCAGGTGGCTGCGGGACCTGTCCCACCCTCAGGCCAAGTGAGAAGAGCGCCGAGAGAGTGTCTCAGAAAGATCTGGGCTACTTACAGGAGAGAGAATCTCCTCGGGTAGCATTTCTGGGAGCGTGGCAGATCCTGGAAGATTGCTGATTGACTCTCTGCGCCAACATGAGCAGAAGAGAAAGACATTTGGCGTCTGAGGGCAGGCGGGCTCAGCAGTGGGTGGGTGAGCTTTCCCAGTACCCCTGAGAATGTCATTGCATATCCGGTTACCCCAGATTTTGTAGCTTAAAACCACAAACTCGGGACGTTACTACTCAGGCAAACAGACCCTAGTTGCTGTGATCCAACCAAGCATCTTGGATGGCAGTCACTTCTTTGCAAGAGATGAAAAAGAGTTTTTACCTGAGGAATGAATAGCGGGCGTGTGAACCATCTGTTGTCACTGTTGCTGAGATGGCATGAGGGTCTCAGGATTTAAGTTAGCCATGCCAGTGTTTGGGCAGTGGTCTAGGATGAACTCTCTCTCCCTGGAGTCCCTGGTATGAGGTGGGCATCCGACTTCATGAAGAAGCCCTCCCAGAGACTTTAAAATTAGGGAGACTTGATGACACAGGAGGGAAAGCGGGGGGAAATAGCAGCCACATGCATGGGCCGTGTCCACTGCCCTTCAAGTGTCCCTCAGCTGAGGTCAAGGGTGTAGACCTGAGGGTCAGAGATTAGAGCTCAGCCCTGGGGCAGGGCTTGGGGCTCCGAGAAAACAGGGGTTCTGAGGCCAGCCAGCAGCCTTACCTTCATCTACAACATTGTATCTGGGGAAGATTTTCAAATCTCAAACCCCTTCTGGGACCCAAACTCCTTGTAACTTGGGGATAGCTTTGCCAACTGAATGGCAGTACGAGGAATGCGGTAGTCCCAAATACCACCCAGGTGGTTCTAGTGAAAGCCAACATAAACATTTCCAAACGACAAAAAATAATTCTGTCTGTAAGATTCAGTGAGGCGTCCTTGAACATACCACTCTTCCCACAAGCCGTGTGAGCCTTCCTCTTCACTACGATATCATTTGTGTGATGGAATGCCTTTCTAGTTCATACCCCTGTTTTGAGAAGAAAAGAAAATTAGAGATACTTGCACGAGGCTCGCAGAGAAGGCACAGTGAACTTGCATCTCCGAAAAGCCCCTGGGAGGCTGCTCCCTGAGGGCACACTTTGAGAACCATGGAATAAAATGGCAGAGCTGGGAGGGCTGGTGAGGTGGGAGCTCAATTAATGTTATTTTCTTCTCTCCCTCTCACCCCACAACACACCACAACCACGCAGACAAGGAGAAAGGGCCGACATCTATGCATCCTTAGAGATGACATAATTCGGGTGCTGTGTGGGATGGAGGGACCCTGGAAACAGGAGCCACTGCTTCTTTGATGTTGGACAAATTGCTGATCAAATGCAGGAAATTCGTCCCCTGGCTGCTGGCCAAAATTCTTGTTCACTTGATCTGTTTGACTGAACTTAAAGGAATGTAGAAGTATTTGCCTAGCAGCGGGAATAACAGGAAGTAACAGGACGACTGAAAGGTGGTAGAATTTTTACTGCCCCAGACAGATTTCTTCCAAACGTACATAGGAAGTTTCTAAAAACCTGATCAAGATAATTCTTTGCTTTTGCAATAATTACACACATGGAAGGGCCACTGGAAATAATGTGGGATTGACTTTTTAATAAAACAAACTGTCACTTGGAATAATGTTAGATGTACAGAAAAGTTGCCAAGAAAATGCAGAGAGCTTGTATACCCTCTGCCTACCGGCATCTTACTAGTTAAGAACCCCCTGACTTTATTTGGATTTCCCCAGTTTGTGCATTAATGTCCTCTTTCCATCTCAGGACTTTACGTTGCATTTAATGTCATGTCTCCTTCATCTGGCCTGTGAGTTGCTTCATTTCCTTTTGTTTTCATGGCCTGCATCATTTTGAGGTGGACTGGTCAGGGATGTGTAGCATGTCCCCCAATTTGTGCTTCTTGGATGGTTTTCTCCTCATAGACTAGGTTGTGGATTTGAGGGAAGAACACACAGAGGAGATATGACCTTCTTGGTACGCATATCAGGGGTTCTTCACGTCCATGTGGCTTATCACTGGTGATGGTCAGCTTATCATGTGGGTTGTGGGGAGCAGGATATGCAATAGCCATAGTAACTCCATCTTGGGCTCTTGGACTCCATCTTAGAGACTGAGTTTCGAAAGTGTACAAATGGTTTCGGCTTCACATTCCGAGAAATGTGTTTAGGTTCAGTTTCGATTGCTTTCGCGCCAAAGTGTTCTCACTTAGGTCTGCTACTTACGTCAGAGACAACTGCGCATGCACACAACTCAGTACGTAATTGGAGTTTGTAGATCGCTTCATTAGCATAAAGGGCAACCAATCAGAAGAGACCTTACCCCATGAATGCTATATATACTCTGCTGTTTCCACAAATAAACGAGACTTGATCAGGAATCTGTCTTGTCTCCATTCTTCGTGTCTCTTGTCTCCATCCAAATTCCCACTCCCCCTCTCCAGGTCCTCGTTGATGTCCCGCGGGCCGGGACAGTGGGTAAGTAAATGGCTGCCAGGTTTCTCACTCTAAAGTTCCAGGGAACATGTTCCTTTTCCGGATTCACCCTTAACATCATGGGTTTTACAATTCAAAGGTGTTCTGCAGGAAATTACTTTGATCAATGGTAGCCACCAAGTTCATAACTGGACAGGTGATCTCTGAGACCAAACTAAGGTGCCTGAATCACACCATTGATTAAGTCAATTTAAAGCACATTGAGAGAAAGGGGGAAAGGTGGGGCTGGTGGACACATTTAGGGCAGGATGCCAGGAGGGTGAAAGGCCCCAGTACCTAACCTTGAGTCACACAGTGAGCACCTGCCAGGCCTGGGCATGCAGCCAGGGGGAGCACAACTGAAGAAGACAAAGGACCATCAGGAAGTGGGAAGTGCCTGGAGTCAGCTGGCACCATCAGAGCCACAGTGGGGTGAGAAGGTCCAGCCACAGAAGTGGCTTGCTGTTTCCCTGGCTTAGCAACTCTCGGTGTTAGGTGCATTTCTCAGAGAGAAGAGACAAGTGGCCAGAATGGGTATCATCAATGATGGCCAATGTCAGACCTCACCAGCATTGGGAGATTTCTTGATTCTTCCATTCCTCTGTATCTCTGGTTAAATTCACATATGCTCTTCTTACATGCCTCATGTGTCTCACAAGCACCTTGCCTCTTTACACAATTTCTCTTATTTTCTAAAGCAGAACCAAATACTCTTTAAAAAATCTAGCATATGTACATTACAAAAGCCCATACATATGTATTGTTTTATTTTTGTTTTGTTTTGCTTAGTTAGATACAGAAGACCAATTATGACCTGAGGGCTGGCTGGCTGTTTTCACAAATAAAACTTTTTGGTACAATGCCACATCCAGTCATTAACCTACTGCCTGGGGCTACTTCGGGGCCCCTATGACAGAGCTGGTAACTGCAACAGAGACTGTGTGGCTTGCAAAGGCTAGATATTTACTATTTGGCTCCTTAAAAGTAAGTTTTCTAACCCCTGTGATAGACTAACGAAATGTCATAAATTTGAGAGACTCAAGTTATACACAAAGTTTACTGGAGACGTTCAATCAAGGGCAATGTAATGAAACCCAAAGACGTGGGGTGGAAGACCCATTACATTTAAACTGGCAGGCTTCCCACTGACTTGCCCACACTTTCTGTAGTAGTGCCTTTCAGACTGTCTGCGACTGAGATGAGTGCTCTAGCACGGGTATCAGACAGTTGTTTCTGCCGAATGCACGGCCAGGTTGACATAAGGTTATGTTATCTACTAACGTGCTCTAGTTCTAACCACAAGCCAAGCCCTTGAGGTTAATGTGGATTTCCTATTCCATCCGCAAGGCCACTTGAGTACTGGGAAAGCAGTCATTTCAAATTTAGCCCATGTCTGTGGTTCATGAACGTCACTGGTCCTTTTTGTTGGATATGTGAGATCTGGCAGTCCCATGTGGATGAAGACAGCAGAGAATGCTGCCGTCCCAGAAATAACTGTCATCTCACTGCGTTATATTAGCATCATGCACTACAAAAGGAAGCATAAAATTTGAACAAGGTTTGAAGTATGTGCCACGTCTATGTGCACGTGCTCCCTAACCCCCTTACCATGCCCTCCCCCGCCCCCACCCCCATGCTTCCTGGACAGTGCAGCCACAGTCACATGGCACCAGACTCGGCCATCTGCGACCTGCCTCCAGCCTCTCAAACGCAGTCTCCTTGTTGCTTCAAGGTGGTAGAGCGAGAAGGTGGGTTTCCTGGTCTGACTAGTTTGTACACATTCACAGTGATGGGGAAATGACTCTCTGCTCGCCCTGCAGAGGGAGTGCTTGGGGTGTCATCTTCCTGGGCTTGATTCTCAGCTCTACTGCCTCTGGGACCTTGGACAAGCTTCCTCACCTCTTCTGGTGCCCTGTATAGAAACCAGAGACATAAACAGGAGCCACAGGGATGGAGGTGGGAGTTGAGCAAGACTTAAAATCCCCAGTGCTGGCAACTCCTGGGAGACCGTCGCACAATAATATCAGTGTTGGTTTACTTCCTTCTTCCCCAGCCCCACCCTGTGCTTTCCATGGCCAGGGCGTCTTGTCTCTTCCAGGGCTGGCACTCGTAGGTGCCAGACTCATTCCCAGCCTGCTGCAGAGCTGCGGTTGTTCTCTTGGGCCCTGCTGCGTAATCCCTGAATTGCTCTGGTCTTTTCAGAGCAAAGGGCACTGTTCCTCCAGAAGCCAGGAGTCTCACGCTTTGTCGGGTGAGCTTGATACCCAACAAGTGCCACACATCAGGCTCTTTGGGGTCTAGGCCTGGATCCCAAACCCATTCATTGTATGGAATATTTCCAGAGCTAGTAAATTCCCCAGGGGATAAAGAAAGGGTTCAAGGCCAAGATATAAGCCACTGCAACACATTTTATCATCTCCAAGCTTTGTAGCCAAGCCTAAGGGATTTTTGTCCATTGCACGGGGTCAGACCAAGCTAACTAAAGTCTGGATGGAGAGGTCAGCAGGTGTATCTCCTCGCCATGTCACCCTTGCCTTCATGAACAATTCCGTGAGCCTGAACAGCCAGCCTTGAATCTCTTTGCAGGAGGACACCCTCAGGTGGCAGGAACTTGCTCTGCCAATGCTCTCAGAGGCCCTGGGTCCAGAAGGGCCTGGAAGTTGCAGTGCCCACCCAGGGGAAGCCCTTCCTGGAAGGCAGCTATGCTCACCACTATACCACCAACGCAGGAAGCCCTTCCTGGCTGACTGACAGGGGTAGACACTCCAGCTCCTTGGCCCCGTCAGACTCCCTGGGGAGTAGCTGTGGGGGAAAGACACTCAGATGACCTCCCCAGTGAACCCCACCTGCTGGTGTTCACATGGTGTATTTGTTTCCATTAGGTGTGGCAGGACGTGTGACTTGCTTGTAACCAATACAACACAGAAAAGGAGATAGGAAATCAGCTTGTGATTATGTTCAGAAAGACTGTGACTTGCCTCTTGCCAGTAGAATCTCTCTTGCAAGTCACCATGTTATAAGCTGCCCTGGGGAGAAAGGCCCATTGGCAAGCAATGGAAGTGGCCTATGGCTAACAGCCCAGCCCATGAAGAATGGAAACTTGCCAATAAACTTGTACATACACTTGGAAGTGAATCCTTCCCCACTCAGACCTTCATATGAGACCCAGCCCTGATTGACATCTTAAGTCAGCCATTGAGAGATACTGAAATGGGAGACCCAGCTAAAGCATGTCTAGATTCCTGAGCCATAGGAACTGTGAGAAAATAAATGTAGGTTGCTAATTTCTAGTCTGGCATATAAGGAGCTTAGCAGTTGCCACGTTGTCTGCCAAGTAAAAAAAGTGAACAAGCTGAAAAATCAAAATTCTTCTTAAAACCATCAGAGCAGTAAGGTCACAGGACAAACTGCTGCCCCCCCCCCCCAAATTGTAGAGACAGGCAGGCAGATACAGAGAAACACAGAAACCCATGAGCAGATACCTCTGTAGGGACCAGGGCCGGGGTAGGAAAAAAAACCTGAACTACAAGTGACAAATTGCTAGAGGCTCAGGGTAGACACATCTGTGAGTTTAAAACTCCAGGGGCACCCCCACATTTGTACATTTTAGTTCCTGGAACTTTACCATGTTCTCACAGTGAAGATCAGAGAAAAATATGCTTGTGTTTCTGGCCATTTTAAATACACCAGAGCATTCTGTCCTTCTGAACAAGACTTCCCTCAAGAGAAAGTTGGCACTAACCTACTGGGGTTTTGTCAGAGCCTGGTCACCTTGGGGGAAGGGAAGTGCCAAGCTCCAGCCTCCTCTAGCCATCCTTTCACATCTAAGGCCAGGGAAAACACTGACAGGCACTTGTGAGTTCACAGCTGAGGGGCTCAGGTTCACTAAAGGCTGAGAGCTATTACAGAAGCATAGCCTGCTTCTCACCTCACAACCTCCCACACCCCTAAAAGCCTACTTTCCACAATTCCTTCCACCCAGTACATCACGTCCAGCTTTTAACAGAAAATTACAAGACATGCTAAAAGACAATAAATACAGTTTGGAAAGAAAGAAGGAGCATCGCATCCAGACTTGGATATGGCAGGGATGCTGGAATAAATGTGTATTGCTTTAGGTTGCTAAGTTTGGGTCATTTGTTATGTAGCAAAAGATTACTATAGCAACCTGCACCCTCTCTGAAACTCTCCTGGGGGACGGAGCCCAACTTGCCATCCATGAGATTTTGCCTGACTTCAAATCCGGGTTCGGTCTCCCTCTCATGGTCACACTCTTCCACCACTTACTGGCTTCCAACTAAATGCTTGCAGGTGAATCCTCATCTCAGGCTCTGCATGGGAAGGATCCTGCCAATGCCATGGAGTCACACTGATATCTTTGTGTTCATGGTATGATTTCAAATCTTTCTTGGCAACTTGCACCTTTAGACATTAAGACTGCACATTTAACTTCAGAAATAGTCCCTCCTGGTTTCTAACCAGCCAAGCTTTAGACTCTATCCTCCTTTCCAGCCATCTCTAACAGAGACCCACATGCCTGCTCCCTTCTGTCTCCTCAGAAAGAGAAACCCTTCTCTGTACTGCATGTCATCTCTTCCACCACCAAAAGTGTGTGATGGTATCAATGTTTTTTGACTTTAGGAGGTGATAAGACATTCAAGAACACCTATACATCCAGGACATAATTTCAAATTGGAATGGATTTAATGACTTTGGATTGAACAAGTCATTTCTATCATTCATGATCTTAAAAGCACAAATAAAACTTTTTCTAAGTTCAACTTGGCTGCCAATCAAGTGTGTGTAATTTTTCTACCATTCTATTAAGAGAGAATTTTGTATGTACATTTAAACAAACAGTGTGTGTGTGCATGTGTGTGTGTACTTTTAAAACCACTCCAAAGAGAGCAGATTTATGTAAAAGCATTTGCCTTTAATCAGCTTTGAGTTTTTGTCAATTGACCTGAAATTCACAGCTGAGGACCTGTTCTCAAAATCATTACATTCCTTTTTGGCTATTGGAAATTTTCATTAAAAACCAAAGCTTTTTCTCTTTTAGAGCTGAAAGGCCCAAATGTAAGCATACAGGATAAGGTGAACTGAAATGAAATGCTGGTATTCCTCATTATAAAGAATGGCAGAAAAATGTCTTCAGATGTGTAAATATATAAACAGTTGTTTCTTACCATGAAGGAATATAGAATTGCATGTGTTTTCATGTACATCTGAAATTGCACAGAATGTGCATTTACATGTGAAACATGTTCCTTGACTTAATTCAACTCACCACTGAACTATCCTTAATAGCTCATGCTTGCTCATTTATTTGTGGCTCCATTCTCTTAGTTACTAAACATTTATTTAAAAAGAACAGGGCTACGTATTCACATTCTCTCTTTATAGAATGGCTGTATTTCAGCCAATTTAGCTGCGAATTGAATATAGAATCTCTGTCAGGCAAATCCTGTCTTGCCTTCCATGTGAGCTTTATTTATTCGACACCTGGCTGGTTGGGTTTCAGAGAGGAAGCATGTAAAATGATGTGTAGCAAGGCGGGTTGTTTGCAGTTAGATAGGCCTCTTAAGGGGACTGAGCTGCTCAGCCGGGCAAGAGGCCCTCGTTGGAGTTTGTAAGAGCCTGGCCCCCTCTTTCACGTACACCAGGGGAGACGTCCTTTAAGATTCATCCAGAAAGCACCATCAAGACATTTTCTCTTTACCAACACAGTATTACTTCTGTTGGTCTCTCCAGGGCCTTAGCTGCCTTCCTCCTCCTCCATTTGCTTCCTTTTGCTCCTGGCATCCTGACTTCAGCCCCAAGCTAGTCCAAACCCTTCTCACTCCCTGGGGCTGTCTGGGCCAGCAGCGAGGATATGGCTCCTCATCACTAACCTTACGCTGCCATCCCTGACTCCTCCTTTTCTCTTTGGCTTCCTTGGATGTTAATTGCTTTTTCTGCTCCTCTTTTAAACTAAGCCCTCCCCAAGTTTAAATATGGCCTGGGTGTGCCCTTTCTCTTTCAGGTTGAGATACAAGCTCTAGGGCCTTGTACTCGAAGTAGGAGCCACCAACTAGCAGCATCCATGTGGGGGCTTGCTAGAAATGCAGTCTTGGGCCTCACCCCAGACACCTGGAATCAAAATCTGCTTTTTCAATGATATCTGCAAGGGAAGGCACATGGAAGTTGATTAATTCTGTTCACAGGCCTGATATCATGTAAATGTTTGTTTTTCAAAAAGCACAATTTAACTTTAAACCGAATTCAACCCCTATCTCTTTCCAGCCCCCTCCATTGATGCCTGTGAGTAACCCGTTTATTTGGCTCTGGCGATGCCTCTGTCCTTTATGTGTTCTTCTTTAAAGGTCTGGTAACGCTCCCATATTTATTGGACACAGGCTGTCTCTTCATCTTTGCTGAATCAGTTTACACATGATGCTCGATAAATTTCTGCTAAATTGAAATGAATTGAAAGGCCAAGATACTACTGGTTATCAGATGGACCCGAAGGAGGGCTGTGGCTGGAGCAGCTGAAATCCTTTATCAGGAAGGAAGATGTCTTAGCCTGGGTTCCTTAGAAATGGAGCCCAAGGCAAATTGTGCGCTAAAGCTTTACTGGGGAACGCCACAGGACCCCAGGATCATAGGAAAGTGAAGCAGGGAAGAAGGAAGAGCAAATTAAAGGGCGTACATTTATGAACTGGCCACAGATTCCCAAGAAACACAGCGGGTTGCACAGGGCCGTATGAAAATGCTCCTCAGGAGCTTGCATAGGGAGGGAGGAAAATGAGCAACCTACCTGCCAGCAGCTTCCAGCTTCTTATCTCTTTGACTTGTCTGCCTCCCCCTGTAGGGGTTGACCTCCCAGCACTGGGGGCTTAGCTGCCCAGCTACGGGAAAAGCCAGAGTTTCTGTGGCTACACCTATAGGGCCAAAATGTCTAGCTCTTGGCCAGTTTTGTAAATAAACATATTAGAACATAGCCATGGCCATTAATTTACATACTGTCCACATCAGTTGAAGTATCAGTAAAACCCACCTGAAAGGCTCATTCTAAATATTGAATAAGGTAATGAATGTAAAATACAGAGCATAGCACCTGCCCAAAGAGAGGAGGTGACGTATCGTGAATTACGCTCTCCTCCCTTAGGCTGCTGCTAACTGTACATCAGAACAGCCCATCCATCAGCTCCCGGCCACCTCCTCCACTGGGCCCTAGGGCATACCTGAGATTCTCACCATGATCTCAGTCCTTTGCTGTTGAGGCATCTGGATGCCAGGGGACTAACTCACTGTGAAAAGTAGGTTGCGTGGGAGAGAACCCCCCTGAGCTATTCCAGCGCCTAGCATAACTGATCAGGTGGGAGGGAAGAAGGCAAATTGTGAACTGTGGAGTGAGGGAAAGCCAAGACAACAGGGCAATTCCTGGGCAGCCCAGACTGAAAGTGTAAGATGGGATCCAGGTTCTAAACGGAGGGAGGGAGAGACA
>JAQQAC010016209.1:5110863-5198226 GCA_029783875.1 Phataginus tricuspis | reverse complement strand
TGACAAAGAATGATGTGGGCCAACATTGCACTCTGGTGAGGTTGAGAAAGTGCCCCAAACTGCCCTTCTCACCACTGCCGACACAGCCAGGCACCCTTCTCCACAGAAGCCTTCTTGTCCTCTCGGTAGAAACGATGCTGTCTTCTCCAGGCTACTGCACTGCTCCTCCCCGCCCCTGGATGTCATGGCAGTGCAAGGCTGCAGCTTCTCTCTCCCGCGTGCACCTGCCAGCTCCAGAGAAGAGTGAGGCTCCTTGAAGGCAGGACACCCCATTCACCTAACACACAGAGCATCCCCCCCGGCCGCTGGGGATCAAGATGGAGTTGCGGAATGGATAAATGAAGGATGCCTAAGAGGAACTAGTGACGCTGATGGAAATGAAGGGTGGTAAGAAACCATGTAAAACTGAGTCCTCAAAGCTCTTGGCCATGTGTATATATCTGGATGAATAACCATTACATTATTTGGGAATAATCATTACAAATAAAGGTAATGATGTGCAATGCTAATTACATGTATCAGCCCTTGTCGAATGAGCTCAGAGCTGGCAACAACCTATGAGTTAGTCTTATTAAATCCCTGTTACAGAAGGGGAAACCGAGTCACAGAGTATTTAAGTAATTTCCCCAAGGGCACACAGCAAGTGGCCATTTGACCCGAGTCCATGCTGTTAACCCATGAGCCACATACTAGTGAAATCTGTTTAGAAACCTCAAAATGATTCAAAATGGCATCCTTTTAAGAGGAAGAAAATCATCTAATCAGTAAAACCACTTATTTAGGTCTACATTATGAAAGCTAGGCAGAATGCTTTCTATATTACAAAAGGTTAACACAGATGAATTGTATTTTTTGACATTATGACCATAAAGAGAGCAACATTAGGAGTAAAACATAGCAAACAAGCAAAAATCAGGTGCAGTGACAGAGGAATCTGGTACTTTCCCTTTTGCTCACAGGAACAGCATGCTTCACCAGGCACTCCGAAGGCCTGGGTCTGCCTCACTATTTCCTCTTTTTTCTATTTTTCCACTTTTCCTCACTATTTTCCCCAGTTTCCTCTTCCAACCAATGAACAGGTGGAATTAGATGGCCTCCAGGTGCTATTTCGATTCTAAAATTCCATGTAGAGAAACAAATGACCTCACTGTCCAATCAAATCCACAGGATTTTAATTTATGAAGGTGACACCGAGAGGTTAACGCCACTGCAAAAGGAATCAGTCACTTATAATTTCTGAGATGTGGGCATACCATGCAGGGTCACAGAAAATTTATCACATGGGGACCAGAAAGCTGAGAGAGAGAGAGAGGAACGGGGACTCTGCCTTTATGAATATACCAAAGGTGGAGTAACGAGCGGGGGATGTCCTCTATTGGACAGGAAGTGGGAACACACATGATAGTTTGTGGGTGGGAGGTTTGTAATGCAATTTTTGTGTGCTTATTCACATTACAGGGGTACCAGAAGAAGAAGAGAGAGAAAAAGGGATAGAAAAGGTCTTTGAGGAGGTGATTGCTGAAAACTTCCCCAACCTGGGGAAGGAGAGTCTCTCAGGCCATGGAGGTGCGCAGATCTCCCAACACAAGGGACCCAAGGAAGACAACATCAAGACATATAATAATTAAAATGGCAAAGATCAAGGATAAGGACAGACTATTAAAAGCAGCCAGAGAGAAAAATAAGATCACATACAAAGGAAAACCCATCAGGCTATCATCAGACTTCTCAGCAGAAACCTTACAGGCCAGAAGGGAGTGGCATGATATATTTAAAGCAATGAAGCAGAAGGGCCTTGAACCAAGATTACTTTATCTGGCAAGATTATCATTTAAATTTGAATGAGGGATTAAACAATTTCCAGATAAGCAAAAGCTGAGAGAATTTATCTTCCACAAACCATCTCTACAGTGTATTTTGGAGGGACTGCTATAGATGGAAGTGTTCCTACAGTTTAATAGCTGTCACCAGAGGTAGTGAAACCACAGTAAAGAAAATAGAACAGCTAATTACTAAGAAAATGCAAAATTAAATTAACTATCCCCAAAGTCAATCAAGGGATAGACAAACAGTACAGAATATGATACCTAACATATAAAGAATGGAGGAGGAAGAAAAAGGAGGATGGAAACAAACAAACAAACAAACAAAAATAACCTTTGGATTGTGTTTGTAATAGCATATTAAGTGATTTGTTAGACTCTTAGATAGTAGGGAAGTTAACCTTGAACCTTTGGTAACCATGAATCTGAAGCCTGCAATGCCAATAAGTACATACCTATCTGTAATTACCCTAAATGTAAATGGACTGAATGCACCAATCAAAAGACATAGAGTCACCGAATGGATAAAAAAAAAAAGGCCCATCTATATACTGCCTTCAAAAGACTCACTTTAAACCCAAAGACATACACAGACTAAAAGTGAAGGGATGGAGAAAGACATTTCATGCAACTAATAGGGAGAAAAAAGCAGGAGTTGCAGTACTGGTATCAGACAAAATAGACTTCAAAACAAAGAAAGTCACAAGAGACAAAGAAGGACATTACATAATGATAAAAGGGTAATTCCAACAAGAAGATATAACCATTATAAATATCTGTGCACCCAACACAGGAGCTCCTACATATGTGAAACAAATACTAACAGAATAAAAGGGGGAAATAGAATGCAATGCATTCATTCTAGGAGATTTCAACACACCACTCACTCTGAAGGACAGATCAACCAGACAGAAAATAAGTAAGGAGACAGAGACACTGAACAACACATTAGAACAGATGGATCTAACAGACATCTACAGAACTCTACACCCAAAAGCAGCAGAATACACATTGTTCTCAAGTGCACATGCAACATTTTCAAGAATAGATCATATACTAGGCCACAAAAAGAGCCTCAGTAAATTCAAAAAGATTGAAATTGTACCAACCAGCTTCTCAGACCACAAAGGAATGAAACTAGAAATGAATTATGCAAAGAAAATGAAAAATCCCACAAACACATGGAGGCTTAATAACATGCTCCTAAATAATCAATGGATCAACGACCAAATAAAAACAGAGATCAAGCAATATATGGAGACAAATGACAACAATAATTCAACACCGCAAAATCTGTGGGATGCAGCGAAGGCCGTGCTAATAGGAAAGTATATTGCAATACAGGCCTACCTCAGGAAAGAAGAACATTCCCATATGAGCAGTCTAAACTCACAATTAACGAAACTAGAAAAAGAACAAATAAGACCCAAAGTCAGTAGGAGGGACATAATAAAGATTAGAGCAGAAACAAATAAAATCGAGAAGAATAAAACAATAGAAAGGATCAATGAAAGCAAGAGCTGGTTCTTCGAGAAAATAAAATAGATAAACCCCTAGCCAGACTTATCAAGAAAAAAGAGAGTCTACTCACATAAACAGAATCAGAAATGAGAAAGGAAAAACCACTATGGACAGCACAGAAATACAAAGAACTATTAGAGAATACTATGAAAAATTATATGCTAACAAACTGGATAACCTAGAAGAACAGGACAACTTTCTAGAAAAATACAACCTTCCAAGGCTGACCCAGAAAGAAACAGGAAATCTCAACAGTCCAATTACCAGCAAAAGGACATCCATCATGATCAAGTAGGATTTATTCCAGGGATGCAAGGATGGTTCAACATTCAAAAATTCATCATCATCATCAACCTCATCAACAAAAAGAAGGAAAAAACCACATGATCATCTCCATAGATGCTGAAAAAGCATTTGACAAAATTCAACATCCATTCATGATAAATACTCTCAACAAAATGGGTATAGAGGGCAAGTACCTCAACATAATAAAGGCTATATATGACAAACACACAGCCAACATTATACTTAACAAAGAGAAGCTGAAAGCTTTTCCTTTAACATCAGGAACAAGACAAGGATGCCCACTCTCCCCACTTCTATTCAACATAGTACTGGAGGTCCTAGCCACGACAATCAGACAACACAAAGAAATAAAAGGCATCCAGATTGGCAGGGAAGAAGTTAAACTGTCCCTGTTTGCAGATGACATGATATTGTACATAAAAAACCCTAAAGAATCTACTCCAAAACTACTAGATCTAATATCTGAATTCATCAAAGTTGTGGGATACAAAATTAATACACAGAAATCTATGGCATTCCTATACACTAACAATGACCTAGCAGAGAGAGAAATCAGGAAGACAATTCCATCAAAAAGAATAAAATACCTAGGAGTAAACCTAACCAAGGAAGTGAAAGACCTATACTCCGAGAACTATAAGACACTCATGAGAGAAATTAAAGAAGATACCAATAAATGGAAACACATCCTGTGCTCATGGATAGGAAGAATTAATATTGTCAAAATGGCCATCCTGCCTAAAGCAATCTACAGATTCAATGCAATTCCTATCAAAATACCAACAGCATTTTTCAACGAACTAGAGAAAATCATTCTAAAATTCATATGGAATAACAAAAGACCCGGAATAGCCAAAGCAATCCTGAGAAGGAAGAATAAAGCTGGGGGGATTATGATCCCCAACTTCAAGCTTTACTACAAAGCCACAGTACTCAAGACAATTTGGTACTGGCACAAGAACAGACTCATAGACCAATGGAACAGACTAGAGAGCCCTGATATAAACCCAGCCATATATGGTCAATTAATATATGATAAAGGAGCCATGGACATACAATGGGGAAATGACAGCCTCTTTAACAGCTGGTGTTGGCAAACCTGGACAGCTACATGCAAGAGATTTAAACTGGACTATTGTTTAACCCCATACACAAAAGTAAACTTGAAATGGATCAAGGACCTGAATGTAAGTCATGAAACCATAAAACTCTTAGAAGACAACATAGGCAAAAATCTCCTGAATATAAGCATGAACAACTTCTTCCTGAACCCATCTCCTTGAGCAAGGGAAACAAAAGCAAAAATGAACTCATGGGACCTTATCAAACTAAAAAGTTTCTGTACAGCAAAGGACACCATCAACAGAACAAAAAGGCATCCAACAGCATGGGAGAATATATTTGTAAATGACATATCCGACAAGGGGTTAACATCCAAAATATATAAAGAACTTACACGCCTCTACACCCAAAAAGCAAATAACCTGATTAAAAAATGGGTGGAGGATATGAAGAGACAGTTCTCCAGACACATGAAAAGATGCTCCACATCACTAATCATCAGGGAAATGCAAATTAAAACCACAATGAGATATCACCTCACACCAGTGAGGATGGCCAGCATCCAAAAGACTAAGAAGAACAAATGCTGGCGAGGATGTGGAGAAAGGGGAACCCTCCTACACTGCTGGTGGGAATGTAAGCTAGTTCAACCATTGTGGAAAGCAATATGGAGGTTCCTCAAAAAACTAAAAATAGAAATACCATTTGACCCAGGAATCCCACTCGTTGGAATTTACCCAAAGAATACAACTTCTCAGATTCAAAAAGACATATGCACCCCTATGTTTATTGCAGCACTTTTTACAATAGCCAAGATATGGAAGCAACCTAAGTGTCCATCATTAGATGAATGGATAAAGAAGAGGTGGTACATATACACAATGGAATTCTATTCAGCCATAAGAAGGAAAAAAATCCTGCCATTTGCAACAACATGGATGGAAGTGGAGGATATTACGCTCAATGAAATAAGCCAGGCAGAGAAAGACAAGTGACAAATGATTCCCCTCATTTGTGGAGTATAACAACAAAGCAAAACTGAAGGAACAAAATAGCAGCAGACTCAGAGACTCCAAGAACGAACTAGTGGTTACCGAAGGGGAGAGGTGTGGGAGGGTGGGTGGGGAGGAAGGGAGAAGGGGATTGTGGGGTAGTATGTTTAGTACACATGGTGGGGGGAATCACTGGGACTGAATTGGGGTATAAGTGGGAACCTGATAATCTGGGTAAATGTAGTAACCACATTGTTTTTTCATGTGAAACCATCAGTAAGAGTGTATATCAATAATATACCTTAATAAAAAAAAAAGTTTTTTTTGTGTGCTTGCGAAAGCCACCTAGTGAGAGAGGTAGACACCTTTGGCTACTGGGGTGGCCCTATGAGTAATGGATGGTGAACAGCCACGGGCTGATCTAACTGGCTCTAGGGAGTCATCCTGAGCAAAAAAACATGGACTGCTAGTTTATATGCAGCATTTCCTTTCATCTCTGCAAATACTGACGTCCCTGGAACATCTCTATTCACGGTGGAGCCAGTATAGCTTCTCATCTGTCAGTATTTCCTGGGTCATCAAGGTTTCTGCAGTAGACCCACAGCTGCTTGGAAAGCTGCCTGCCTTCCTCTCAGTGTGGGGACGGGGAGACTCAAGGTGGTGGGGGCAGAAGGGTGCTGATAAAAATAAAGGTGGAAGACAGGCCAAGGTGGACGAAGGGGTAACTGGGTCAGAGAAATCAAACAGAGGAAAAACACACATATACACACACAGACAGAGTTAGAAGCCATAAACAGAAAAGGCGGGAGAATAGGAAATCCTATTTTCATCTTTGGGGGCTAACTTACTATCAGCTCACTTCTTTTTGGAAGTGATGGGTTAGTCTGAGCAGAGGATTACATTTTCTGCTCAAGAAGCAATTCATACTATATGTAAACACTGGTTTTCCCCATGGCAGAAAGCATAAAAATAGGCTGAGAAGAATTTTTTCTGATATTGGCATCTAGGTCACTGCCCATGTTCCCATCAGCCTTACATTTCTATATGTTTATGTGAAAAAAAAAAAAAACCCTCAACACCCAGTCCTTACCTTCACTCCTCATTCTGACATTCTGCTACAGAGAACAGTACAGGACAAATGGCTTTATGTGCCGCAGACCTGTTCTAGATGACCTGCCATAACACGGGATTTAGTGTAAAATGGAACAGCCTTGGATGGCGCCCGAAAGAAATTCTGGAAGGACCTCGCTGAAATAGGGCTTCACTTCGAACATCTGGCCGGAACCCAGGGTGGCGGCCCAGGGCAGCTCAGGCCACTGACTATTGCAGACCTTATGCCCTGCCAAGACTTTTAATATCCTCAAAACATGGGGAAGCATCCAGGAGGGGAAATCATTAGTCAGGTTATGAAGGGAGGTTGCTACTTCCTCCTGGGGCTCACAGTGGCTAGGGGCGAGGCAGCGTTTCCCTGAGACGCTCAGGAGGCGCCCCGGGGAAGAGGCACCAGGAGAAAGCCTGGCTCCGGCTGCGGCCTCCTTTTGGTACCCTGGCCCCGCAGTTTTGGTACCCTGGTCCCTTGAGAATTCTGGATTCCATACCTGGAAATGGGAAACAGGAGCATGAATGCCAAATAGGAGATCTGCGACAGATAAGATAGCTCCATTAAAAATTACCATGCAAAATTAACACCTGACTTTGGGAAAGCACAGCAGGTTGGAAGACAGAGGGAACAACTCATGTTACTATACCGCTGTTCTCATGTGGGGGAGGGAATATCTTGCAGCCCCTTTTCTCTATGGAAATCAATTTTTACACTAATTTTTAGGGTCTTGGAATTTTGGGTCCCTGCTTCTTTCCACCTGATACAACAGAAGTGTTTTGTCCCATTGCTAACTGGACTCGAGAGTCGGCACTTTGATTGGCTCTCAATTTTCACCAAGCAGGTCAGTCATCCTGTACACCGGCTGCCTCCAGATTTCCTTTTGAAAACGAATCGATGGCTTCTAAGTGGACAGGGTTCACATGTTTCAGCCTGGCGTGCATCTGCTGCCAGCATGCCAGTACATTTTTCTCCTCCCTCCCATCATGGCTTCTTGCCCCTAAAAAACCTCGAGGCTCTGAAGATACCTCAGGGCCTCAATGCAGGCTCTTGATTTCCATGGAACTGATTCTCTTCCTCCTTTGCCTGGAAAATTCTAGGTCAAGACCCAGCCTCGATGCCCGCTTCCCTTGGCACCCTTCCCTGGGGCCCCTTGGCACACACCTCCAACGTCATGTTCATCTGCCTCTGTGTCAGATGACTGTTTGAACATCTGTGCTCCTCTCCCAGCGGGGAGGGAAAATACAAGACGTCCTCCTCTCATCTGTCTGTCCTTCCAACCCAAGCCCGTAGGGTAGCAACAGCATTCAGAGGACAAGCTGTCAAGGGACATTTGGGGAACTGAGTGTTGTGACAACCACTCTATTCCTGGACACCAAGGATTCCCTGATGATACCTCTGCTGGTATTTTATGCAAACGTAACTAATAGATATACTGGTGCACTCAGTAAGAAATAGTAACTGCTTCAATTTAAAGGAAAGCATAAATACATATTAATGAAATATTCCAGATATATGCAAATATGGCAAAAATGATGCAAACAACTGACGTTGGAAAATACAAGTTTAGACTTTGGGAAGGCTCTGTAAGTGTGCAAGGGAGAAGGAAGCAATGAATGCTCACTACACACATGCTGGGTCCCAGGTACCTGGGGTGGGTAACGAGCTCCTGCATTCTGTTAACAGTCATGGACAGGGGTCGTCTATAGACTATCTCCCCTGGGTCAAATCTAGCCTTTCGCCTGTTTTTGTCAATGAAGTTTTTCACTAGAGCACAGCTACTCTCCTTTTAGTTTCAATAGCTGCTTTGTGTTACACAGTCAGAGATGAGCAGTAGTGAAGGGGACTGAGGTATTTATTATCTGTCCTTTACAGAAAGTTTCCTGCACCCTGACCTAGGGGAGAGACCTAGACTAGGATACAAGGCCTACAGGTCCTTAGGAAAGCAGGTTTTGATCACCCAACCTGCTGTATAAGGCCAGCATAACCCCGTTACCCAACCCTGACAAGAACATTCAAAAAGGAACATCACAGCCTGTCTGGTAAAATAAATGCGAATACACCACAGTGGTAATGAACCAAATTCAGCAATACAAGGACAAAAAGTCCTGGCCAAGTGGGGTTTATTCCAGGAATGCAGGGTTTAATGCCAGAAAATAAATCAATGATCTCACCACACTAAGAGTCAAGAAAAACGGTTTAGAAGAGGAAGATTCTGGAGCCACATAGCCCTCTCTGAATCCAAGCTCCGTGACTTCCTAGGTGTGGCGTGGGCAAGTCTGTACCCTTTTCAATGCCTTCAATGTCTCACCTGTCAATGAGGGATGCAGATGTATCTACTTCCTAGGGGCTAACAGTTTTATATGCCAACTACTTAGAATCACGCCTAGCACACAGTCAGTGCCCCATAAATGTAAGCTATTGATACTACATTGGAGCAGTGACAATGCAGCAGAAGTCACACCGACAATACGGGCAGGGCTGGCTGGCAGAAAGGCAGGTAAGAGGACCACAAATGGAGGAAGTGGGAAAGATACAGAGAAAAGAAGTAACTGGACACAATTCCGAGGTTTTCATCTTACATCAGGAAAATTTACCACATCACCTTGGGGACAATGGTATTTAAGAAGTGGATGGACCTTAAAGTTTTCCAAAAAGTAGAAGAGGAGGGAATACCTCCAAACTCATTCTATGAGGCCAGCATCATTCTAATACCAGAACCACACAAAGACACCACAAAAAAAGAAAACTACAGACCAATATCCCTGCTGAACATAGATGCAAAAATACTCAACAAAATATTAGCAAATCGAATTAAAAAATACATCAAAAAGATCATCAATCATCAAGTAGGATTTATTCCAGGGATGCAAGATGGTACAGTATTCGAGAATCCATCAATATCATCCACCACATCAACAAAAAGAACAAAAACCACATCATCATCTCCAAAGATGCCAAAAAAGCGTTTGACAAAACTCAACATCCATTCATTATAAAAACTCTCAACAAAACAGGTATAGAGGGCAGGTACCTCAACATAATAAAGGTCATATATGACAAACCCACAGCCAACATTATACGTAACAGCAAGAAGCTGAAAGCCTTTCCTTTAAGATTGGGAGTAAGACAAGGATGTCCACTCTCCCCACTTCTATTCAACACAGATAGTTCTGGAGGTCCTAGCCACGGCAATCAGACAACACAAAGAAATAAAAGGCATCCAGATTGTTAAAGAAGATAAACTGTCACTGTTTGCAGATGATGCAATATTTTACATAAAAAACCCTAAAGAATCCACTCCAAAACTACTAGATCTAGTATCTGAATTCACCAAAGTTGCAGGATACAAAATTAATACACAGAAATCTGTTGCATTCCTATACACTAACAATGAACTAGCAGAAAGAGAAATCAGGAAAACAATTCCATTCACAACTGCATCAAAAAGAATAAAATACCTAGGAATAAACCTAACAAAGGCACTCAAAGACCTATACTCTGAAAACTACAAGATATTCATGAGAGAAATTAAAGAAGATACCAATACATGGAAACACATCCTGTGCTCATGGATAGGAAGAATATTGTCAAAATGATCATCCTGCCTAAAGCAATCTACACATTCAATACAATCCCTATCAAAATACCAACAGCATTCTACAATGAACTAGAGCAAATCATTCTAAAATTCATACGGAACCACAAAAGACCCCGATAAACCAAAGCAATCCTGAGAAGGAGGAATAAAGCAGGGGGGATTACACTCCCCAACTTTAAGCTCTACTACAAAGCCACAGTAATTAAGACAATTTGGGACAGGTACAAGAACAGACCCATAGACCAATGGAACAGACTAGAGAGCCCTGATATAAACCCAACCATATATGGTCAATTAATATACGATAAAGGAGTCATGGACATACAATGGGGAAATGACAGCCTCTTCAACGGCTGGTGTTGGCAAAACTGGACAGCTATGTGCAAGAAATGAAACTGGATTATTGTCTAACCCCACACACAGAAGTAAACTTGAAATGGATCAAAGACCTGAATGTAAGTCATGAAACCATAAAACTCTTAGAAGACAACATAGGCAAAAATATCCTGACTATAAACAATAGCAACTTCTTCCTGAATGTACCTCCTCGAGCAAGGGAAACAAAAGCAAAAATGAACACATGGGACTACATCAAACTAAAAAGCTCTGTACAGCAAAGGACACCATCAATAGAACAAAAAGGCGTCCTACAGTATGCAAGAATATATTTATAAATGGCATATCCGACAAGGGGTTAACATCCAAAATATGTAAAGAACTCACATGGCTCAACAACCAAAAAGCAAATAACCCGATTAAAAAATGGGTGGAGGATATGAACAGACACTTCTCCAAAGAAGAAATTCAGATGGCCAGCAGGCACATGAAAAGATGCTCCACATCGCTAATTATCAGGGAAATGCAGATTAAAAGCATAATGAGATATCACCTCACACCAGTAAGGATGGCCACCATCCAAAAGACTAGGAACAACTAATGCCGGCGAGGATGTGGAGAAAGGGGAGCCCTCCTACACTGCTGGTGGGAATGTAAGCTAGTTCAACCATTGTGGAAAGCAATATTAGTTCCTCAAAAACTAAAAATAGAAATACCATTTGAACTGGATATTTCACTCCTACGAATTTACCCTAAGAATGTAGGATCCGAGTTTGAAAAAGACATATGCACCCTTCTGTTTATCGCAGCACTATTTACAATAGCCAAGAAATGGAAGCAACCTAAGTGTCCATCAGTAGATGAATGGATAAAGAAGAGGTGGTACCTATACACAATGGAATATTATTCAGCCATAAGAAGAAAATAAATCCTACCATTTGCAAGAACATGGATGGAGCTAGAGGGTATTATGCTCAGTGAAATATGCCAGGAGGAGAAAGACAAGTACCAAAAGATATTACTCATCTGTGGAGCATAAGAACAAAGCAAAAACTGAAGAAACAAAGCAGCAGCAGACTCACAGACTCCAAGAAGGGACTAGAGGTTACCAAAGGGGAGGGGTGGTGGAGGGTGTGAGGGGAGGGAGGGAGGGAGAAGGGGATTGAAGGGCATTATAATTGGTATACATGGTGTGTGTGTGGGGGGGGTGTCATGGGGAAGACAGTGTAGCACAGAGAAGACAAGTAGGGACTCTGTGGCATCTTACTACACTGATGGACAGTGACTTCAGTGGGGTATGGGGGGACTTGATAATACGGTGAATGTAGTGACCACAAGGTTTTTCATGTGAAACCTTCATAAGAGTATATATCAATGACAACTTAATAAATAAAAAGAAAGAAGCGGATGGAGGAGGAGGTCCCAGTAAAGCAACACGCAGGCACACCTCGTTTTACTGGGCTCCTCTTTATCACACTCTGCAGACACTGCACTTTTTACAAGGGAAGGGGGGTGGAAACCCTCCATGGAGCAAGTCTCTGGCACCATTTTTCCAACAGCATTTGCTCACTTCATGTCTCTGTGCCACAGCTTGGTTAAGTGTCACCATATTTCAAACTTCTCCATTGTTATTATATTTTATTGCTGTGATGTCATGATAGAATTTTAGCCGACAAGGAGTTGCTTCTTAGGGATGGGCAAAGAAAGTGGTTTCTTGAGATGGAATCTGCTCCTGGTGAAGATGCTGTGAAGACTGTTGAAACGACAGCAAAGGATTTAGAATACGATGTAGACTGAGTTGGAGAAGCAGCCGCAGGGTTTGAGAGGACTGACTGCCGTTTTGAAAGAAGTTCTGCTGTGGAGAGACTGCCATCCAACAGCCCTGCCCGCTCCCGAGAAACTGTTCATGAAATGAAGAGTCCACGTGCAGCAAACTTGGTGGCTGTCTCCTTCCCATTAGTTACCACAGCCGCCCCAGCCTTCCTGCAGCAACCACCATCCTGCTCAGCCAGCAGCCTCAACAGCCAGGCAAGACCTTGCATCACCACAAAGCTCAGATGTGCTGAAAGCTCAGATGATGGCTGGCATTTTTAGCAACAAATGCTTTTTAAATTAAGGCATGTATACTTTTTTAGACATAACACTGTTTATGGCACACTTAATAGACTACAGTATAGGGTAAACATAACTTTTATATATGCACTTGGAAACCAAAAAATCCATTTGACTCGCTCTATTACAATACATTAGGTTTATTCTGCTTGTCTAGAACAGACCCCACAGTAAGTCTGAAGTATGTCTGTAAAGAAAACCTAGGAAGAAAGAGGCAATGTAAGTTGGCAGGAAATAAAACATATCAAAACCGGGCACTTTCAAGGTCACATCAGAACTTCAGAGCAGGTCTTAAGGGTAATGGTGTATGAACTTCGCAGACAGGCACTTTGAAAGTGGCTATTTCATCTTAGCTACTAAACAAGGAAATGGAACCACCTCAGACTTTTTCTTATTGCCACCAAATTTTACAGTAGGAAGTGACAGTATAAGCCTTCCAGGCACCTTCAACAGAATTAACCCTTTTTTGATGTTAATTCAATGGAAACTGTTTGGCTATACTGAGCGAGACACATATTTCAACAACTGTAAAACACTCAAGTGATTTTCAAGTGGTTTTCCTTGTTAATGGCTTTCTTCGTCTCTAACAAACTGATGAGCAGAAGAACAGCAAACCTGGAATCTTAGCGTTTACACATGTACACATTAGCACAGTGAACTCAGAAAAGACCGCACAACCAGGACTGCCCGGGAACCGGGGTAGTTGCTTTGGGAAGGCTGTGAACACCTGGGACGTGGGAAAGAGCAGCTTCACGATTCCAGTTTGTTGCTCTGAGTGGTTAGAATCAAAGCAAACGAATGCTGTAGGAAAAACCATGCTTCTTGAGTGAAGAGGAGCTCATTGCGATTCGGGTGTGTGATGAAGCAGTTCGTGGAGCACACTCAGAACATACAGGTTCCCGTCACTCCCATGCTCGGGAGTGGCAGCCAAGCACGAGCACCCCTGCAGGGGTCAGTGAACTATGGAGGCCCCACAGCCAGGAACGAGGATGTTTTCTTCTTTTCTCCGGGAAAGCCACAGGTACCACATTCTCTTACTGCTTACCCACCCTTCCATTTTTAAGAGTTATTTCAAAAATTGAAGTGCAACCTATTCAGAAACACACCGATGGTAGATATGAAACCACAACCCAGATTTAAACATGGACTGAGCCGTGGGGACAGCCGCGTCCTCTCGTTCTTCGGCCACCTTCAAGAGCACAGCATGGTCATGTGATATCACACGTTGCTGGCAGAATGAAGTGCTGTTCTGTCACTCCGCTGGGAGGGGACACCTGCAAGCATGTGCTTGGGTTCCCCTGCACTGGGCCCCCACCCTCTTTCCCTTGCTCATTTTAATCTGTATCTTTTCTCCCTCTCTGCTTTATGGAGATACAGTTGACACAGAACACCGTGCGAGTTTAAGGTGTACAGTGTGAAGGTGTGCTATACATGTGCATACACATTGTGAAATTATCACCACAAGCAGGTGAGTTAACCCCTCCATCACCTCACAGAGTTGCCTTCATCTGGCATGGCGAGGATTTACCTCTTAGCAACTTTCACAATACAGCACACTACTGTTAAATAGAGTCACGCGCTGTACAGCACCGTCTGTGACGTTTTACTCTAGCACTGCGAGTATAACAGCTGCTGAGTCCTGTGAAGTCTTGTATCGAATCCCAGCCCGAGGGTGGTCTTGGGAGCCCAGCATAAAACCACAATACTGCCTACTCCGATGGGAGAACATTCACACAGGAGATAGTACTCTTCACAGGATTGAGACGGACGGTCAAACTACAGGAACACGGACAAGATCATTCAGGTCTTCCTTACTGATGAATTGAGGAAAGTAATCTTTTCTCTAATTATTTCTAAACCAAAGGCTACCCCTACTTCAAAGAATGCTTGCCTTTAACATTTCATAAAGATTCTATTCTCTTTTTGAACAGGGACACCCATTTGTGATGTGAAAGAGGCACTGCAATCAAAATATATTTTGAGAGACTCAGGTGAACAGTAAGTCCTGAACTTTGGTGTAAATTGAGATAGCCAATCCATTAAAATGATTTCCTGAGTCCGTGGAAACGTGTCTTGCATAAGAAGGCACTCCACAGTCCTAGGAAACACAGCGGAGCCTACCGGGTAACTGGTCAGCTGCTACCATTACAGTGGGCAAAGCTGCTTAACCATTCCTGTAGACAGTGATTCGCAAATATTAAAAGGGTTTGAAAACCCTTTTCCTGGTTATCTAACCTTTTCACTCAGAGCCAAAAGAAATTATATTCAAAGTCTGTTACTCCCAATTATTTTATTTTCTGTTGGAGAATGCTTTTGGCAGACTTCTGCCTTCCTCAAAGGGAAAAATATCCCGGGAAATTTTGGTAAAAACAAGGAGTGCATTTTGCACACTTTTAAAAGTCTGAGTTCTGCAGCAGAAGGAATCAACATGCAGCCCCAAAAGAAGACAAGGAGGAAGAAGTGGGGATCCCACCGAAACTCCACTTAGCTATGAAAACGAGCTGGAAGACAAAATATCCCACAGCTAAAAGATCTGAACCAGTGGTTCTCAACTTGTGGTGATTTTCCCCTAGGGGACTTTGGACAAAGTCTGGATTCATTAGTGCTTGTCACAATGGAGGGGAGGCTGAGTGGTGGCATCTAGTGGGTATTATAGAACCCTTCAAGTTAAAGCTCATAAGGGTATATTTTAAAAACATCTTAAGACTTGCTTGAAAAGGGGTGGGGAAGAAGCTGTGCACAGACATATCTTCCAAATAAACATGCAGGCTGCCTAGTGGCCCCAATCAGATGTACAACTGCTTCTAAGATAGTTACCCAGGAGGAGACAGCTGGGTGGCATGGCATACAGGGCATACAGCCGGGAGGCATGGCACACAGGGCATACAGCCGGGGGTCATGGCACACAGGGCATACAGCTAGGGGCATGGCATACAGGGCCCATCCACGTTTGTTGAATTGCAAGGGTGCAAAAATTCAAGCTACATCTGTAACTGCTGTTCACTTTCAGATGATTTTTCATTATATTTGTTTCCAAAAGCCTCCAAAGGTTTGTGTGGCCATCCATTTCTAAATTAATATGGCCACTACTCAAATCCATTGTGCAAAATAACATCCCCATGAAAACCCAGGCCCACGCTATGGCTAATGAGCCGCAAAATTTAATTAGACTGTCTTGGCCGCCTTTGTGTAACTGACTACCCTTTCCCTCTCACACACACGCAGAGCTCTGGAGATGATGGAAAAGCACAAAATCATGTTTTCAGTTTAATCTGTTTTGATTTAATAATTCCAGAGTTATTATGGACCATGGAAAGTTTCAGAAAGACTACAGCCTCCTATCTGCTTCATCCAGTCTCCCCTCAGTGGTGACCTTACCTCCTGTAGGACAATGTGCAAACCAAGAAGCTGACATCTAGTTGACTGTCTGCCAGACTGCAAACCTGCTTGCTTTTCACCATGTCTGACCTGCGTGTATGTGTGCGTGTACGCGTGCATCATCTATGTGTGCATAATTTTACTCTGTGCGTCCGTGAGTGGTCACCTCCAAGGTGAAGACACAGAACTCTTGCACTGACACCAGAGAACCCCCAAACGCCCCTCTGCAGGGACTCTCACGCCACCCCAACCCCGGCAGCCATGTAAAGTCCTATCATTTCAACAGTGTCATAGAAGTGGGACCATACAGCACGTGCTCTTTGATGTTGGCTGTGCTCCCAAACACCCTTCTTGGAGACCCATCCAGGTTGTGAGACATATGCATCCTTCAACCCTTTTCGTTGCTTAGTGGGACTCCAGGGAATGGATGAACCATACGGTTTAGCTGATCATCCACGAAGGACACCGTGGCACTTTCCAGCCTCTAGTGCTATGACAAATAAAGCTGCCGTGGTCTGTTTCAGTTTTAAAATAACCACATTTTGTCAGACAGCAATCAGCTCACAAATGACACTGAGCACACCAAGGACTTGCCCAAACATTGTGTAGTTCTATTAAAAAGCTTCTAACTGTAATAATGTTCCTGGGGAATTCACACTCAGGGGCTGCCTTTTCTTCTTTTTGCGATTAATTTCCCAAACTCTGAAATAACCTATCCACAAAGTTCTTACCTCTGATACTGGAATTTATAAAAATATCATGGTAAAATCTAACATAAAACGTACCATCTGAACCATTTTTCAGTGTACAATTCAATGGCATTGAGCACGTTCACACTGATGCGCAAAGCATCCCCACCATCCATCTTCAGAACGATGTCACCTTCCCCAACAGCAACTTTGTCCCTGCGGAACACTAACCCCTGTGTCCTAGCCCCCAGCCCCTGGCAACCCACCGTTCTTTCTGCCCCTGGACCCGATGACTGGGGAGCTCCTGTAAGTGGAATCCTGCAGCATTTGCCACTTGGTGACCGGCTTATTTCACCTGGCATCTGCCCTCCAGGCTTATTCATGCTGCAGCAGGAGTCACAGTGCCCCCGTTCAGGAGGCTGAGGAAGACCGTCCTGATGGACACACCACACTCTGTTCATCCATTTGTCCGTCCATGGACATCTGGGTTGATGTTTTTAAAAGAGCATTTTACTGCCACCCAAAGGGAGAAGCTCATCCTTGAAGGGAGGGAGCACATCTTTCCCAGTAGGGCCTCCAACTCGTCACCCCTCACACATCTGAGATGAGCTAGGGACAGAAATGACACTCCACACAGACTGTTCAACTTTCAGTCAAGTAGAGATTCAAATAAAATTAAGCAAGAACGTGGCAGAAGGGGGCTGGCGATTTCTGACATAGCGAGAGCTCCTGGTCAGCAGTGTTTCTTCCACTGATGGACTGAAATTCACCCTAGAGAGCCCTTCTTGAATTTAGACTGTTTGGATTGTAAAAAGCACTGTCTCTTTTATAGGCCCCCAGTCAGTGGCTGCACAGAGGGGATGTACTCTTTCTGTGGAAATAGCCTGGGAGCCACCCTTGAGCCCTGTCCCCGCCCCTGCCCCTTCCCCCAGTACGGCCTGGCTGTCTCATCAAAACAGGTTCTTTCCTCATTGGGGCCTAGAAGTGGCTGCACGGTCATAGACAATTTTTAAACTAGGCAGTCTTCCCAGAAAATAACCTCTCTGTGTGTTTAAAACAGAACAACCTTTAGGTTTGTGCCTGGGCCTCAGCCTTACTCATTCTCTCTCCTGTGTGCCAACCACACTGACATTACAGAGGAGCAGCACAGGGCACAAAGGGTACCACCTGGAGAGGAAATCTTTAGTATTCTTCTTGGCAGAGAAGCCCCACAAGTGAAGAGAAATGTCATGCAAGCTCCATTTTAAACCTTGAAAGTCGGGGTACGCATTTCCCCACCCTCCCTGGATGACACGTAACACACGGCACTCAAGGATGCCACACGCAGGGAGCCATGCGTGTATTATCGCTCAGAGGAAACATGCCTCGTTCTCCCAGCTCCTCACATGTGTGCAGATCCTGGCTCTTCAGGAAAACAGCACTGTCTAGGGTATAGATGTTTTTGTCTGAAATCTGCCAACGCTCCTATCTGAATCAGGCATCTGTGGCGATGCTCATGGAGGCAAGAAATATGTACATTAAATTCGCTTCTTGACAACTCAAGACAAATCAGAACGTGAGTTCCAGCGTATCAGGAGCTTTCGATCATACTCGAAGACCTTGAAATCGTCACAATGAAGAAAGAAATTCATCCTCCTGGTGATTTGTGATATATGATGAATAGATTTTTGCATGTACGTGATGAGAAGCTCCCTTCAGTATCTAAAAATGGTTAAAATGATAGCCACTGGGGACAGGCAACCTCATCACACACATGCACCTCACAAAACTGTGGACGTCGGTTTCTCACTGTGTCCCCTTCTCATTGGCCACAGGCACCATTACAATCTCAAGTGGTCTTAGGTAGCATCTGCCTGTGCTTTGTGGATGAGCTGATGCCAGGCTCAGAACTTGAGGCAGGGAAATAACTTGCTTGGGTTTTGATGACTTTAATACCTTGGGAGTGTGGGTAAATACATGCATCAAAGTTTCAGGATCTGCCCCACAGAGGTCCCTGCCTGCAGGAATCCCACCTGCCTGGAAGCTGGCAGACGGACTTATGTCCTGCCCAGATGCTCGGTCTTACCCACTGGAGGGCTGGCCCAGGCTGCAGAGTTTCTATTTTCATGCAGAAAGTTGCACTGCAGTGGGAGAAGGTGGGCACTTCTCACTCAGCAGATCTGGGTGAAAGTCACTGGCGGAAACTGACCGGGTTCGGTTCAGGAAGGTTAATTTTAAACTCTAAGAGGAAGTGTAACACTTCACCGGCATCCTGCAGATATACGCACCAAGGCTAATATCCTTTTACCTACTTTCCAATATGCCTTGTGCTGTATACAGACACACATCTACTCTGCAACTGAAACCAATCGGTAAAACTACTCATGCTGATGAAGGGCCTTGCTGCCGAGAGAAATGGAAATGACGTAGTGGCTTCTGATCCGGGTAAGCCCACATTTAACACACGACCTGCAATCCCACCCCTAGATATTTACCCAAAAGAATGAAATCTACGTTCACACAAAAAAACCTGTATGCAGGTGTTTCTATGAGGTTTAGTTGTAATCGTCACAACTTTTATGTTCTTCAACAGAATGGACAGACCAGCTTCCATGCATCCTTAAAATGCAATACCACTTTAGCAATAAACAGTGAAGGACCTGTACGTGCAACAGTGTGAGCAAATCCCACATGTTGAGAGAAAGAAGCCCGGCGCTAAAGGCTAAGGGCAGGAAGACTCCATTTAATGACATTCTTACAAAGGCAAATGTGTGGAAGAGGGTTGTGGTTCCCCAGGGCATGGCAGGAGGGTTTGATTTAAAAGGATTCAGGCAGTGTTGGAGCTGTTCTCAGCACGACTGTGCCACTGCTGACCAGACTGTAAACAACTGGCAAAAGGCACAAAGCTGAACTCTTCAAAAGGGTGTATTTTACAGCATGAAAATGATACCTTAATGAAGAAAATAAAAGCTGTAACCGAAGAAGATGGGGCAGGGTTGAGAAGCGGCCTCACCTAACCAGGAAAGGGCAGGCTTGCCTTCTCCGAGGTCACCAACGGAAACCAACGAGAAAAGACTCCTGTGATCGCCTCACTATTGTGGAAATCCAGGCCCCAACCTCCAAGACCTTCTCTCCCTTCCAGAATAAACTGTGGCACTCACCCGGCACCAGAAGAGACAAGAGCCCATCCTTCCGTCCATCCGTCCGGGAGTTGGCCGTGTGCACACGGCATAACATGCACACTAGCCTTTACATGATATGTCACCAAAGCAACTCTGTCCCTGGGGTCTCGGCAACTCCTGGGGGGTAACCTGCCTGGTTATGTGAATGGGCCTCTATCTATGTGACTGTCCACTGTGTCCTTGCCCAGCTAGATGTGGGAAAACATTTTTTCTTTATAATTTGGCTTTAGGGACAAAGCCCCCAAATACTTGATATGCTTACAGGGACTCACTGATGGAAGTCTCCCACTTTTCATACTGAGTTGCAAATGGACATCAGCCTCCCATGCTATATTTAGAAAGAAGTAGGAGAAACTACTCATGATTCATGAGCATTTGGGGAAGCGGCTCACAAAAGCCTGCGTGTGCTGAAACACATTCGTAAAGTGGGCGTACAGCCGTGTGGGAAAAGCGCCCCACCACAGTCTGCTTCTTAAGAATTGCCCAGACAGAAGGGACCCCATGGATTAACCCCGTAAGATGCAGGCCAAAAGATTCCCATCAAAGCCAGATGCCCAAACTTACACAAACCAACCAGGCCGTTTTGGACCATTCACAAGCCCCCCCTCTGTACTTTAAAAACCTTGCTTGCTAACCAGCCCGACCACCAGACTGCCATGAACCCGCTACTGGGAAATGTCACAAATCAATAGGGCCCATCGAGTGCTTTTATGGGCAAGGCTCTCGCTTAGGAGAACTCACAATGACAGCCATGAAAATCACCTCTTCCTTGAAGGTTGTGGAGCACACGGCTGGGTGAAGGCCAGGGAACAATCTAAGAGGATCTGAATTCTGCGTCCACGTGCCAGAGAAATGAAACAAGTCCATTTTCAAGGTTCCTTCCTGAGTTGGAAGAGATGTATCGTGGATTCTCCTACCATTTTCAATAAAATATCTCTTTCTGCTATCGGAGGAGGTAAACACTTCTCTGGGGATTCTGCTCCCTGCAACCCAGGGCATTAACAGACAGCAGTGATGCAGGGATGGGATGAAGAGAGGGGCTGGCAGAGAGAGAAGGCCAACGGGTAAGGCGCCTGCTGGCTCCCGAGCAGAGAAGCAGGGCTGTCACTCCTAGCGCAGGGGGCTAGGACTTGGAGCACCCAGTGGCTCCAGGGAACGTGTCCCTCTGCACCTGTCAAGGTGAGGCAGAACCTTCTGGGTCTGACCCTGGTCGCCAAGGCAAAGAGCACATCTGCCAGAGTGCCATTTGTGCACCTCACTGCAAGGTCACCCTCCCCAGCCCCTCCCGCCTCCTCCATGCCATGTTCTCCTATGCACAATGTGCGCACCATGACAAATACAGTAAGACGCGGCAATGCAGACCTTCCTGGCAAATTCTAGCAGAGAAAGCCAGACCGGGCGCTGAGGAATGACTCACCTATCGTAACACAGGACTTATTTTTATTCTGAGTTTGATGGTGGTAAAGGGGAGAGAACACGGATGCTTGAAGGGGAAGCACGGTCAAGGGATGTGTTTTCTTTTTCTTTTCCATTTTTTAAGCTAGAAAGGACACCTGAATAGGCTGACAAGGTGCTCTCTGCCACTGGCGGGAGCTCAGTACATATTTGCTTGACCAAAACATTACAATTTGAGATAAACATATAAAACAACTCTGAAACGAACGCTTCACCATCAGGCATTTCTTCTCTGACTACGTCGTTGGGGGTACTCCCATCAATTCCAGGGTATACACAATCATTAGAGCAAGAACAACAGTCTCTTTCTTCAATACCTACTGAACACATGGGATTTTTCTTTAAGGACTCTGACAACTTAGGACAGGACTTTAGTACATGTTACATAAAATCAACTTGATGAGAGTCTACATGTTGTGATGTCCCAAACTCTCCTTAGTTGCCTGGTTACACAAACTTTATCAACAAACGGGAGAAAAATGCACACAAAGGCTAGAGAAGGAAGTCTGGCTTTTCTGGGGGAGGGACGGAGCTTGCCCCGGGGCCCAGGGACAGCCAAAGTAGGGTAACACACGTTATTTATCCTCATGTGCCCAAACAGGATGACATTTCAGCCTGATGTAGTCACACGTTTTGACTGTATTTCTGCCTTCTGTCTCTGTAAGGGGGTGTTTCTGTAAGGAAAGAACCTCAAATTCAATGGTGAAAACTCGATGGGGGAGGGTTGGTACGTGGGCTCTTTGCTTGGTGGCACCCCTGGGAACCTATCAGTTCTGCACTAGAAGAGCACCTGTCCGCTAAGGGAATCATTCCTCTGAGTTCTGAGGTGAAGGAATTATGGCAGTGATGGGTACTGGCCCAATTTGCAGGGGTGACGAAGGACATATTTTGTTTTATCAACTTTTTATACTATATTCTGGCAACAGTTCATGCAAATGATCTAATATATATGTAGAGAGCAGATGTACTTTCCATGAATAATGCTAGCTGGGGTCCCAAGGGACGGAGATCCAGGCTTGGACAGAGTTAAGTGGTTCTCTATAACAGGTCCCGTCTTCAGTGGACCTCCTCCCCGCACTCCTACCCAGGATTACCATTTTTCACAGGGAAGGCAAGGCCCCAATGGGGTAAATCACTTGTTCCAGGATCAGAGCTCAAGCCACCGGGTGAGGCTGCAATGCCTGCCCATCTCAGCCTTTGGGCAGACTCTCCAGAACCAGGACACGGGCACTCACAAGCTGGTCCCCCTCCATCCTAATCCGTGTGCCTCTGGGAGGTGGGGGCTTGGGAATTGGTTTCCTTCCTGAAAAACCAACTTGCAGAATATATACAAGATGATACCAAGTGCACAGAACGTAAAATGCCTGCAAAACCAAATGTTAAAGGCTGGGTTGTGTTTCTTGCTCCGCATTCGTATACTGTGGTCCTAACCCCCAGGACACCTCAGAACATGACTTTATGTAGAAATGTAGATGTAATTATTTACAATGGAGAGCAGTGAGCCCTAATCCAATATGACTGTCTGTACAAAAAAGAACTTTGACAGATCTGGCCACAGAGATTGAAGCGCACAGGGAGAATGCCAGTTGAGGATGAAGGCAGGTATCGGGAACAGGGCCAACTATGGGGCCAGGAGCGCCCGCGATAGCCAGCGAATGCCCAGGAGCTCCACGAGAGGCATGGGACCGACTTTCATGGCCTCAGAAGGAACTGACCCTGCCGACACCCAGCTTCTGCACTTCTGCGCTTCTGTACTCTAGAACCACGAGACGGTGTATTTCTGCTTAAGCCACCCCAGTCTGTGGTGCTTCGTTACAGCAGCTCTGGCTAGCTACACACCAGTACTCAACACGGCTTAGGAAGACATCCTCGCAGTAAGCACATGGGGATATGAACACCAAAGCTGGCAGGGAGCCGCCCCTGAGGAGTACCAGCATTCAACACAGGAGGCCCTATTGCCCTGGGAAGGGTGTATCTCTTTAGTTGGGTGGCTGGTGGGTCCGAACATTTTTTTTCCCATTATGTCATTTTGTACGCCTCTAATTAAATATTTTAAAGTTTTAAAAGTTTAAAACAAGTATTCACTTCAAAAACTAATAAAAAATTAATACAGTTAATAAAGAAAGAATTAAGGCTTCTTAAGAATTTTAAAAAGAAGCTGTAAACCTCACCCTGCTTACTTAGGCTCGACTGTGTGGGGCACCCCCAAGGCTGCCTCACGGGGAAATGAAGACCCCGAAACATGGAAGGACTCATGTGAGGACTCCCACTCATCTGTGACAAAGCCAGGCCAGACCCCAGGCTCCCTTCAGGCCCTTTCCCGGCTCCGAGGACAGCAGTCGCTCAACACAAGGTCCATGTGGTCAACAGCAAACACATTCAGCCTGTTCGCCATTTCCCATGAAGTAATATCACGGTCACTATCAGAAGTGTTGAAAAACACTGGAAGTATTTCTGCATTGTGGAAAATTGCCTAGAGCCCATTTTTCAGGGTGGTTGAGTTGCTCAACAAATCTCTGGTCCAAAATCTAACAGGTTCATATATATATATATTTCACATGTATATACATACACACCATATACAGCTGACCCTCAAACAACACAGGGGTAAGGGATGCTGACCCCCTGCGTAGTTGAAAATCTGAATATAACTTCTGACTCTCCAAAATCTAACTACAAATTGCCTGGTGTGGACCAGAAGCCTTACTGATAACCTTAACAGTCAGTGAACACAGATTTTGTATGTTATGTGTAATATATACTATATCTGTACAATAAAAATAGAGGGAAAAAAGTGTTTTTAAGAACTGTCAAAGTCTCCAGAAAATTTTCCAATATAGTTATTGGGGGGAAAAAATACATGTATAAGGGAACCCTTGCCATCTAAAGCCATGTTATTCAAGGGTCAGCTGTGTGCACACCACAGATAAACACCAGCCCATAAGTGGCATCACTAAGGAGGAGCCCCAGGGCTCAGATCGTCCCCCCAGCCCACCCCACCCCTTTCTGTGTCCATCACAACTGCTCTTGGGGTTAATTCCAGTCCGATTTCATCTGAACCTAACTATCGAGAGAAGGAAGAACACACTCCCTTGTCCCACCCCAGCCATGGACAGCCCCAGGGCCCTCCCTTCTCTCCTTGAACTCTCCAAGAGTGCTTTTAGCTGTCCTTTCCCTATAGCCTGGTGTTTTGATGGATGGTAGGCCACGGGGCCCCAGCTTCCCCCCCAAGAGAAGCTCGCCCTCTTACCTGACTCCTGCAGATAGCGATACACCAGGAAGTTCACCTCGTCGCTGCTGACGCTCATCTTAGCCTCACCTCGCCGTGACGAGGTTTTCACGCAGCGGGGGCCACCCTCTGTGGGAAAGGCAAGAGGGAAAAAGCACAAACTTTTGAAACAGTGCCTGTATTTTTTTAAACTGTGTTATTTTTGAGAAGACTAAAAAAACACCATCCAACATGTTGTCCCTATGAAGGCAATTAATGGTTGATTTGTGCTATGCTTTGTGATCATGTGATTACATACAGTTTGTTAATTATATATATAAATATATAAACATATATCCAGGCAAAATGTTTCCCCTGCAAAAAAAGCACTGTGATAGGGTTGGGTACAAACCATACCAATGAAGACAAAATCAGGGGCAACAGAAAAGGAAAACAAAAACCAACTTTTTATTCAACACAGGCACGAGTGTGTTAGGATCACAACGCCCTTGGTAATGGACATGCATGGACGGGAAGCATGCTTCCACACTTGCTGGATGAGACAGCAAGTGCTTCTGCACACAGAAGGTTACTGAGAAGACCAGTAGTCATGGCAACACCCCAGAAGGGTCACTGCGTGGCCCACATTGTGCCTGCTGTTGTGGAGAAGTGATTAATCACAATGCCTTTCACTCACAGAACTTTACACGGTAACTGGACGGTTGCTGTACCTACAGGATTGTAACACAGCCCTGAGAAGGATGAGGAGCATCGTGATGGGCTATGTCGATGTCTATGTCACCTTGCTGCTACTTCTACAAGAGGCCAGGTCTCCGGAAGCTGGAGCACAGGAGAGAGAACCACCCCCACCCCACCCCCAACCGTTTGCATTTGTCACAGATAGTGACTGCAGGTTGGGGGGACACGATGGGAACTGCAGGAGCCATGTAGAGAGAGATCTTCCTCATAACCACCTGGTGGGAAATCTGAGCAAGCAGCCCAGAGAACAGAGGCCCATCAGACAGAAACGTCTGGGTGAAGCAGGGCTCCCACATCAACCTGGAAAAGCAGAGGCCAAGAAGGGCCACGACCTCTTGCACCAATGTCACCTCCACCAAACATTTTAGGATGTCTGCAAAGGGTTTTCAGAGTCTCTGTCACACATTTTCAGGCATTTTTGTCGGGGGCAAAACTTTTATCATTAAGAAGTTTTTTTCTTTAGAAAAAAAGAGCAAAGGGATAAAGATTCTTTGAAATGAGAGCCCAGGTGCAGCACATGCAAAACAGGATAATTTATCTGTCTTGAGGCACTATGGGACTGCAATGCTAGCACAGCTCTCACTCCTGTGGTGAACTTCCCGTTATCATCCGCGTCGTGTAGTATTTCCAACGTGCTCTTCTTAGGAAAGGAGCTCTGTGAGAAGAAAGAGAAGCCCTCGCACTGGACAGCCTGACACCTGCACGCTGTATGGGTGTATGTGGGTCCCGCTCTAGTATTTGCCGAAATCCTGGTGCAAATGAAAACATCACATAGCCATTGCTGTAGCTTTTTCATGCTTCAGGAAAATGATGTGCGAGGAAAAAACAGAAAAAATCCCCGAGTACCCACTTGTCCAAGGAGCGTTTGGCAATACCAAAGATTAAACAAAGTGACACACACACCCCCCTTTGCCTTTAAGCTGCTTAGTAAGACATCCACACAAATAACAGAACGCTCCAATAGTTAAGTCCCCACATGTGCCCCAAGGAACTACGAGGCGTGGCAGAGTTCTGAGGAAGGCCAGTTCACAGAAGAGGAGGAAAGCTTTGGAAGAGGGAGAAGGTCACTTCCTGACTGACGGAGACAAGATTCAGGGGGAAGCGTGAGGCCAGAAAGCTCTACAGGAGCTGTTTGCGTATAAGTCTGTGTGGGGGCTACTGCAGAAAACTGGTTCTGACCTTTAACGGTGTACCCAATGCTCCCCTGGGCCCAGGGCTGGAAGAGTGCCCTTGTAACAAGGTCCAAAGGGAAATGCCACCACCATCACTGTCTCCTTCGTGGGGGACGTCAGCCTGCATCCTCTACAATGTGTGATGTGGAGCGTGACATGCCTGTGCTGGCTGTCATCCACTTAGAGGGTGATGCAGGATTCGGGGGTCCCATGGCTAGAAGCCAGGCAGCCTGATCCCCAACCACGTCTCCAGCCCCTTCCAGCTCCGCATCAGAGGGCACATTGTGTGACTCAGTCCTCGCCTCTCAGACCGAGGACAGCCACAGTCCCACACTGGGAGAGGCTGTGGTGTTGTGAGGGCTTTGACACCAGTTCTCGTCCAGCCCAGGAGTCCGGGCAGCAGAGAAGGCCCGCCCTCAGCCCACCATGCAGAGCAGCTGGCCAGCCAGTCCTGAACCTTACAAAGCCCAGCAAAGAAGGCGGTGTCCAGAACAGCACGGTTCCGGCTCGAGTTTTGGGCCCTGCCACCGGTGGCTGCAACCTCTCTGGGTCTAGAGGAAGTGAGAGCTTTTGCAGCAGGGGGAGATCCTTCTTGGCCTGAACAGTAAGAGAAAGCAAGCAAATGGGTTCTTAATCAGCGCAATGGTGTTTATTTTCTTGCCTGACCCGGCTGTGACTGGAGACCCTTCCCGGTTCCCTTCACATAATAGCTCCAGACTCGGTCCCAAGACAAATGTCTGAGGGTCTCATTTTAGTTCACAGTTATAGTATTTAATGTGCTGTCATTCTCTGGGAAGGGAAACGAATGCCCCTCAACAACAGAATCTTATTGCTATTTAATTATCTCAAGAGACGTAAGAGCTCTCTAGAGATGGAGACCCCGGGAGACCTCCAGAGCGCAGGCTGGTGGCACTCACAGAAAACACCACCGAGTTTCCTGCCCGTCCTGTCACAGGGAACTAAGCTCCCACTGATTAAAGGGAGGGTAACAGGGTGTGAACCTGACACCATTGGAGGGCAATGTTTTCTTTCCACAATCTGCTCCATTATGAAATACTCTCCTAAAATCATTTCAATCAGCCCTTGTTTCTCCAGGGACGGAACAAGTTTGCGTTGTTTCTTGTTTCTGCTCTGAGCCTGCTGGCATTTTACCCTGGAAGAATCTTCAGGACAAAGCTCAGGTCCTTGGGACTTGTTTCCAGGCAGACTGAGGACCGGAGCCAGAGCCGCTGGGAAATCTGCTCCAAATTACGTTGGCATGAAAAGGCACTTTGCTCTGTGTTTCTCTGTGGACGTGAACAAATTCTCTGCCAGCCTGAATACAGCAGGGCTTAAGCCCGCAGCCTCTTTCTCCAGAATGGCTCTCTTCTTTCAGCCTGAACTGAGTTTATTTTTATTTCACCATCAGTGGTCAATTGAAGATGAAATTTTTAATGCATGCATTAACACCAACATAGCCTCTTCTACCATCTGGCTGGGAACCTGCTTACTTTGGAGATGAAACAGGCTTGTTCCTGTAAATTTGCCTATATCTTTCTCCTATGCAATTAAGCCAGTATGTACCTGCTGAAACATGTTGTCCAATGACACTATGATTAAATAAATTACAGCATCTGTAGTTTGACTCCAACTGCAGGAAAATACACATACAGAAAAGGCTGGAAGTGAAATGCATGAAAATAGTAACAGTGGTTTCATCCCAGTTGTTATCTTCCACGGACTTACATCTTCATTCTCCAGTGAGTATGTGTGTATTAGTCTACGGTAAGAAAAAAATTCCCTCCAATGATAAGATTTTTCACTAAATATTACACTTATATTTATTTACTTGGAGTAAAACGGTCCAAAATTATAAGTACAATCAAAGAACTATTATTTTATTAGCGGAGTCCTAACAGCACCACCCCCATTCAAATACGGGAATAAACCCACGGGCAAACACGGAGACCTTAATGGAACTGACTGGGGAAAATGTTCACAATACAGAGATATGTGAAAAAAGTAGGTTTCAAGATGGCATGTGCATGATGCTCCATTTTGCTTTGTAAACACCCCCCCCCACACACACACAAACGGAAGATGCCCTCCAATTTGTCTTACGCCCGACTCCGGGGGTAGGATGGTGCTGGACATACACCTGCATCTGTGGGTGAGTGCTTTTCCGTATTTGCCCCTATGAACGTGAACTGTTTTCATATTCATTAAAATATAATTAAAACCTGGCAATGTCTTCAGAAATAATCAGTGTGAGAGCAACTCAGCACTCCTAAAAAGGAAATGAGACAGAGCAGAGGTTGTCTTTTGTTAGGAAAATAATGCTGCTCTTCACAGAGTAACAACATCTCCACGGTAAGGCTTCCAGAAAGGGCCCTTTCTGTTCCTGGCTGCCCTTCTGGGTTAATGGATGAGGCCTTCATCCAAAGCCCATGTGCACCTCACTGGGAGATGCTGACATGGCAGGAAAGGAGACCAGCCCTGGAGTTAACACCAAAACACTCCGTGCTCCTTCCAAGGCCTCCCAGGCGGCCATGGGGCTTCTATCAAATGCTCTGTACTTGTCACCCTAACCCCTCTACACATCTTCTCAGCCTGCCCACGAGGCAGACTCATAAAGAAGCCTTCCTTATAATGCTGAACCCAGTAACAGCAAACCACTGCTTAGAAGTCGCCACAACCAGTCAGATGATGTACATTAAGACAAACAGCACATATTTCTTTAACATTTCTTCTCCTCTCTACATAGTGAAATGCAAATTCACATACCCAAGATTTCAAAGCAGACTGTCTTGGGAGACTATGCAATACTACTAGTATTGCATCCACATACCAGTAATTTTCTAATGGCTTTGGTCTTTAGGCTAACACTTCCATTTAGTTTGTAAGTTAATTTACAGTTTTAATTATCTCTAAGACCGAGAGGCTGGAAACAGACTCTCCATAGTGAGCACTAGACCTTCAAACAAATTTCAGGAATGTACACAGGTTGGTCATGAAGCCTCTAAGACACTGTGATCTGTACCCACATGTGCAGGATTTATTCTGACCTTGATCATTTTCTTTGCTGTGACAGGCTGAGTCATAAGCTTGGTCATTTACTCGTTTACTCACATATAATGTGGTCTCTGTTTGAAAAATCCACCCAGTTCCAGGAAGATGGCGGCGTAAGCAGGGTGGCAGAAATCCCCTCCCAACACTATATTTAAGTATGAAAATACAGCAAATACAACTATTCCTAAAAGAGAGACCAGAATACACAGGAAAGCGCACAGTGTGCAGCTACACCTGAGAGGACTCGGCACCCTGTGAGGCGGGTAAGATAGGGAGCTGCGACCCGGCGGGACCCGAGCACTCCCCCACCCCAGCGCACCGGCAGGAGGAGAGGATTCAGAGCCGGGAGGGAGTGGAAGTACAGGCCCGAGAAATACCAGCCCCGGTGACCTGCGCAGGGAGCACTGACACACATTGCACGGTGTAGCGGAGATTGGAGAGACAGAGGGTGCAGGATCTGAGCGGGGAACACGCCAGGGTGCTTGCAGCCGGCTCCCGGGAAAGAAAAAAAAAAGGAGAAAAGCATATGCTTTTTTAAGTGGTCTTAAAGAGACAGGAGCCCCGCAGAGGGAGCAGGCTGGGAGTCCTGGGGAGTTTCGGACCCCTTAGCTGGCAACAGGGAAAGGGTGGTCGCACTTACACCTCCCACAGAGATCAACAGCCTCCCATTTGTTCCCACCCTGGCCAGAGCTATAAAGGGCCCTGTGGAGCTGTGCGGCCACGGCTGCGGAAGGAACAGTGGAGCAATAGCGCCACCTACAGCATCCCCACAGAATCCACTCCCGGTGGGCATTTTTCTTTGTTATTTTTTTCTTCTCTTTCTTTTTTTTTTTCTTTCTTTCTTTTTTTTTTCTTTTTAAACTCTTAAAGAGCCCAGTTGACATACGTGGCAACTACCAGCGACCACTTCTATAGCCATGAAAAGACAGAGGAATATGATCCAGACTAAGATCAGCCAGACAACCCCAGAGAAAGAGCCTGAAGGGATGGAAATGCACAGTCTTCCTGAAAAAGAATTCAGAATAAAAGCCATAACCATGCTGACGGATCTACAGAGAAATGTGCAAGAGCTGAGGGAGCAAGTGAGGGAAGTGAGGAAAGGCAATGCACAAATCAGACAAGCGATCAATGGGCTTAACAGCAGACTGGATGAGATGCAAGAGACTGTTAATGGAATAGAAGTCAGAGAACAGGAATACAGAGAAGCTGAGGGAGAGAGAGATAAAAGGATCTCTAGGAATGAAAGAATATTAAGAGAACTGTGTGACCAATCCAAATGGAACAATATTCACATTATAGGAGTAGCAGAGGAAGAAGAGAGAGAAAAAGGGATAGAAAGTGTCTTTGAAGAAATAATTGCTGAAAATTTTCCCATGCTGGGGAAGGAAATAGTCTCGCAGTCCACGGAAGCCCACAGATCTCCCAAAACACGGGACCCAAGGAAGACAACACCAAGACACATAATAATTAAAATGGCAAAGATCAAAGATAAAGACAGATTATTAAAGGCAGACAGAAAGAGAAAAAAGATCACCTACAAAGGAAAACCCATCAGACTATTATCAGACTTCTCAACAGAAACCTTACAGGCCAGAAGAGAATGGCATGATACATTTAACGTAATGAAACAGAAGGGCCTTGAACAAAGAATATTGTATCCAGCATGATTATCAATTAAATATGACGGATGGATTAAACAATTTCCAGACAAACGAAAGATGAGAGAGTTTCCTCTCATAAACCACCACTACAGGATATCTTAAACAGACTACTCTAGAGGGAAGCACCCCTATGGCTAAAAAGATGTCACCAGAGAAAATAAAATCAGCAAAGAAAGCAGACCAGCCAAATACTAACTAAAGGCAAAGAATAAAACACCTAGTATATAAAGAATGGAGGAGGAAGAATAAGAAGGGAGAGAAATAAAGAAACATCAGACTGTGTTAACAATAACTTAACAAGAAAGTTAAGGTAGATTGTTAGATAGTAAAGAAGCAACCCTTGAATCTTTGGTAACCACAAATCTAAAGCCAGCAATGGCAATAAGAACATATATATCAATAATCACCCTAAATGTAAATGGACTGAATGCACCAATCAAAAGACACAGAGTAATACAATGCATAAAAAAGCAAGACCCATCTATATGCTGCCTACAAGAAACTTACTTCAAACCCAAAGATATACACAGACTAAAAGTGAAGGGATGGAAAAAGATATTTCATGCAGACAACAAGGAGAAAAAAGCAGGTGTTGCAGTACTTGTATCAGACAAAATAGACTTCAAAACGAAGAAAGTAGCAAGAGATAAAGAAGGACATTACATAATGATAAAGGGGTCAGTCCAACAAGAAGATATAACCATTATAAATATATATGCACCCAACACAGGAGCGCCAGCATATGTGAAATAAATAATAACAGAATTAAAGGAGAAAATAGACAGCAGTGCATTCATTTTAGGAGACTTCAACACACACTCATTCCAAAGGACAGATCAACCAGGCAGAGGATAAGTAAAGACACAGAGGCACTGAACAACACACTAGAACAGATGGACCTAACAGATATCTACAGAACTCTGCACCCAAAGGCAGCAGGATACACATTCTTCTCAAGTGCACATGGAACATTTTCCAGAATAGACCACATACTAGGCCACAAAAAGAACCTCAGTAAATTCAAAAATATTGAAATCCTACCAACCAACTTCTCAGATCACAAAGGTATAAAACTAGAAATAAATTTTAGAAAGAAATCAAAAAGGCTCATAAATACATGGAGACTTAACAACATTCTCCTAATTAATCAATGGGTTAACGACCAAATCAAAACAGAAATCAAAGAATATATGGAGACTAATGACAACAACAACACAACACCACAACTTCTGTGGGACGCAGCAAAGGCAGTTCTAAGAGGAAAGTATATTGCAATCCAGAATCTATTTAAAGAAGGAAGAACATTCCCAAATGAACAGTCTGAAGACAGAATTACTGAAATTGGAAAAACAAAGAACAAATGAGGCCCAAAGTCACCAGAAGGAGAGACATAATAAAGATCAGAGAAGAAATAAATAAAACTGAGAAGAGTAAAACAAAAGAAAAAAATCAATGAAACCAAGAGCTGGTACTTTGAAAAAATAAACAAAATAGATAAACCCCTAGCCAGACTCATTAAGAGAAAAAGAGAAACTACACACATAAACAGAATCACAAATGAGAAAGGAAAAATAACGACAGACCCCACAGAAATACAAAGAATTATAAGAGAATATTATGAGAACTATATGCTAACAAGCTGGAAAACAGAAGAAACGGACAACTTCTTAGAAAAATACAACCTTCCAAGACTGACCAAGCAAGAAACAGAAAAACTAAACAGACCAATCACCAGCAACGAAATTGAAGTGGTAATCAAAAAACTACCCAAGAATAAAACCCCCGGACCAGATGGATTCACCTCTAATTCTACCAGACATATAGAGAAGAAATAACACCCCTTCTCCTTAAAGTTTTCCAAAAAATAGAAGAGGAGGGAATACTTCCAAACTCATTCTATGAAGCCAGCATCACTCTAATACCAAAACAGGGCAAAGACCTCACCAAAAAAGAAAATTATAGACCAATATCCCTGATGAACATAGATGCAAAAATACTCAACAAAGTATTAGCAAACAGAATTCAAAAATACATCAAGAGGATCATACACCATGATCAAGTGGGATTCATCCAAGGGATGCAAGGATGGTACAACATTCGAAAATCCATAAACATCATCCACCACATCAACAAAAAGAAGAACAAAAACCACATGATCTTCTCTATAGATGCTGAAAAAGCATTAGACAAAATTCAGCATCCATTCATGATTAAAACTCTCAACAAAATTGGTATAGATGGCAAATACCTCAATATCATAAAGGCCATATATGACAAACCCACAGCTAACAGCATACTTAACAGCGAGAAGCTGAAAGCTTTTCACCTAAGATTGGGAACAAGACAGGGATGCCCACTCTCTCCACTGTTATTCAACATAGTACTGGAGGTCCTAGCCACGGCAATCAGACAAAGCAAAGACATACAAGGCATCCAGATTGGTAAAGAAGAAGTCAAATTGTCACTATTTGCAGATGACATGATACCGTACATAAAAAACCCTAAAGACTCCACTCCAAAACTACTAGAACTAATATCTGAATTCAGCAAAGTTGCAGGATACAAAATGAACACACAGAAATCTTTTGCTTTCCTATACACTAACGACGAACTAACAGAAAGAGAAATCAGAAAAACAATTCCATTCACAATTGCATCAAAAAGAATAAAATACCTAGGAATAAACCTAACGAAGGAAGTGAAAGACCTGTACTCTGAAAACTACAAGACACTCCTAAGAGAAATTAAAGAGGACACTAACAAATGGAAATGCATCCCATGCTCTTAGCTAGGAAGAATAAATATTGTCAAAATGGCTATACTACCTAAAGCAATCTACAGATTCAATGCAATCCCTACCAAACTACCAACAGCTTTCTTCAATGAACTGGAACAAATACTTCTAAAATTTATATGGAACCACAAAAGACCCCGAATAGCCAAAGTAATCCTGAGAAGGAGGAATAAAACAGGGGGAATTACGCTCCCAGACTTCAAGCTCTACTACAAAGCCACAGTAATCAAGACAATTTGGTACTGGCACTAAACAGACCCACAGACCAGTGGAACAGAATAGAAAATCCAAACATTAACCCAAACATATACAGTCAATTAATATTTGATAAAGGAGCCTTGGATATACAATGGGGAGATGACAGCCTCTTCAGCAGCTGGTGTTGGAAAATCTGGACAGCTACATGTAAGAGAATGAAACTGGACTACTGTCTAACCCCATACAAAGGTAAACTCAAGGTGGATCAAAGACCTCAATGTAAGTCATGAAACCATAAAACTCTTAGAAAAAAACATAGGCAAAATCTCTTGGACATAAACATGAGTGACTTCTTCATGTACATACCTCCCCAGGCAAGGGAAACAAAAGCAAAAATGAACAAGTGGGACTATATCAAGCTGAAAAGCTTCTGTACAGCAAAGGACACCATCAGTAGAACAAAAAGACATCCTACAGTATGGGAGAATATATTCATAAATGATGTATCTGATAAGGAGTTGACATCCAAAATACATAAAGAACTCACACACTTTAACAAACAAAAAGCAAATAATCCAATTAAGAAATGGGCAGAGGACATGAATAGACACTTCTCTAAAGAAGAAATTCAGATGGCCAACAGGCACATGAAAAGATGCTCCACATCGCTGGTCATTAGAGAAATGCAGATTAAAACCACAATGAGATATCATCTCACACCAGTGAGGATGGCCAACATCCAAAACACAAACAACAACAAATGTTGGCGAGGATGTGGAGAAAAGGGAACCCTCCTACACTGCTGGTGGGAATGCAAATTAGTTCAACCATTGTGGAAAGCAGTATGGAGGTTCCTCAAAAAACTCAAAATAGAAATACCATTTGACCCAGGAATCCCACTCCTAGGAATTTACCCTAAGAATGAAGCAGCCCAGTTTCAAAAAGACAGATGCACCCCTATGTTTATTGCAGCACTATTTACAATAGCCAAGAAATGGAAACAGGCTAAGTGTCCATCAGTAGATGAATGGATAAAGAAGATGTGGTACATATACACAATGGAATATTATTTAGCCATAAGAAGAAAACAAATCCTACCATTTGCAACAACATGGATGGAGTTAGAGGGTATTATGCTCAGTGAAATAAGCCAAGCCGAAAAAGACAAGTATCAAATGATTTCACTCATATGTGGAGTATAAGAACAAAGAAAAAAACTGAAGGAACAAAACAGCAGCAGACTCACAGAACCCAAGAACGAACTAATAGTTACCAAAGGGAAAGAGACTGAGGAAAGTGGGTGGGAAGGGAGGGATAAGAGGGTAAAAGGGGTATTACGATTAGCAGACGTAAGGTAGCGGGGGCACGGGGAGGGCTGTACAACTCAGAGAAGACAAGTAGTGACTCTATAGCATCTCACTATGCTGAAGGACAGTGACTGTAATGGGGTTGGTGGGGGGGACCTGAAGTAAGGGGGTAGTTTAATCACCATAATATTGCACATATAATTGTAGATTAATGATACCAAAATAAATTATAAAAAAAAAAAAATAGAAAAATTCACCCAGCAGCTTTCTCTGTAGTTAGAAAGGCAGGTGACGCCTCACGCACTGAGGTGGCTTGGATCTCAGAAGTCTTGGTGTTACAGCATTTCTTGATGTGTCAATTTAAATGAATGACAACACAAAAATTTTTTTTAAAGACAAACACTCCAAGCACTGTGAGCCAAACTATTCGACAAGAGTCTAATATCCTCACGTTTATGTCGGCAAACATGGGAATAGCATTTATTAATCATGTGGTCAGCAGATTAAATTTCCATGGCCCCAACACTGATAGGATTTAAAATGTAAAATGAAATACCGACGGCAGCAGTGAGTTGGGTTTGTCAGGGCGCCATGGACCTTTGGGACCCTATAAATCTTCCCTGTGAGGCTGCCCTGGGCACTGGAGGGGGCCGAGCAGCACCCACAGCTTGGGTCCTGTCTTAGCCAGGCCACAGGCCTCACACAGCTGCCCTCCCGGAGGCCTCCGCCTCGGAAGGCAAAGTTAGAAAAGGCAGGAACAGAACACAAGGGCACTGTGGCCTCCAGGCTAACCCCCAACTGCGGTTTCCTTTTGTAAAAGCCTGTGAGCTGCGAATGGTTCTTACATTTTTAAATGGCTGAAAAGAAAATCAAAAGAATCCTATTTTGTGACCCATGAAATTGATATGCCATTCAAATTGTCAGCGTCCATACATAAAGTTTTATTGGCAGTTAGCCATGTTCGTCCAGTCACTGTAGGATCCACAGCTGCTTTCACCCCGGAAGAGCAGAGGTGAGGGATTTCAACAGACAACAGCAGGCCCACAACGCCTCAGCTACTCGCTCACTCTCTGGCTCTTGACCGGGAACATGTGCCTCCCACCGCCCCATCCCCTGCTCTCCCTTTCCACGGCTCTACTGAAGATTTCCCCATTTCCACAGGAGAGGACAACGGCCTTGTCCCTTCTCGGCTGGAAAGCTTCCTGTCTGGTAACTGCAATGTGGACGCTCCCTGTGAACGCACTAACTACTTTAAAATCGACAGTCAAGAAAATGCCAGTGCCATGGTCTGCTGGGAATGGCTTCCAAAGGAGGGGCCATGTGGAAACTAGGAAGTCTAGGGGAAAGAGGTATGAGCCCTCACTTTCTGATGCAGAGCGCCCAATGCCGAGGGGAGAGGGCACGTGCTTTCCCGATGGTTCCCAGTGTGACTGGCGACACGCCAGAGACGCTGTGCTAGGTAACTAACAGACTGCTACTCCCCACCATGATCCCAAATGACCCTTTTACATGTCCAAGCTGCATAATGACTTCTCAAAGGCTACGGAAAAATCCAAAGTAACCTATCTATAAAGCTAAACACCAATGCCTCACATAGAACAGGACGCAGTTCAGTTTAATGGAGGCTTATGGTCCCTAAGCACTGAATTAATACCCACTCAAAACATTGAGCAACTGACCTCCTCTTCCATCTACCCTCTGACACTTGGAATATGGTTCCACAGCATTTCGAAAAATACTGACTGATGGCACGCAGCCACTCTGGGAAAGTCTGATGGTTCTTCAAAATGTTAAACAGAATTACCACTTCACCTAGCAATTCTACTCCAGGTATATACCCAAGAGAAATGAAGATGCACATCTGCACAAAAATGTCCACTGCAGCATTACTCATAACAACCAAGACGTACATACACCAAAATGTCCATCAATTGATGACTGGATAAAGAAAAGGTGGTATATCCATACAGTGGAATGTAAGTCAGACATAAAAAAAAGATTCATGCTAAACACGGCTGAACCTTGAAGGCATGTTAAGTTAAAGCCAGTCACGAACCCAACTCATTAACATTTTATGAATATTTGTTTTTATTAACGACTCTTCAAATGTTTAAGTAAACTATCAAATTCTTATACATGCTTACTTTGTGAAAACAATCTTTATATATTTGGTTTAAAAAAATACCTCAATAAAATTCCTACTTTAGTTAAATTTAGGCCTATCGTTTTAGTTCTGTTTGGTTCTTTTAAAACAATGAAGCAAAAATCTTCCCTAAATTTCCATCTGTATGTTTTAAAAATTACAGAAGTTCTGTATTTTTTTCTCAAAAACAAGACAAAAAGGAAATACTAAAATCAAAGCCTAAAATCCCATCTAGCAAAAGGCAATGTTTTACAGAACTTATTCTTGGGGGCAGGGGACTGTCCATCTGTTTTAGTTTGGGGTGTGGGCTCCAACGCATACCCACCCATGACTGTTTGGTTTGCTCTTCTGGGTACCTTACTCATCTCACTAGATACATAAAGAGTAATCTATGTATTTTTCTAATAACGTTCAAGGTTAACTAGTACATCAATTTGCAGAGAGATACAAATCATATTAAGAAGCCAACAGTGCACAGAATTATGATAGGAAACCAAATAAAATCTATACTCATGTACCCAGTTATAATTAATCTTTCAGCTTAATTTTAGCTCACAATTGAAAAGTGAATTGATTTTAGTTGAAAAGAAGGACTGATTTTAGAAGGAGGCATCCTCTCCCAGTAAGACCCAGAAAAGTTTGCAATAGCTCGTTCAGTGGCCAAAATTCTTAGAAGGAAAGAAAAGGTTGGTTCATCATGTAGAATTGACTCTGTATAGCCCATAATGATTTAAATTAGATGCTGTATCTATCACCTTCAGTTTCAGCAAGGAGAAAGGCCTACAACTTCCTCCTGAAAAAACCATTTTAAAACAGAAGACGTTCAGTTTTGGCAAAACACAGTTCTTCTCGCCCAGATCTCTGTAGAAGGACAAAGATCCCATGGCAGGGTGGGGGGGGGGGGGGCTTACCTTATGGTGACTTCATGGGTGGACCTTTGGACCAGTCAGCCTCTGACCATACGGACTGCCAAGTGTCTGTCAAGACCTGATGGGGTGAGAAACAGGGGCATGTGAACATAAACAAACAAAAACCACTTTTAAATTCCTCGGGAATTATTCCTCCTAACCTCTCTTCCAATCGATGTTTTCTCTTTCTAGTCAATGACATTGCTTTCTCTTTCATCCCAACTGAAACTCAACACATTTTACTGTTTCATGATTTCCACCTTAAACTTTAATCCAATGTAGTTTTACGTGCAAAGTGAAAAAAGGAGCAATTGAAACGGCCAGTTGGCATTACTGTATGTGTAGAAAGTCTGAAAGGGAAGACTCTCAAAGTAAATACAGTTAATTTTACCTCACATATTGCTGCTACTATCATTTAATGGTAATTAATGCCCATTTGAAATATCTTTGCCTTCGGGCCTGTATCAGAGGCAACCGATAAATCCAACTGTACACACCCTTAAGAAACTTTCTACACATTGCTTGAGCTAACATTTTTGATAATCATGGCATGCATGTTTGTGTGTATATACTATATACCCACCCTCTAATACTGTGCTCATAAAAACATAGAGCAACATTAGAACCTTTTTTTCCTCCTCTGGCTTCCCTAAAATAAAGCAGAAGGCACCGATGAAGGTCTCAACATGTCCATCCATTTCCATTTCACAGAGGTGCCGTCATTTGCACTGATTTCTGAAGAAGCCAGACTTACAGCTCATAAGATCACCCTCTACACCAGAAACTTGTTGCTATTTTCCAGTCCGTGTAAAATAAACATGAAGCAAATCAATTAGCATTTACTTAATGATATTTACCTTCCTGATAAAATTTCTTTGGCTGGGAATGAATCCAACCTCCTGCAGTTTAAATTATCTACTATCATGGACAAGCTCAAGAAGGAAGGAATTAAATGCCCACCATTTTCTCTAAATTCTCGTTCAGTCAGGAGTCTTAAGTGTTAATAAAAAGGTGCCAGGTTTAATGTAGTTCAAACCCACAAGCGAAGCTATGAATGAAAGTTTACTTATTAGTGAATTTATATAGAACCTCATGAAATGTTTTAAGGAAATTCAAGTAAATTATTCCCCTGAGTCATGTTGATAGTTACAATCTTCAAAGAAAGGACAGTAAAAAGATTACACAGGCAGGTTCATACACATTACACTACATTTTTAAAAAACATTATAAGGATATGTAAGGTGAATAACCTGGGCAACGACAGAAAAAAAGAATCTGCCCATGAAGAAAAATAATGAGACAAAATTCGTCTACAACTCTTTGAATAGAAATTAAAGGGCAGCAGAGTGAAACAGACATAAGGGAGTACTGATTTGCTTATAAAACTTAAAAAATTTCATTATGAAAAAGATTCTGTAGTAGAGATGAAACAGGGAAATACTCATTACAGTAATCTAAAGCAGAGAGCACATTTCTGTTTTCAGGACTGGGTTGTAAATTACCAGGCAGAAAAATAAACAGCCTTCTGATGAAATTGCTAAACACCATATATGGTCTCAAAATATGAGCAGATGTCACCACAATGAGCCCCAAACTGCCTGGAAATTAAACACTAAAATCCGTAATAATTCAATATGTAATTAATATATAAATAGCTCTTATTACAAGCTGTTCAGAAAAAAGCTTTAGAATCATATTCTTATTCTTTGGGCCAACGCAGATGGTAACTCACAAACGAGAGTCCTGGAATTAAGAGTATCTTTTATATATGTTGTTAAACTTGGTAAGTGTAATTAATATCATTGGTGTGTGATAAATGCAGAAAAGGGGGAAATATGACTTTAGTTAATGACGTTCTGGTTATACAACATGTCAACATTAATTACTTTATTACTAGAAACCATCAATTAAAATGAGAACTCTCACTGCACCCCCTGGTCATTACTGGTTCTGACATTACTGGTACCTAAGTAGAACCACTATCAATAAACAGTGCTGGCAAAAAGTTCACATATCCCAAAATATTTGTGTGAAATGCAAATGATTTTAACAAATGCAATATGTTCTTTATTCTCAAAGATCAGAAATAGAAAAAGGACCCTAATTTTCTGATTGCTCTCTCTCTTTCTCCGCATGGCAGCCGTAGATGTAGACTGTCAGTCCTTCCGCATAGGAGGCACAAAGCCCTTATAACATTCAGTGTTGTACAACTGCCCCCTCTGTCAAGTCCCAAAACAATTCTTCCACTCCAAAAGGAATCCTGGTAGCCATTAAGCAGTTGCTCCATCCATGACTCGAAGGCATTTGGCTCGTGTCCTTAGGGCTATTGTGAGCAGCGCTGCTGTGTACATCCGTGGACAAGCATGCGTTTGCACCTCTTTTCCATCTCGTGGGGTACACCCTGGAGGGGACTGCCCTTCTCCTCCTTTGCTGAAGCCCCCCCTTCTAGGACTGCAAGGTGGAAACAGGGCAGGTGGAGAAGGCCAAGCTGCCGCGGGCTGGGACCTGGGAACACAGGGACCGGGGGACAGGAGCTATGGTCTAGGTCCGCAGGCAGGGTGGTCTCTGTGGGAGGTAGCCAGGGAGCCTGCCAGGCAAAGAGCTACAGCTGGCCGATGACCGAAGCCGGTGCGCTGTGCAGCATGCACAAGATGAAGAAGAGTGTGCTGTTTCCGTACTGGCAGCAAACCAAACCACTCCGAATACTCCTCAAAACATAGCCGGCCACTGGAGGCACTGGAGTTTTTGTGTTGTTTTGTTCTGCCTCTGGCCCTGGTTTTCATTCTAACCACACACACCCCTCCACCCTGGACCAGTCTAGCATAGATTTGTTCACACTTCTGGTCAGATTCATCAGGACCACCTGCACTGACGCTGGCTGTTCACGTACCTTCTCAGACTGCAATGTGACCATAACCCGCGTACACGATCCCTAAGGAAAGCATGGAATTATCATCGTGTGCCCAGGCTTTAACACAATGGTTCTCATGGGGACGACTCCGCCATCTGCCCCAGGGGCTTTTAGGCAATGTCTGGAGAGTTCCTGGCTGTCACAATGGGAAGAGGGGGATGCCACTGGCACTGTGAGTCGATGCCACCAAACATCCTATACAAACCACAGGACAGCCTCCCCACAAGACTGATCTGCTCCAAAATGCCAAAATGTCAAGGTTGAGAAACCTGATTTTCATAGAACAGATTTCAGAATCACTAGGTTCATCCCATCATACCTCTGTCTGATTTTTACTGTGACAGATCACATGGTGAAATAAGCCTGACACACAGTCTTACATTCAGCAAGAACCATCTCGGGAATATTTTCATAGAGTGTCATAATGCTTCCTTCATGGTCGCCCAGCTTACACAACAGAAAAAACAGTCCATATGCATCACTAAGCCAAAGGGATAAACATACATCTTTTTAATTAAAGTATCCTTGATACACGATCTTATGAAGGTTTCACAAGAGCAACATTGTGGTATCAACATTCACTCATATTATCAAGTCCTTAGCCCCCCTGCCACAGCCACCGTCCATCAGCTCAGTAAGACGCTAGAGTGTCACTGTCTTCTCTGTGCTGCACTGCCTTCCCCGTGACCTACCTCTATTGTGAGTGCAAATTATAGTGTCCCTTAATCCCTTTCTCCCTCCCTCCCCATCCCTTCCCTTTGGTAACCACTAAGTCCCTTCTCAGAGTCTGTGAGTCCACTGCTGTTTGATATGCATACATTGTTACTGATCATAAATTAAATGCTTAACTTTATAAATATGGATGTTATCTCTTAATAAAATAGATTCAAATTTGTGTAATAAAATTCCTTTAATTGCTTACAGAGAGGCCAGCCTGGAGCAGAACTGAGGTCTCCTGCCATGAGCACCCTATGCTGGCCACGTGTGGGAGGCACTGTGGAAGTGGGCCTGCCAGCCCCAGTGACACCCTCGCGATGGCAGCTGTGGCTGACATCTTCAAGGCAAGTGCAGAGCCCGCAGCCAGAACCACCCCGCCACGTCTCAGCAGTGTTCCTGCCCTTGGACTCGAACACACTGTAAAGGACAGTGGGAAGCATACCCGGGGCAGGGGCCTCTTCAGCAAGTGCTTCTGTATGACTACCTACAGGGCTGGCACGAGGACGCACAGAGGGGCTTCCAGGAAACCCAGGACCAAATGAACAGTCTTCATGAGCAGGGGAGTATTGTCCATACTGTCCAGAGTGATGGGCTCTTCCGGGGGAGAGCATGCATTTGGTACGTACAGTTAACACGTAATTTGCCCTATTGTCTGGCTGGCCTGATTCTGCATGCTTCCAACTCATTTAATCCTTTTGACAAAGAATCCTACCTACCAGAATCTCACCATGTGTTTCCCCTGACGTATCCCAGGGACCCCTCCACACACTGTCACACAGGCGCTCACATACAATAACCATCGCTCTCCCGTCACGATGTTCTCACAGCTCGCACTCACGGGCAGTGGGAACTTGGAAACCACCTTCTCCACGGAGCTTTACACTCACGTTCCCACGGATGACGGATCAGTGACTCTCTGTGCATTCAGTATGCTATGCTTTGCCCCACTCTCCCACGTTTCCCTCTAAGAGGCCTTTTGGCAGCATGCTGACAATCGAAAGACAATTTTTGGATTGACTTTGAATACATCAGTCACGAGACAGTCCAATAAATTGAGCTTTTGCTGGGGCAAGACTGTTTGCCAAGAGAACCTGAAAACCAATGTGTGTTTTTTTCTAGACTCTGGAAGCCTGAAATCTAAAGTTGACGGCACTTGGCTACAATGAAGGCACAAGTGTGCCAAGGTGGTAATGACTTGTAAAAATAAATGTTGCTTTTAATATTATAATAATGTCAAGGAATAGGGCAGCTCCAGATAAGCCCTTATCCAATGGGAATTAAAATCAGGCCATCATTCTGATTTCTCGTCGGACTCACCAAATTAGAAAATGGGTACTCACGAGGTGAAAAGTCACAATGCATTATTTCCTCAGATCTTAGCATCTTATCTTTTTTAAAACATTCACTTTTGGAACACTACATATTTAAATGGATTATTTTCTGCCACTGTAGCAGATGAGTGCCTTTCTCTGCTCGTATGTAAACCCAAAGAGAGACAAAACAGATTTCAAGGGCCTAATCTTTAATGGTCTTTAAAAATAAGCATGCATGTTTTCAACGTATCAGAAAGCTACCCATTAAAAACAAGGGATATCTTAAATATTTTTCTTTCAAAAACAATCTGCATGGTTAAATGATAATATGTATTGTCTAATGTCTAAAGAAAAAATTAAGTTAGAATGTTTGGAATTAATTCTTCACTGCTGTTAGTTGTAGGTGGTAATCAGTTTCCCTTGACTGTGTGTTAAGTTGTCAATGGATCATTACTGTACAAACATGAGAGAAAGAGTTGGGCAAAATTTTTTACCTGTATTTGACATGGGAAAAACGTCTCCTAGCCCCACACTTACTCCTCACAGCTGCCCATTCACAAGCTAATGTTTACATACTCTACACGTTACCAGGGGAATATCCAAGAGGTTGCCGGGCAGCCCAGTTCTCTATGATCCGCAGGGCCAATGTGGAGCTACAGACAGACAAAATGAGAAGCTTGATTTTCATTGCTTCCCAAACTAAGTTTAGTGTTCATTTTGGTGTTTATGAAACACCAGTTATTAGAGATGTTAACCTGTGTTCCTTAAAGCACAGCTTCAGAGATCAAGGAAGTTTGGGAAATTCTAAGTTAAAAAAGGTAAAGCAGATATCCATAAAGTTAAACAAAACCCCAAGCAGGGTGAACACCAGAGGAAACTCCAACAAGACACAATCAATTTCCTGAAAATCAGCAATAAAAGAAACGCTTAAAAGCAGCCAGAGAAAAAACACAAACTGCACCCAAAGAGGAAAAGATACTGAAAATTACAAACTTTTTGCCAAAAAAATGACGAAGCCAGAAGACAATGGAAAGAAATCTTTCAAGAGCTACAAGAACGTGTCGACCTAACTTAAGTTTATGCTCAGACGTACACAACAGCTTTCAAAATTGAAGGCAAAATAAAGATGTTTCCAGACAAACAAATGCAGAGAGAATTAATTGCCAGGAGACCAGACTTACAAGAAATATTAATGGAAGCTCGTTAAGGGCGAGAAGCATGAGCTCGGATGGAAATCTGAATTTATGCAAAGGAACGAGTGGCAGGAAGGGTAAACACAGGGGGATGTACAAAAATATGTTGTTTTAAAATGTCTTTATAGCAGAGTTCTTAATGCAAAATTAACAATGATGTATTATTGTGTTTTTTTTAACATACACAAAAGCAAAATGTATGATCACAGCAGTACAAAGCACTGGGACAGAGGAAGAGAAATACCTTGTCGTTCTTATACATGATGTCATATTCATTGTATTCAAAGGTAGACTGTGGTGAGCTCAAGATGCATACCGTAAACATTAGAGTGGCACTTACAGGGCTACAGTGGTAAGCTAATGGTAAAGTAGAATCATAAAACATTCTCAATTTGAGCAAACACATGCAGAAACAAAGAAAAAAAGAAACAGAATGGTCCAAACAGAAAACAAATAGCTAGTGGTAAATGGTGCAACAACTCTAATTAATGAGCTGAGACTGAGAAACGGATAAAAAGCAAGACCAAACAAATCATGCCTTCTGACCCACCAACTGCAAATAAGCAAATTCTACGAATATATATTATATATATTGATCATACATTATTGATAGGTATTATGTCTGAATATATGTGTTCTGTTCAACTTGTCCTCCTCCTTTGGAATTTCTTCCACTTCTTACCTGTTAGGGAGTCTGGGGGAGTTTTACGAGTGAAAAAAACATCAGAGAGGATATGCAACACAGAGCGATTCCTGGCCACGGAGGTCAGCGAGCCTTTAGTAAGGGGTTCAGGAGTGAAGGTACGGGACACTGCGATCCTGTCTGTTGGGAGGCACAGGAGGGAGCCAGACCGTCAGGCCCCTTAAGAAGTCTGAGTCAGTCAAGTGCCCTGCCGCTAAAGCCAGCTGCTCACTGAAGACCCTCCAGGCGATTGGGAAGTAGGATACTGAGAAGTTCTTGCAGACCCCTGCAAGCTGAAGAAAGGCTTTGACCAGGGAGACTGACTCGGAGGGGTGGGACGGCATGAAGTTCCCTGCTCTCCTGTGGATGCTGACCTGTAGCCCCTGCTAACTTCTCATGTAAAGCTCAGCCTGAGAGTCTGTTCCTTGAGAAGCTATAAAAACAAAGGCCCTGCAGCCCCTGGTACAATATCCCAAATACAACTGCCCTGTTCTATCAAGTGCCTCTTCTGTATCATGACCATAGCCTGCTGTCTTTTTTTAAATAGAGAAAAACGACGGTGTTTGTATCTCTGATGAAAACATGCATGAGCCACACATTTTAATAAATACATGGTGGTACATATTATGGGACACACAGGAATGCCCCAAAACATTCAGTTTGAAATGTTCTCGATTTTCTATTATTTCCTAGTTAGGCTACTGTGTTATGCCCTCCTTTTCTTCAACTGAGCTAAAAGTTGGGAGACACCCCTAGATACAGCAACAGGCAGGAGAGATTCCAGAGCTGGGTGAGCACTCTTTCTGTAAAGGGCCAAACAGTATCTTGCACTGCAGCCACACCGTCTCACTGCTACTCATGTCTGCCCTGCAGCTTAGAAGCAGCTACTGACCGTGTGTCCACGGAGGGCCGCGGGATTGTTTCCGTCAAACTTTACTTAACAGCACTAGGCTGTGGGCTGGGCCAGCATATAGGCAGTCGTTTGCCAACCCCGCCTTGATACGGTATCGTGTCACATTTGTTGAGTTGTATGCACATAACTCACTACTAAATCAAGATAGCCAGCTGCTAATATTATCATGGTGACACCCCACGTGCTGAGCAAGGAGTGCTGTTCCGGAGGTAAAGCAAGTCTGGGTGCCGTTACTGAGAATGACCACCGTGGAGGGCGGCCGAAGGGAGGGGTAGGTGTTAGCACAGCCGGCTGGCCCTCTGCCCAGGATGCAGGGTTAGTGCTACCAGAATCTCCTGGGAGGGGTCCGGGGGTGCTGCTCAACGGCATACAACATACAACACATCCACCCCATGAGAAGGGGTCCGGGACCCTGGGTGCTACCAGGGATCCTGGGGACAGTCATGCAAAGTCACATAATGCTAAGATGGCACTTTCAGAACCCAAGTGCAAGGGTCATAAAAACTTCCCAATTCTTTTATGGGGCACCAAAGTGTGAAATTGAACAGGATAATCTCATTAGTTTAGAAATGATATCTTTAATTTTTTTACCTTTCCAAAATTATTTTTTAATAGACTTCAGTGTTTACAGTAGTTTTAGGCTCACAGCAAAATTCAGGGACAGTCAGGGAGATGTCCCATATGCTCCCTGCCCCCACAGCCTCGCCCATTATCAGCATCGCTACCACATAGGACACCTGTTACACTCATGAACCTACATGGACATGCTGCCATCACCCGAAGTATGCCGTTTACGTGAGGGTCACTCTTGGTGCCGCACATTCTGTGGGTTTGCACAAATGCCCAGTGACATGTTCCCCGTCATTACGGTATTGGACAGAGTGGATTCACTGCCCTTAACATCCTCCGGGCTCCACCTGTTCATCCCTCCTTCCCTGGAGCCCCCGGCAACCCCTGATCTTTTTAACTATCTTTGTGGTTTTACCTTTTCCGGACTGTCATAGAGTTGGAATCATGCATTATGCAGTCTTTTCAGATTAGCTTCTTTCACTTGGTATTATGCATGGTTCCTCCATGTCTTCATGGCTTGGGAGCCCGTTTCTGTTGAGTGTTGTGTAATATTCCATCGTCCAGAAGCACCATGGTGGCTTCCAAGTTTTGACAATCATGAATAAAGCTGTCATACAGATCCGTGTGCAGGTTTCTGTGTGGACATTAGATTTCAACTCCTCCTCAATTACAGGTAATTTTGTTTTAACCCCCCCGCCACCCCAGGTCATCTGGCAACATCCAGAGATATTTCTGTTTTTTGCAGATAGGGGGTGAGTGCTACGGGCATCTAGTGGGTAGAGGGCAGCGGTGCTGCTCAACCACCTACAACATATAAGAAAGACATCTGCCCCCTGGGAAAGGGTTATCCGGCCCCAAATGCCCAGAGTGCCAAGGTTGAGCAATCCTGAGACGAAGATAAAATGTTAAGTTTCTCACTCTGTCTCTTCCTTACTGCAGAAATAGCCTTTAGAAGTAAGCTTCTGTGGCTTCCTATACGTTTCTACGCACGTGTGTTCTTATTTTTCAACACAAATACACTCTGCTAACTATAATCTTTTAATTTAGTCATGAGAGGCACGTATCAGCTGTTCAGTCATTCAAGTTCTTGAACAGCAGGGGGCTGTTATGTCCTCGCCTCTATAAAATCACCCCTTGTCCATTTGCCCAGGAAGTGCGTCACGTCCATTATGTAACTTAACCACCACAGCAATCCTTTGTCCTTCCTATTTGGTAGATAAAAAAAAAAACAAGTTTGAGAGAGTTTAAGTGAACAATCTAGACAGGTTTCACAGCTACCATGTGGTAGGATTTGAGTCCCACATAATCTAGCTTCACTGTGTGCTCTCACCATTTCAGATCACACAGATTCACAGTTTACAACAATTGGGATAGAGGTAGGTAGTTATTTCTGCCCAGTGGAAATAAATAGGGATTTACAACTGACAATAACATTTATTGGGGAGATCTTCCAAACACTCTGAGTAATCATTCTGCGTAGACAGAAGGCATCAACCAAGGTGATTCCAACCGTTTTGGTTCATCTTTAATACTTTGAGTTGGTCTGAAATGTACAGAAGTATTTGCACTGTACCTATAAGCAACCCTGCTCAATTCATTTTTGGATTCTCAATGGCAGTTTATTTTTTTAAACTGACTCACGTCAGACTTTCCTACAGTCAGTCCTCCGTGTCTAGAACTTCGCAGATGGAACAAGAGGGACCCATCCCGCTTCTGCATTGTGCTCACGTGTGCACCCCAACCGTTTTGTAAAACCCAGTCTCACGGAATCTTAGATCAACATCGAGTATCTTGTTGACAGAGATCATTTATTTATATAGGTGAGAGGAAGTCACTCCTCTCACCAAGGAAGCAGCATAGCATGCAGTCAGCTGAGTCAATGAAACTTCAGAAAAAGAATTTCCTTTTCGATGCATGGAATTGAGTCCTTCAGGAATAAAACGCATGCAATTTTTACATATCCTAATTTCTCCTGAAATTCTTCCTTTGTTGCTTGATTGCCTTGAAGATGCAACACTTCCTTAATTCCATCACTGGTACTGAAAAGCCGCAAAATCACAAGCAACAATTATTAAACTAAATGGCTATAAAATTAGAGTTAAGTATGTACAATGCACTTCAGAAGTGTGCGTCCTTACATGAGGTCTGACTTCACATGACTACAGCGAAGTAGTCAATGTTGCCACCTTTGTAAGCACACGGCTCCCTCAGGGCCTGTTCCTACTATCTGACGCTGCTCGCGGGAATAAACTGCACGTGTGGGGAGTCAGTGCCGCGCAGACGGGGACACGGAAGGGCACGTACTTTGGCTCTCTCAGATACGATGGCTAAACAGTTACGTCTCCTCCTCCCTCACTTTTACGTGGCCGAATTTCAACAGCACCAGTTTAATTATGGCCACAAAAGGCAGTCTGCAGGATGAAATTATTTGGGGAAACAAATACTTGAGACATAAATCTGTCATTGAATTAAAACCCGCTTTTACCACGATGAGGAGCTAGGACATAAATCCTACGAGGCAGGCAGGCACTACACCTCTGTAAAATGACCTCTGTAAAAATGAACGACGCGGGACACTGAGAAACAACACACCTCGTGGAAATCACAGCCGGCATGGAGCCGAGCATTCTATCAAAAGGACTTGAGTTTTCCTATCATTTGAAAGGGCCACTGAAACACGCAATTTATAAAGCTGCTAAGAGCCACACACGTCTGCCGACTGGGAATCAGAACCGCCCAGGTCACCAAGGGCTTCCGATAGTGACAGTCTGGGCTTGGGAAACTGAGTCACGTAAAACATGAGGAATCTCGTCTTGCCCGATCAGGAACACGTATGCCAATGTGAGCTCGGGTGGCACAGAGACCCAGCATTTGTGGCAGACTTCGAGGCTACAGGAATTCCATCTTCGCCGTAGCTGTCCCCCACATCGCCACCATGCCCGTGCACCTCAGACACTCCCAGAGCGCATCACCAGAGAGGTCTGAACTGAGAAGTGACCACAGCATACCCGACCCTAACTCCCGTCACCTTCCCGCTACTCCACAAGGCCCCTCTTCAGATGTGCTTTGAAGGGACTCTTCAAAATAAAAGTTTAAAGAAAAAAGTTCATTCTCCTACTGGTCCGTATTTGCCTTCAAGATCAAACTCTTGCCTCTCTGATGTGCCCAGCTCAATAACTCTATAGTAATACCCAGTTTAAGTTTGCCTTTCCTTCTCTGGAATCCAGTGTGTTTCCCAGAAATTGCACGCAGTGCTTGGAAAGGGTAGGGTCTCCCTTACACTGCAAGCTGGCTGACTCTCGGAGAAGCCGCATGGCCCTGGAGTGAGGCTGACCCTGGCTCAATCCAAGAATCCCTCACTGAGGGCTTGTCCCTGGGGAGTAACTTAACCTCTCTATGCCGCTAAATGGGCATGGTGCTTTATAGTTAATCTGCATAAACGCACACATTAAAATGCATGGAAAGCAGACACGTGGGCTTATCACGAGCAACAGTTATGATCATAATCACAGAACAGGAGCAGCGGCAAACGTGGGTCCCTGGCGCGCTGCTGCGTTGTTTGTTCTAGTCCTCATTTTCTCGGATTCTTAAAGGAAAAGAAAAAAAGACGAACCTTTTGTGTATTTTACCATAATTAAAAATTCAAAAATAAGTAAAAAGCCAAGAGGAATGTAAAAACATTTTCGCTGGTCACTCTCCGAAAAGAATAAACTTGATAAGTCTCCTAGAAGGGACTAACATAGTCATACAAGTAAAAGTGTGAGTGAATGAAGTCTTCATTTCAATGGGAACATAATCCTATTTATCTGTGGTTTCTCTTAAGTGGAAATATATTACTTGGTTCTCACACAACTGAATTTCAAATAAGCAAGAGTGTCTGAGAAGAAAGAACAGTCAGATGAGAAAACAAATCAGTTTGGAATGAGTGTAGATGCTAAAATTCTTGAACAGCACATTTAATAATATCTTCATTCTATACTTAGCAAATGACTTTATCTGCCCACCTTTCTCTTTCCTCCATCCCACTGACCAGTCTAGGGCAGCAACAGCCTTCTTTTTGCAAACACAGTTTCAAACACAATTTTCAAGAAGAGAAAATGCACAGATCCCATCTCCTATAAAAACTAAATTATCAGAAAAATAGAATGTAAGTATATTTCCTGGTTTAAACTTAGCCTGATTTCCTTTGAGCCTGTTCAAAATTCTCTCAGGTCCTAAGAGCACCTTCACGAGTTAAAGAAAACACTCTGTTAAATGCGTAGTATACAGATACCTGTTGTACAGTTAGGTGTGTTTATTAAGAAGCTCAAAGGGGATGGTTCTGACAGCAAATTAAACTCTCAACAAAGCGTTACCCTAAAATGATATTTTGAGGACATCGTTAAAATGAAAGATATTAATGGAGGAAACGGATGCTATGTCAGATTTCCGGCTGTGTGAATAGAACTTTTCACAAGTCACACACAGCCCTCACTTCAGAAAAGCTCTTTGCAAAAAAAATGCTGAAAACAATCTCCAAGGATGACATTTACATGGTTTTATAGAAATATCACAGATTAAAATAGAAGACAGTGCCTTTTAGTATGGTTCAAACCGTGTCCAAAAAAGTACATGAAAAAGTAAGTTTGAGAAATAGTCCTCAGTTTGATTTCTCCAGTACTCAGACATTTACCTCTTAATTCAATGGGAAGAGATACTTCCTGAAAAGATAGGACAGGGGTCAAACTGTGGAAGTGGGAACAGAAAAGGAAACGTGTCTAAAATGGGCGCGTCTCAAACCCTGGGTGGGAATTCACTCTCTGCATCCCCAACTGAGGGAAGAATCTGAGGGGGCTTACACCATGAGCACTGATGCCTAAATGTGAAAAAGTGACAGAAATGAGGGTTAGAACAGTGTGAATGATGACTGCACAGCTTGATGTACCCACTGACACCCTTGGAAGAGCCCGCATACACGAGCAGAGTCGTCAACACACTGCATCTCCTGCCTTCTTGTGATTTTAATCTGTTAGACCACAAGTTGGAAAACTTGTTCTTCATGGGTCAGAGGGTAAATATGTGCAGCTTCAGGGCCATGTGGTCTGCTACAATCGCTCAAATCTACCTTTGTAGAAAGAGTCACAGACAATACATAGATCAGTAGGTTCAACTATATTCCAATGAAACTCTTAGTATGTACAATGAAATGTGAATTTCACAGAATTTTCATGCATCATGACACTGTGCTGCTTTCGATTTTTCCTAGCCATTTGTAAAAGCCACCCTTAGGTTGTGCAAAAGAAGGCAGTGTACTAAATGTGGCCTGTGGGCCTCGATGGCTTACTAACTCATTAGATAACATAAGTCACAGTTCCATTCCTGCTCATAGCTCAGAAAATAGACGTGGACATGAGCCTTCAGGAAAACAGTATGCTGGTTCCTCAAAAAAATTAAACACAGAATTACCATGTGATCCAGTAGTTCCACTTCTAGGTACGTAATCCAAAGATTTCACAGAAGGGAGCTGAATGGCTATTTGCACCTCAAATTTCTTTTGGTAATGTTATTCATAATGGCCAAAAGCTGGCAACAGCCCAGATGCCCACCGGTGGACGCATGGATAAACAAAATGTGGTGTGTGTGTACGAATCTATGGCAGAATATCATTCAGCTTCTGAAGGAGTGAACCGAGAGACGTGCTACACACAGCACAGATGAGCCTTAAGGACATTCTGCTGAGGGGAGTAAGCCAGACACAAAAGGACAAATACTGTAGGATCCCACTTCCAGGAAGTACCTGGAGTAGTTAAAAGCAGAGACACACTACAATGGTGGTTGCCAGGGCCTGGGGGGGCGGGGTGGGATGGAGAGCAGAGTTATTGCTTAATTGATGTAGAGTTTTAATTTTGGAAGATGAACAAGTTCTGGAGGTAGAAAGAGAATGTACTTAATGTCATTGAACTGTATACTTCAAGATGGCTACTAAAAAAGCGTAAATTTTATGTTTTGTGTATTTGTATGTTTTACCATAATGAAAAAAAAAAACCCCAAAGAAAATGAACCTTTGATACCAATGACCCTTTTTCTTCCAAAGATCCTGCTGATGGTTTAAGAAAAACTTAGATCAAAATGGTTGTGACAGTTAAAAGGGGGAATTGGCTAATTAATTTCATCAGCTAGCAAGTCAACAATAAGGATCTGCGTTCTTTTCATAATCCAGTTTTGAACCCTTATCTGTGAAATACAGAACATACTGTTACCTTCAAATTCATAGTCAATATTCGGAGATACTTCCTAGTGGAGCAAAGGCATCCTAGAAACCATCTCAGAGTCTTGGCAGTTTCCAGTCTGAATGGTAGTCAAACCTAGAAATTCTTACGCCAGCTCTGTCCTTGGAGGATTTAGCTACACAGTAGCAGAATGAAACATTTTGGTAATTAAATTCCTATTCACCTTTGGGGTTGGGAAATGGGATGGATGTTCTTATTAAATCAAGGTTAACCTTGAAAGTCACTCAAAAAATTAACACATTATGCCTTGTATGTTGTTCAGGACTGTACTTGGGGTTGTCAGCAAAAAATCTAGAAGACCAAGAAAATTGCATTCAGATGCAATTAATCTCCTCTGAATCATTCTTTCCCACCTCAGATGATAGATGCAAAGTCAGAAAAAAAGGAAATTTAAGCATAATTCTTAGTGGGAGCTGTCCCCTTTACTTAAAACAGCAGTTAGTGAGATGGTAACATTAATGCATTTTCCTCTCAAATAGCTTCCTGATGGCAGGTTCACCAAACTCTGATTTCCTACAAGCTTTCAAGTCTCTGCGAAAACCCAAGAGGTTACCGATGAGTCTGGAAGCCTTTGGGCACCATGTTTCCAACAGGCATCTTTCTGACCTTTGGGCACCTCCCACCAACTGTAGGGTGCTTGCCTTTGCCCAGGGCTGCACAGCCGTCCCACCTCCCCAGTGAACTCATTCAGTCCCTGGCTCTAAATCCCAACTGCACCCGGCCCTCCCAGCTCCACACTCGTCCGGGCCCAGGTGGCATGATTTGTCCGTCCACTTGGAGGTCCAACAGGCATCTCAAACACGGCATGTCCACATGGAAGCCTCACCCACCACGGCGACCCTCGCCCCCCAGTGATCTCGGCAAATGACACATCCTTCCTACTCAGTGGTCACGTGCCAGGCCGTCCACCCTCTGCCCAGGACATGTGCACAACTTCTGGGCTCTCTGCGGACGAGTGTCCCAGATCTGTGCTTTCCTTCCTGGCTCTACTGGGCTTCTAGGGCAAAATGAGACTGCCTTCTGCCTGGGACCCACCTGGAGCCACTGCAGTCCTTCCCCCGCCTAGCAGCCAGCCGTCTGTTAGCACAGCGGGAGGCCACTGGAGGGTTTCAAATCCGAAATCACCCCCAGTATTACTATTCCTGCAAGGAACTGTAGGGTTGTTCCCCATACTCTGACCTCATCTGCTGGTCACTTGCTGACATGGTGCTGGTGTGGTCTCCTTTCGTCCCTCAGGGGCAGTCCTGGTGCCTGCCCTCTGCATGTGCTGTTCCCTGAGCCTGCAATTCTCTCCCCAGCTGTGTCCTTCAGAATTCACCTGATGTGTCTCTTCTTTGGGAAGCGCCCACGGGGAAGTCCTTCCACCCAAGTCATGAGCTTACACCACCCTGTGCATCACCTTCTTCGCGGCAGGCATTGCCATCAGAGCACCGAGTGTGCATAGCCTTCTGCTTACTGCCTGTCTAAGAGGCGTGCATGCTCCAGCAGGGCCTCTGCACCCGCAACTCTGAGCTCAAAGGTGTATCTGGGTCATTCTCACATCCACCGGGCTTAGCTTCATGCCTGACACAAGAAAGAAACCTAATAGCTTAGTTAATATGAGTGAATGGGCAAATACATGATCTTTAAAGAAATTCAGCATACATACAGCAAGATTTACCTAAGACTCCCCTGAATATCACATTTTCTTTCTTAATGACTCATGTGCCATTTTCGAGTCTTACAGGGCTTTTGTAATAAGTGTTAATGACAACCATCAAGTGGGTGGAGAAGCAGAAGCTGCGTCGTATCACATGCCTCTAAATGTGTATAGCTCTGAGCAGACGGCGGCGCATCCCCATGCCGCCTACATGTAAGAGTTTAACAGTATCATTACATAAAGCTGATGGCCAAGTGAGCCCAACAGATACGGAATTACTAGACCGCTCTTCATCGTGACGTCTAACGGCTCAAAGATGACCAGAAGCTGGTTCTAAAGGATTCTGCCGCTCCCAGAGGCACCCCTGGCCGCGCCTTCTCCTCACTGACTTCAGTGTGCACAACTCAGGAAGCCCTGGTGGAACTCCCACGCACTTGCCCCTGCGTTTCAGCTCTCGGAAGGTCCAATGCCCGAGGCACTGGGACGTATGCTTGCTGCCAGAAGGCGGCATGCAGACCAGCCTGCACTTTGCATACTTTCGCCCAAAGTTGTCCTAGGGCTGCTCCAGCCCTCTTTTGCTCAGCTGTCTGTGCCACTGCATCTACGAACTTTATTTAGCTACTGCACAGACAGAGGCAGTACCAGAGCCAGTGACAGGGTTTTTACAGAAACGAAGTTGAATGCCTTCCAGACAGGGGAACTAGGAGTCATTGTCACGAAGGCCCTGGAATTAGGTGTGGACAAGACAACCAAGAAGACTGGAGAGAAAGGGAGAATTTAGAGAGATGCAGAAAGGAGATTTCTGGGCGGGTTTCCCTATGTTTTCACGTGAGACAACTGGAAACTGGAAGCCAGGTGAGATCCATGATGGGTATGCATGGTTAAATCCCAGCCGGGAAGCCTCCTCAGAGCAGAGGCGTTGGCCCATCCTCAACCTACTGGCAGATGACTGGGTATTCACACGCTTCTGGCTAAAACCACAAAAGTAACAGGTACATGCACATTCTTAATGATGTCCACCTTCGACCAACTTCTCCCATTAACAAAACAACGGTCAGGCCAGGTTTTATGGGTGGGGGCACTTCCACTGTCCTGTCACACAAAATTGCCTATGTTGTCTCTGTGGGATAAATATCCATGTATGATATTTATCCATTTATGATGTATGTACATCAAGAGGTCATTTGTGTTCATGCCATGAATCTCTCCATAGTTAACTGTGATTAATCACGCTTTTTATAGTCCTGAGAAGGCCCAAGGTTAAATGCTTATGGCTTCACAATGTGAAATTAATGCCGTAAAATCACAGTATTCCAGATACTTACCAACCCCTTTAGAAAATAAAGCATCTAAACGCCAAATACGTGACATAGACAAATTAAAAGTTTTTTCACAACTAGTTTCTTAATATTAGAAAAGGACATAAAATGGAACTTGAAATAACTAAACTCAAATTGAAATAAATGCTCCACTTTGTTGACTGTGTTAGTTAGCTTATAAAAATTCATGTATGACAGTTCCCCCACCCCTGCCAAATGCGGGTATTTTTCAGGCAGGACGTGTACCTGTGAAATATGACAAATTTTAAAAGGAATTTGATGCTGCTCACTCAGCCTCTCTGTACCTCCACCTTCAAGGACGGGCTTAACACTCATTTCCTCCAGGATGTTGTCAAGTCTAGCTTTCTTGACCCCAAGAGGAATGGTTTGCTTATTGCCTCCTTGGGCTCCCAGGGCCTCCTGTAAGTATTGCAGGAAAGAACCTACTTCAGTGTGCTCGGATGGCTTACATTTCTGATGTCCCCTCCAAATCCAAGACCTAAAATCCTTATAACTCTGCATTTACCAATCTATTCCAGTGGTTCTCAACTGAGAGTGATGTGACCCTGCCAGAGGATGTTTGGCAATATCTGGAGACATTTTTGGTTGTTATAACTGTTGGGGGTCGGGGTGAGTTACTGGCATCTGGGGGTGGAGATCTCGGAGGCTGCTTGATACCCCACAGTGCAGAGGACAGCCCCCCACCAGGGATTCCCAGCCCCAGTGTCAGTATGCCCAGGTTCAGAAACCCATTCTCTCGCCTATGTTAGTGTCCACCCTGTAGCCAGTTTTCACGTTCTATACAAGTTCCACCTTTTTTTATGCTCTGATGGTGCTGTCAGACCCCTTGCATCCTACTGGTGGGAACAGTCTTGCCCGTACCTTTCCAGTATTCCAAGATCCTTCACATTGTAATGGGCATCTTTGCAGGGAGTAAAACTCCCAGGCTGACAGCCCAGAGAGTTTTAATAGGCCTATCTTCTAAAGCCATTGTCCAAGAAGGCCCCCAAACTCTCAATTCGCTACTGTGTTATCAGTAGGTCCGATAACACCACTATCAGTGTACCATAATCACTACAAAAATATTTGTATTTACAGCCTCTCCTTCATCAAGATGGAAAAGAAACAAAAAACAAAACCCAATGACAGCCTGGGTCTTACAGATCCCAATGAACCTGCCCTTCTCCTCTGCGAGAAGGTGCTCTGTATGCGGGCCTGCACTGCTCTACTACCTGAGAATTCATGTCTGCTCTCCGAGCAGATGTCGCGAGGGACGGAGCCGGAGGCGAGGGAAGGGCCGAGAGGGTCAGATGACCACGAATGGGTCTAGGATTACAAGGAGTCTATTCAACACACAGCACATGAATCATTAACACTGTTTCATCACGGCTGACTCGGGACATAGCATCTGCCACACACCAGGAAAACCAGACACTTTAGCAAAAAACTAACTGGTCAGATTCAAATATGGTATCTTGTAGCTGTTCGCCCTGTCTCCCCCATCGCCCACTCATAGTGGATTTCCTGGCTCAGTGACTCAATATTGTGTCACATGGATGAAGTCCACCTTTAAGCGCTCACCACCAGTGGCCAGTGTTTCTGCTCCCATGCACATGAAGGGAATGAAGAGTCCACCATAAACGTGAGGAAATAATTCATCACACGCTGGAACCTCTAATGACCAGGTCTATCCGCATTAACCTCTTCTCACTTTCTCTGGGACATGATCCTCCATGGAACAATACAATTTTCACTGAATGCAAATTCACCATGGCAGGTCAAGAGGAACATTCGGAACCAAAATACTGGTTAAAAATAATTATAATGATTTACAAAGCTCCCTGGAAAGCAAAATACTACAAAAGGCTTAGTAATAATACAGGCCTTCCATTTGCATACGTTTTAACAGCACTGCCACTGTAAAGAAAACAGCCTGATTTTTCCTTATGGAGGCAGAACATGCTATTAAAACAAAAGCAGGGACTTCTTATTCTTCAGCTCAGTTCTCCTCTAAGTCCCTACTCACTCCATTCAACCCGCATGATTATAAATGCGTTAGTAGTTTCAACAAGATCATGCCCACATTATGTGTGCCTATTTCTACACAAACCCCAGGAGGAATCCATTTCTTATCATAATCTTTCTAAATGGCAAAGGTACATTCAAGACCACTTTTTTTTGACCAATTACTATTATATAAAGGGAAGTGATGTTTTACATTTTTCTGAAAAACAAACAAGAATTTAAATGAACTTCAGTTTTCAAATGACATGGCTGTGAATTACAGATTCCTTAATTCAGATGTGCCATAATAACCTTTAAAAGTATCCCATCACTACTGTGCTCTTCCTTCGTGACTGTGAGTATCTGCTAATGGGGAAATACTGCCAATCTCTGAAAACTGTGAAGTGCAATATCAGTGCCACTATCAAAGTGATTTCATTTGCTCTTTTTGGAACCAGAACATCCACGTTACCATACAGAACATGCATTTTTTTTTTTCATCCAGTCGAATGGGAGGCTTTTGTCTGATTTGTTTACTGCTATGTCCCCGGCATCTAAAACAGCTCCTGACATGCATAGTAGGTGCTCAATAAATATCTGCTGGAGAGACAGATGTTACACTGAGAGATGAAGTGAATGCAAATGACCAAAGAACATACATGCTCATCAAGAGTCTAAAGTGTGCAAATATTATGCTCCATGGTATGCAGTGGGTAAAGGATCACAGAGATAGAGGTGGACTCCTTTCCTGCATAGGAAGCTCACAATATACAGACAACATGCACTTACGAGAGAAGACAGCTCCCAATACCTATTAGATGATCTCTGAACTAGGGTGCAAAAGGCCAGCCACACTCTGTTTCATCTCCATCTAATCCTTATAACACAGAGAAGATCACAGTCCCGTTTGCTGGGCAAAGAACGAGGTGTTTGGTCGCCCGGCTACAACTCAAAGCAGTGCTGCTCGGGAGACAGGAGGTGCTCAGAGCTGGGCTTCCAAGACAGAACCAAGATGCCCTTTGCAGAAGCTCTGCTGCACCGCGTATGGCTCTGCTGTTGCACGGCCTGGAATTTTGCATCTAATGTGTGATCGTTTTAGTAATGCTGTATCCCCACCAGAGGGGAAGGAGACTAGGGTCGAGTCCACCAGTCTGTCACTGCCCAGTCCGCCCCTTCAACCCTGAGAATAGGACGCCAGGATTTTATGTGGGCACATGGCCACACACCTCCTGAAAGGGTACGTTTTCCATGTAACCTAGTTCCGGCCAATGGCGTTGAGAGGTCGGACACGCAACTTCATGACTGTGCTCTTTGAGGCCATGAAACCCCCTTCCTCAATGCTTCCCAGGGACTGGAACTGGCAGGGGCTGGAGCAGCCACCTCAGACAAAAGGTGGGACAGGATGGCAGCCCTCACTGTGAGGCAGTGCTGGAGAAAGGTCTCTCACCTCCACTTTCAAAGCTACAGAGAGTCACATTCTAGGTCACCAGCCACCTGCTGAATTATTCACCTCTTGACTTCCAACCTACCTTCTAGGAAGGTTAAAAACTGTTAACTCACTTCAGGTAAGAGAGAGACTCATCCACAGGGAAAGGGGGGTGAAGAGTTCGCATTATAGCCACTAATGCTCCTGGCCAGGAACCTGCCTTCACGGTGTTGAGACTCCAACAATTCAGTGTCTCAATAAACAATTATCACCTGCTGCTCCATTTTGCAAAAGTAGTTTTTCTACATGTGGCACCAAATTTTAATTCTCTGGAGCCTTGGGGTGTGTTAGCACATAAGCAAAGCTTGAAGAAAAGCCCCTTCACCTAAGGAGACATCAGCTTAAGGCAGCCCTGGGCACATTTCCTGGCTCTGAACCCCTAACTGGTTTCCTTCCTTGTGGTCAAACTATTCAACCTATGTTGGACCCTTTCCCTTAAGTGTACAATGGAATAACTACTTTTATCTCATGCAGGTGCTGTGGGGATAAGAAAACCAGTGCAGACTTGGGGCCTGGCTCCCTTCCAAGTAAGAGGAGCCCCATCTTCTTGTGGCCCTCGCTCAATGCACCCGAAGTGGAGGCGTAGCAGAGGTAAGGCAAAACAGCGCACCACCGAGCCAAACAATCACCCAGTTGCCTCACTTCCACATGGAGGGCGCATGTGTAAAGACAGGCTCCTAGCTTCGGGATGGGTTTTATCACTAACCAACAGCCTTTAATGTCAAACACCTCCTTCATTTGCTACAGGAGAACTCTGATGGTGGTCTGCACTGTCCAACAGAAGTATAAGGCAAGCTTACATACGATTTTCAACATTAAGAGAAACCTGTGAAGTAAATTTTCATAACATATTTAAATTTAACTCAATATATCCAAAATAGCATCACTGCAACATAATATACTCCATATAAAAAATTATTGAGATCTTCCACATTCCTTTTTCCAAATACATCTCCAAAATACTCAAAATCCTTAAAGCACGTCTCAATGACAAAACTGAATTTTCACTGGAAATACATGACTGCTTTTATAGTTCAGAAAATGTGCAGCTGAAAAGATTCATGTACCCGTGTGGTTCCCAAAGTAATTAAAAGTTTTCTAATAACTGAATTGAGTACTGATGTTTAAATTTAAATCAATTAAAAGGAAATAAAAATATAAAGTCTGCTCCTCTGTAGCATCAGCCACTTGTTCGGTGGTATAGCTCCGTGTGTCCTGTGGCATCTTACTGGACAGCACAGGCCAGCATGGCTACTAAGAAGCCTGCAGCACCTCAGATCCTTTGGTGGTGGTCTGCAGGAAGGAGAGATATGGGAATTTTTTAGGCCACACAATTCCTCTTTAATTGGTCCATGTGCAAAATTTTAAATTATATGGCCACATTTTTTTTCTGGCCAATTCCAAATAGATTAGTAATCACAAATAGTCAATGTTTAAAACTCTCTCTCCCTAACAAGAATGTAACATTCTGCTTGAATATTACATTTCATATTATGAATTGCTTTTCATAATTTTAGATTCTGGAGCTTGGGGTCTTAAGAGTGTTAGGACCAATCTGGTGAGTCCAAATTGAGATGTGCTGTTAAGTTGAAATTACATATTGAACTTCATGGACAGTGCAAAGAGAAAAAACATAAAATATCTCATGGATAATTTTTTTCATATGGATCGCTTGAAATTTTTGAATATAATTAAATATATTATTGCATTATTATATGTTAAAATGTGTATTGCAACATTAACCTAATATATATTAAGATACACAGTTGGCCCTTGAACAATGTGGGGGTTCAAGTCACCAACCCCCATGCACTTGAAAATCTGCTTATAACTTTGATTCCCCAAAACCTTAATATTAATAGCAGTCTACTGTTGACTGGAAGGCTTACTGATAACATAAGCAGAGAATTAACACATATTTGGTATGTCATATATATCGTATGCTATATTCTTACAATAAAGTAAGCCAGAGAGAAGAATGTTATTAAGAAAATCATAAAGAAGTGAAAATATATTTCAGTACTGTATTTATGGATATGATGTAAGTTTATGTCAACTGTTTACAAGATGAATTGTCTGGAGCCTTGAGCTCACCAAAATAGCAATGGGATGTGACTACAAAATTACTACAGCAGTACAGTTAGTATGTGCTACAGTTAACTTTACACAGTTGTGGTTTAACAGTGCATCTCTACCTTTGTTTACAATGGCCTTGACTGCGAACGGCACCATGAATGACCTGTAGGTATGTGCTTAAGTTTTGATGAATTTTGACTTTCTGTCACAGCTTTGTATATATTTTATGGTAGTAAATGATAAAACAGACTAGTATCTACATATATTTTATGCACTCTTGAATTCCTAACAATTTTTTTTTATATTTCTAGGCTACATGATCATCTGCAAGTTTTTTCAAATTGTCTCAAATCTCCAAAACATTTATTGAGAAAAACCTGCATTTAAATGGACCCTCACAGTTCGAACCCACACTGTTCAAAGGTCAACTGTATACTGCATTATTTATTGCAACATTTTTTTTACTTTCTACTGTGCTGAGTATAAATCACATTTGTGGCTCACATCGTATTTCTACTGGCCAGAGCCAATCTTGGTAGCCTCTATGGTACCTGCAGCTCTCACGTGAGTTGACTGTAGTCAGCAACATGTAGGCATAGCTGTTTTATGTCACATGGTTCCTCTTCTAATTGTGTCCACTGCACATTTTTAATTATACACCCATAACCTTTTCTTATTCCTTGACCAATTGGAATCAGATTAGTAAGCATAAACTGTTCTAATTGAAGACTAGCTTTCTCTAGGAAAAAAAGCAATTTTCTGTTTGAAGTTATTTTTAATGTACTGAATTTGCTGTAAGTTCCACTAGACACCTGAGGAAGGTCCAAGAGAAAACTTGTGCGACTCAGAATGCCAAGTGCATCAGCAGGTCATTCACATGGTAACAAACAACCACTGGTCACCTCTGTGCACTTTATACCTATTGATTTTGGAGTCACCTGGCCTAGCACGTAGCATAGTGGGTCATGAACTTAGAGGTCTCTCTGCAGAGTACCTGGGCGTTGACCCAGCCTGGCAGAGGTGGCCTCACCCATAAGATGGGGGTGAAAGCACAATACCCATGCCACCCTTTCTAGCAGTTTGCCATGCGCAAATTCCTAGTAATGGGCTTGGTGCAATAGTCAACAGTAAAGCTCAAATAGATACATGTCAGAGCCCACCAAGACTGGGGGACCCTGAACCAAGTATTTTAGCCAGGACCATACTTAGTTACTCTTGCTATTATTGTTATATTAAATGTTTGTAGATATGACAACCTGCCCCTTAAACTTTCAGCAGTCATCTAATTAAGCCCCGCCCATTATAAGCACTGGAGAATCAACCAGAGAGGCTGGAGCAGCTGCACCCAGGTAACTGCATGCATCTTATCAGTGATACACACCACACACTCAATGGTCCTCATTTCAGCAAGAGCCATATGACTGCCCCTTTAAGTTCTATTTTGAACTAATAATAAACTACTCATCAGACGGGGCAGCATTAGGAAGAAGTAATTCATTTTGTTGGCTGTAAATTAGGGGATATCACAAATGAGCTTTTTGCTTTTATCATTATTTTGGTGGTGAGACTGTGGGTTCTGTTTGTCCACGGCTGAAGCTGGCCCCGTGCATGTGCACCAATGTGCCTGTGAAACTGAGTTCAAATTGAAGGTCTCTGACCTTGAGCCACAATTTGGAAAGGAAGTTGGGAATGAGAGCTGCTGTTCCTCCACTTCCAATTTCTATGTGTATCACACACCACAGACCAAAGAAAACTCCTACTAGTCTGTGGGAGTAAAACACAGAGAGGAAACAGAAACTTGAGTCCTGAAAAGATGCCTGGTATGAGAGAAATGTGGCCATTTTTCCATGGATTAGCTCATCTACTAAAATTCAGCAGGAAATGACTCACTCCCAGCCCTGGCTAGAGTCTTACCTCTTCACTTGCTTTTGAGCAAAACTATATGAACACCATTAAAAGACTACATCTGTCGTGTTGTAAAAGGACAGGCTTTGCAGCCAAGAAGGATCTTAGCATTTGTTTCTAGCCATCTATCAACAATGTCTGAATCATCTTTTCCTCTCCTTTCATTAGTTTCATTTCAAAGTATGGAGAGCTTTCTTTAGAGAATTAAAAAAAAAAAAAGAAATTATCCTTAAACCCTAAAAGAAGGGGATTGAAATTAACACTTGGAAAGCCTTCTAACTGTGTGATGTTATAAAACAGTGGAAGGAAAGAGTAAGTCTGAACAATGACTTCAGAGCCATATAGGAAACAAGTCTGTCCTTGTCCCGACCGTATTATAAAACAGCTCAATGCTTCAAAGACTAGAGAGCTTATCTTATTATTGATACTCAATTGACGCATTTGCATAATAAACATATGTCACACATATACACTCACTTCCACATATACATACCTCCTTAGGAAACACTGAACTTTGGCTAATGACATGTAGAAACAAATTAGCAAGCTTGCCAATTTACATATTAAAAAAATCTTTTATTGGCTAACATAAGAATCTGTGCTTTCCCTACAGCTGTCATTCCCTAAAAATACTGTCTTTTCATAAGAAATAGGAGGTGAGCCGAATCAACATATCTTTGTGACATTCAAACATATCAACTCTCGTTAACAAGTAGTTCGTAACTCACATGCACAGGGACACCTTTAAGGAGGGGGTCAAAGAGTTCACGACAGAAGTGCACACCTAGCTATAATCTCAGTGAAGGAATTTGCTAACTCAAGTCCTTGCTTTCTGAACTTAGATCTTGCTTAATATGCAGCCCTAATATGTCGAGTCACAGTTTAGCTAAAGTCCGGACACTAAAGTATGAGCAAACAAGATATGGCCCACTTGGCTGAACCTCCAAGATCGGAATCCTTAAAACAAATAAGCATTCAGTAAAATCCAGAAAGTCTAATGTTCAAAGGAGAACCTGTGACATGCCTTTGAAAGTGGCTCATGTCCAATCCACAAAAAGGAAATGCAAGTGGCTGACAAATGAGATAAAATATTCTACCTCATTAGTAGTCAAAGAAATGCAAAGAAAAAAGCCATGTATTCCTGGCTCAGTTCAGCTGACCAGAAGCAGGCACGCTGTTTTGAAAGGGCTGTACACCCCACCACTGTCCTCTGCGATACTGTCCAACTGGCACAGATTTCTTTTCAAGAAAGCAATCTGGTAATCAGTCTAAGGAGCCCTAGCGTTCTATTTCCAGCAATCTATCCTGAAGCAAAATGAGAAGCAATGTAAATCTCCTACATGTGTTAGATAAATTAGAGTGCATGTACTTGACAGGATAGATGCATAAAAATACTTTCAATAAATGTTGGTAGATGATCAAATGCTTACCCTGTAAGATTAAGTGGAAGATCCCTATTACAAGCTGAATACACAGTATGTGGTGTGCACACACATGCAAACATTAGGAAGAAAATATACTGAAATGCTGATGTGAAACTACTATGGATGGGCTTAGAGGTGGGGTTTTTTTTTTTTGCATGCTTAAGTTCATTTTTTTCAAATTGCTCACAGCACATTATATTTTAAATCAGAAAAGAGCTATGAAAACCCTGGCAAGGAAAGGGTAAGGACTCATTCCTCTCTTGGGGAGTGTTAACAGGTAAACAAGGAAGCTTATTTCTATCTTTACTTTTTCTCTAAGAATGTCAGTGATGGTTTTCCTTACAGTGTGATGTGTGGGGGAAATTCTTTCGTGGGTATACATTCACCAACCTCCTTTGAGTCACCTTTTTGAAGTTTTATGATAAACACAACATTAAATATTTATGGTTGATATTTGCTGCTTCTAAAAATATATAGAGAAGGTCTCTTAACACGCCCTCCACTTGACCTTCTTGCTGAATTAACCAAGACTGTCTATTCTGCAGACGAGCTGCCAGGTGACCACAGGCCCCAGAATTCAGGGGGCCGGGGCCTCCTCCGTTTCCAGTGGACCCCAGGCCCTTCTACCTGTATACTTCCTAAAAACGCCAAGTGTCCACAACCTGCCTATGCTAGCTGGACTTGTTTCATTTGTGAAAAACAAATATTATATAAACTGATGAACTAGGAGTATAAAAAATGTTTTCTATCACAACTATTTCGGTTGCTTTATTCTAGAACAAGACAGCTTGCCAAACACAAATGTTTCACCAAAATGGTGGTAGGTATACAACGGTGAAGAGGTCTGGGAAAACAGAGTAAAGATGTGGACAGATTCTGCACTAAGACACTTTCACCCATCTTTCAATTCCCTCTCCACTCTAAAGAAACGAAATGGGAAACTGGGGGCGGGGGTGCATCATGGGGGCGGCTTATGAGGCGCTGACCCCAACCTAGAATTACTGTACCCACATTCTGAGAAAAAGCTCTGTTGCCTCCTACCATCAGATTGGAGAATAACTCTGTACTAATATACTTAAAGCAAGAGCCATCTCCAGGATACTTCCCCCACTTCTGAACGTGGGCTTTGAGAGAACAGCCCATGGAAAGGGAAAACCAGTAACTTGATAGTGGAGAAACCTTGCACCTGTGAACATAAGCAAACGATCAAGTTGAACTCATAGAGATAAGTCACACTGATAGGACACGGCCCTGGATACGAGGTATTTGGAAGGCACTTGATCTCTGTGGTCTCCATCCCCACAGCTAACCCCAGTCTAATTATGTGAAAAACATAGGCCAAATCCAAATTGAAAGACATTCTACCAAATTGATAGCCAGCCTTCCTTAAAAAGGTCATGAAAAACCAGGGAGGTGTATGCAGCTGTCACAGGATGGATCTATACCATGGCTTACTTGGTTGGGCAGAAGACCTGCACATACACCCCAAAAGCCCCAGAGTGAACAGCTTTTCACTGAGGCAAAACCGTCCCTAACTCCTCACGGTGAGGCAAACTCACTGCAGATCTTGCACGCATCACGTCATTAGCCTCGACAACCATGCAGGAAACACACCACAATCCTATCCAGGTGCAACCTTTATAAAGGTCCTCATTTCTACCACTCAAAATGCCATTCTCTTTAATATTACAATTCTACTCTCAGCTTTTCCCTCCTTGAGGATTGGTGGTTATCCCCCTCAGAGAAGATGAGAGTCCATCAAGGAAAAATCAAAGCAAGAACAGAGATGCCGCCCTAGCCCTGGGTCCCAGGGTCCGGGCCACTTGCTATAAAGATGGAAACACTCTGCCATCACCAAGCTTCATGCTGAAGCAGCCGGCAACATGCAGGCAGAGGGAAGGGCTTCCAATGCAATGATGGACCCTGGGAGTCCATGTCAGTGACTCACCCGGGAGCTTCTGGCTTTGCAGACGTCCACACAGCTGGCCTGGTGAGGGGCAGATGCTGCCCTGGGGGGTCAGACCATTGGGCTCCACCTCCTCCCAGCTCCTGCTCTCCCTCCGGGAAAGCTAGGGCCCTCCCTGGACTGCAGCTGCCGTGTCTATAAACATGAGCGCTACAGAGACTCTCAAAGATTCCCTCTCAACTCTCACATCTCAGGATCCTACGAAATGTTCGTTAAGTCATCCTGAGTGTCCAGAATCTGCAAATGAAATTCCTACTCACCTGGTTCAGTTCTTTATATCTGATGTGCCTCAGTTACTGCTAAGAGATTGTTTGGCCTTCTCACTCTACCCTGCCTTCACAGCCCAGGCTCCAGGGCTCACCTGATGCCAGAACTTAGAGGTATTTGGTTAGTACCTGCTGAACGCATGAATGATTTTAGTGCCACGAGAGCAAAGAACAATAAAGATGCTATCATCTTTCAAATCATGAGTAAGAGATAAAAATTTGTACCCTTGGCAAACGTTTGGAAAAAATTGTCATTAATTTTTTTTCTCATTAATTTTGCATAGAAGACAGTAAAGAAGGTAATCTGATCATTTCATTCTTTTGAAAGGGAAAGGGCCAACATTTCCTTACCATGGTGGGGCAGGAGGAGTGTGTGGAGGGGCCGTAGCAATTCTGACAGTAACCGGAAGACCAACGTGAATTAACCGTGGACATGGGAGCTGACAAGGCTCTCCACGAGCTCCACAAGGGGCTCAATAGATGTTTTCATTTGATTGGAGGGAAAACATTTTTTCTGTCCAAGAATACAATTAAAGCACAAAACAGGCACATAGTAATTTTTATTTAACTGACTGCTGGGTAGTGAAGTGAGTCTTTATATGCAGGTTCTCACGTCTCCAAAGGTCAGGCCATGGATGAGTCCCATACCTCCTGGTAGTTGAACCTTGGTATTGCCCTGACCCACATTTACCAGGGTTGGACTGTGTGACCAACAGAATATGGCAGGAGTGATGGTGTGTCCCTTCTGCAATGAGGGCATGAAAGTGCACTGGCTTCCGGCACATTCTCTCACTATTTCCTTCTCCCCTGCTCCCTCTTCCCATCTATCTCCATCTCTTCCCCACATAGATCACCATCACCCACTCTGGTGACAGCCAGGTCATGAGCAACCCTACAGAGACAAAATAGAGGGAAAGGAACCGCAACTTCCTGACAATTAGCACATATGCAAATGAGCTAGGAAGTGACCTCTCAGCCTAGAGTAATTTCCAAAGATGGCCGAGCCAACATCTTGACTACACTTCACAAGGACCCTGGGCCAGAACCATCGCATTAATCTGTGCTTGGATTCCTGACTCTCAGAACGAGTGTCACGTAATAAATGTTTACAGTTTGCAGCTGTTGACTGTTGGTATCATTTGTTACACAGCAACTGACAACTAACACAAAGGCAGAAACCAGAGCGCATCAGCGGAAATGAAAGACTGTGTTACACCAACTAACCCCATCCAGCCACTCTCTGTCCACCCGCTCCCAGCCAATAATTATTGTTTAGTTCCATCTGCCTTCATGCCAGCATGGAAACAAAAGACAAACAACACCCCCTGCACACGGCATGGATCTGTCTCACCACAATCAAATAGTTCTGTCCCAGATATAAAATCACTTACCTCCCAGATTCATTCACCCTTAGCAACCAGCCTGCTATTTCCCACCCTCAGGTCCCCAGCAAATAACCTGGCTGCTCTCAGCTCAGCATTTCCACACCCCTTTTCATGAGATCAGAAGAAAAGTCCCGCATAAATGCACTATGAGGTACATCATAAACTCGTCTGATTTGTTTGGGCAAATTCCTGAATAAAGACACAGGAAACTGCTATATTGCGTGTCCCCACGAGGAATAGGTGTACCTGAAGGGAAGAGTCCCTTTGTGACTTTCAACTACTTACATTAAGTCTTGTAACCGATTTAGATTTTTTTGCTCCAAAGCAAAATTCCGGTTTCTGTTTGGGGAGCATTTTTGCGAGTGTGACATTACTGGCCAGAATGAAGGCTGCTGGCGGATGAGGTCATGCTCTCACCGGGACTCTCCTTACACAGGCCCCTCATCTGGGGGCTGTCATTACAACGCGAAATCATATTCCCGGTGCACAAAACTGCTACGGGAAGCTGATCCGCCAGGGCACCATGTCTGTCTCCACGCGGTGAAGTCAGTGACAGGACACCCAGGTTACCTACCTCCTGTCTACCTAACCTGAAGCCATCGCCACTAGTGAGGGGGAAATTCCAAGGTCAAGGGTTCACGCACAGAGTTCCAAACACAGAGCCTTTCTGAGCACACATGTTGTCTGTTTGAACGCGTTTCTCTGGCAAGAGCCAGGGAGGCTTGAATTATATTTAACTCAGCACCAGGGATGTGCCCCCAGTATAATTCCTTTTGGAGAAAAGTGGACAAGACTCCACAGAAGGGCCTTTTGGTTCCAGGCACCAAAAACAAGAGGCTCTGCCTGCTCACCTCCAGCCGGACTTCCAGGTGGCAGGGTGGCGGAGGAGTCCAGGGGACGAGGTGGGGGTCCAAGGGGGCATCACCACCAAAGCCCAGCTCCACCTGCGTCCGGCCCCGTGACGCCTGCTCCTGCCACACGGGTGGGGGCAGTTCTGAGACAGAGCGCGGCCGGCCGGGTGCCCAAAGCTCTGGGTCCGCACAGCAAAAGAGCCACCAATGTATGAGCACCTGCCTGCCAAGGGGCAGCATGAGAGCTGGCACACCTTCGGCAGGAAAACATAAAATAAAAAGCCCACCAGGTCAATTCCAACCTCGGACTGGGTTCTGGCCTCCCGGCTTGCACACGCTCTGCGCACCAAGCCTACACTGACAGTGACCTTTTAGGGCCACTGCACCTGGAGCTTTGCTGTATTTACATGTTAATGGGGTTAAAGACAGGGAATGCTAACTGTTCAGCTGCCCTGTCAAAGTGTCTCATAGCCACCTGCATATGTCACGCGTGGCCCGGCAGCCACCTCCAAGTACACCAGGGGTCCAGGAGAAGCAGCAGGGGCTGGGATGGTATGAGGAATGACCACCTGTGGGCTGAACTCCATCCCCGAAAGGAAGCTATGCTGCAGTCCTAATGCCCAGCCCCTCGGACTGTGACCTAATTTGGAAATAGGGTCAGCGCAAATGCAATGCATCAAGGGGAGGTCCTAGTGGCCTGGGGGCCCTCATCCCATGTCATGAGAAGATGCTCATGTAGAGACAAAGCCAGAGAGAGGGCAGAGGATGGAGTGACGTGCCTACAAGTTTAGGAACATCAAGGATTCTTGGCAACCACTGGAAACTAGGAGAGGTCCTTCCCTACGGCCTGGGATGGAGGGTGCGCTGGTGACATCCTGACGTGGACTTCTGGCCTCCAGAACTGCGAGGCAAGAAATCCATTGTTTTAAGCAACCCAGCTGGTGGCACTTGGTTACGGCAGCCCTGGGAACTAATACGATCCCTAACAGCAATCCTCCCTTTCCCTGGGAGAGAACCTGTGCGTAGGAAGAGGCCCCTCACCAATTTGGGTCCCAGGTTTACAATTCAGCAGTTCCCCAGATGGTCACCCCAGCTCAACCACATGCCGCTTGCTTCCCTCTGTGTCTGGGGAGAAACCCGTGGTTCACTGGGGGATGGAGAGGAAGGATAAACAAGACCCCAAATTACAGATTTGGTATTTTCGGGATTTCAAAATGCTGTCCACAAAGGCTTAACATGCTTGTTCATATAACTGGTCACTGTATGTGTGTCCATATATGCATTTTTACCAACATTTAAAAAAATTTTTGAGTACAAGTTTTATTTTGTTTTATATCACTGGATAATTATTCTAAAAACAAAGGCGGTATGTGGCTTTCAGATAAAACAGACACCAGCCCTTAGGGTCTGTGACATCAAACCATAGAAAGGATGAGAAACCATTACTATAATGAGCTGTTTCTGCATTCCCAGTAATGAGTCCTCTTGAAGAATTAATTAAAAATTCTGAAATGGCTTCCCTTTAAGGAGAAAGGTTGGTGTATCCAGAAGGGCAGCTCAAATCTGTACATGCACATAAGAGACTTAAAAATCATCGAGGCTTTCCTGACGTTTATGAAACAGAAAAAACACCATCTACTGTCATTCATTAGAAAGCATGTATCTTATAAGTACTGAAATGCAGTGAGTTTATATATGAGAAAAAAAACTTTAGTCATCTCTATGTGATATTTGACATCTATTTTATGTGAAAAGCACATCCTCACTTTATCTAGTTAATCAAAGACTATTTAAAAATACATTGACATTCAACTTCAAAGCCATACATTCAATGAGCTGTGCATCCAGACCGGTCACGGCTGTTGATGCCATTTCACGACAGCTTTCTGAGCCAGGAATTCTCAGAATCAATGGTAAAGGCTTTTCAGGGAGATAGTACATTGCTGAAAATTACTCAGGTTGGTCAGAACACAGTAGGCTAGTATTCTGACCTAGTACAGGAACACGGTGTGGGCCATGTTCCCCCCAACATAGGGACATGGCATGGGCCGGCATTCCCCCCTAACACGGGGACACGGCGTGGGCCATGCTCCCTCCTAACATGGGGACATGGAATGGACCAGAGATCCCCCCTAACACGGGGACATGGCATGGGCCATATTCCCCCCTAAAATGGGGACACGGTGTGGGCCATGTTCCCCCCTAACATGGGGACATGGAGTGGGCCAGAGATTCCCCTAACATGGGGACATGGCATGGGCCAGAGGGCCCCCCTAACACGGGGACATGGCGTGGGCCATATTCCCCCTAACACAGGGACAGGGGCATTCCCAACACGGGGACACGGCATGGGCCATGTTCCCCCCTAACACAGGGACATGGAGTGGCCAGAGATCCTCCCTAACATGGGGACATGGTGTGGGCCATATTCCCCCCTAACACGGGGACATGGCGTGGGCCATACTCCCCCCTAACACGGGGACATGGCGTGGGCCATATTCCTCCTAACAAGGGGACATGGAGTGGGCCACAGATTCCCCCTAACATGGGGACAGGGCATGGGCAGGCATTCCCCCCTAACACGGGGACACAGCGTGGGCCACGTTCCCCCCCCTAACACAGAGACCGGGTGTGGGCCGGCATTCCCAACTAACGTGTACGCAGCCCAGGGAGCACATTCCCACCAGGGGCTACCTTCCTAAGGCCCCTTCACAGAGACAACCTGTGGCCATGAGAATCCCCAAGCTACTTGACTTGACATCCCCACTGGCCCAAGGTTGGGGACAGAGATTAGCTGTTAAAGGCTGACAGTGGACCAAGGAGTGCTGCCCTCCAAATTCGGAACCCCCTGAATTTCTGCCACATTCTGTCACTGACCTGGTCACCCTAGAGCCTCGGGCCCCACTGCTGCCAAGGTAAAACCCTTAAAACACTGACTTATCACGTCACCTCTGCTCAGCAAAGCCCCAGGGCCCCCCCAAGCACATGTGATGAAGCCCACAGGCTAGACTCATCTGGTTCCTCTACCAGGATGATCATTCACCTTCTCTGGATAAAATTTCACTTCTCCTTCAAGGCCTGGCTGACACATCAGGGCCATCCTTAAGCCTCTTCCACCCTGAAGGGCAGATCAGACCGTCTTCTCTGCTCCCACAATACTGAGGGGCCTGTCCTATGTAATCAGGCAAGAAAAGGCGATGTGCCACTCATCATCATACCTTCCAGCACAGTGCCTGATACACGGGAGCTAACTCGGCGAGTGCCAGCTGCACGGAACCAAAATCATACAGAGTATTAAAATAACACCATAGGGAAGAACACGGCTTTCCATGGATCGGGGCACCTTGCAGACAGGCTTGTGGCCCCTTCGATCTTATGAGTGGAGCAGCATTTCCAATTGGGGTCAGATATGCTCATTGGCATTATGGCGGACAGGTGAGCATTCTTCTCTGCTATAAAGACACATGGCCATTCTCTGTGGTCCTTTTCTAAGTTGTAACGTCCTGCTAGGCTTCCATCACAGGCAGTGAAAAGCAAACCGAGTCCCAGTGAGCTTTAGGGATCCAGTCGAAGGAGATGGAGCAGAGCCATACTGATTTGCCACATGCGTGTGGTTTTAGTGCGCTGACTGATAGCAGACAGTCACAGAATGAGCAGGGCTTCCCGCTGGGTGTCTCAGACTCCAGTGCTTCAAAAGTCCCGGGACATGGGCACCTCTTCCTTTTAAAAAGAATCCCCCGACAAAAGGAAGTTTCAATAATACACAGACAAGTACAACATTCATGATCTTTAATTAAAGGCTACACTTCCCTGTAGCTACTTCGATTTTCCATTTGCAAAGTGGCATTTATCATCTGCCACTGTGCCCCATGGCGGCGCTGGAAAGCCCATTTTCTCATTCTTTATCCTCATAGAAACAAAATCAGGTCTTAGCAAGCAGAGGCTTGTAAGGAAGTGCACATTTAGATGTTTCCTAACACCTACTGCTTCCCTGTGAATCTGAGAGGGTTTTATTCCTTTTCCCCACCAGGAGCCCTGGTGAGGAAAAAACAAGCTCCATTCCAAGTCTAAAGACAGTCTGCTATAGGAAGATCGTCTGAGAGTACAAAATGCGGGGCTCCAGGGGGCTCACCTCCAGCGCTGATAAATAAACCCCGGGATTTGTTGGCGGTCCTGCCTCCTCCTCCACCTCAGATGCCTGTGAGTGCCCACACACTGTCCTCCTGGCACCGAGAGAGGTACTGCCCTCCCAGCGTGAACCCCTCTACACTGCACCGCCATGTTGCACTTCACCCTGGATCTGCTCCACACACGCCCCCACCCAATTTATCCACGCCAGGTCCTACAGCTGGCCATCCGCTCTCAGCCTGGCGTTATCACTGCATCTAAAATGACGAAGATGACGGGTACAAAAGAGGCTCGTGTCCTGGGAGTCCAATATGGGATGTATTTCATTTTCCGATCAAGATATTACTTGCAAATCATATATTCTGAACTAGGACAAAATGTATAACATATTCATGGCTAACTTGCCGGGGCCTGCCGGCAGGAGTCGAACAGTTCCTGAGTGGGGGCGTCAGGCTGTATATACAAGATGACAGGAGGGCAAACTGTCTGGTGCAGAATGCAAAGAAGCTTTATTCTGGCATGGCTTATATACACGTGAATTGCCTACAGATTGGATTCACACGCCCTTTTCAAGGACCTTAATCCAATCACTTAAGTATTGCCTACAGATTGATCCAACCAGTCATTAATCCAATCACTTAAGTCACATACGCCTGGGGGCATCTGGTCCAGGTGGCTGGTCTTGAGCTAAGACCTCCCTGCATTCCTGAGATACTTGTTTCTGGAATTTAGGAAACTTTTCAAGGTTTCTTTCAGAGTCAGGCCCGGTCAGGCCCTGGATGGAGACTAGGCACAAAAACACAATCAGTCCTGTCCTGTACTCTTGTTCCTTCTGTCCCAACCACTCTCCACATCTCCCCCTTTTTTATTTTTTTTAACATGCTTGAATGCATGGGATGACTGTGTCTGTCTTAGGTTGGTCAAGAACGGGGATGGCTTTACCCGTTATTGGGCTGAGGGTAGCATGACCCATTCCCTGTCTTAGGTTGGTCCACTCCCCTTCTTGCCTTACCCGCCACTGGCTAACCAGCCTCCTAAGCCAAAATTGGCTGGGGGGGTTGAGTGATAAGTTTCTGCTTGTGGAGGCTTCCACAGATTTGCTTCAGCACCTTTTCTACCAAACGTAGTGCTATAGAGACCAATATAAGTAGAAGAAAGAGCATTAGAGCACAGACAATGAAGGAGCTAAAGAGCTATTTTGGTAGAGGCCCAGGTGGGGACCATGGAGCTTAATTATCTACAAAATCTGCAGTTGAATTTCTGATAAAGAAGTTACACAGGAAGTAAAGTTACAATTATTGCAGCTAACATTGAATTTTGAATTATTCCCCACATTTACATAGACATCACTGATTAATAGAAGATAAAGGGGATCGACACAAGCAAGCACTGTAGAATCTTTTGCATTATCATTAAAACCCTACTCCTCATTTTGATCATTCATGTTCACCCTTCGTCCTGACGCAGCTGCCAGCTTCCAAATATAAGTTTGAGGATGCCCATTACTAGACCACCACATTCCAGCCGTCAGCTGATGATCTGAACAGTTATTGCAGGTAGACCAGTCCCAATAGTGCCCTGTTGACACATTATACCATTTTGGGGTTCTTTCTACACAACGAGTCCGTAAGACTGTTGCATTAACCCTATTCTCTGTGCCACAATAAGGCACTTGCTGATGTCCATGGTCATAGTCACATTTGGATTTACTCTTGGAATTGTTAGTCATCCCAGGATAGGACATATTCACCGCTGGCATGCGCACTCGGTTACCTTTGTTGTCCATAACATTGATACAATTGTCAGATGTGGGGAGCGGAGCAGATATTGTCAGACAAGACTCCATTTTGTTTTAAGACTCCATCTTGTTGTTACATCTTGTTGATCACTTTCGCACTACAGCTTCCCGCCAAGTGTTCCCACTCCGGTCTGCCGCTTACATCAGAGGCAACTGCACATGCGCACAACTCGGTGCGTGATTGGACTTTGTAGATCGCTTCATTAGCATAATGGGCAACCAATCAGAAGAGACCACACCCTGTACTGTCTATATATTCTCTGCTCCAACCTGTAATAAACGAGACTTGATCAGAAAGCCTGTCTTGTCTCCATTCTCTCTGTCTTCTGTCCCTTTTCATTCGCGTACCCCCTCCTTAGGTCCCAGTTGGCGAACCCTGCGGCCGGGGGTTTTACGTTTGCTGACCTGCAGGTCAGGTCAAGTGGCGCCCAACGTGGGGCTCGAGGCACGGGGGAGACTGTGACGTACGCCGTTTTGGAAGGGCTGGCCAGCCGATGATCCTGAGGTCGCCGCGAGAGGATCCTCGTGAGTGAAGACCTGTGCTTTGGCCACCACAGATATACCCGCTCTGTGAGACAGGCCTGAGAGGTAAGTGAGCGGCGCAATTATGGGACAGACATTGAGTCAAGGACTCACTCAAGGCACGAGGAGTAAGGGTTAAAAGAAAGCAACTGCTTGAGTTTTTTCAGTCTTTAGAATAGCTCTGTCCTTGGTTCCCGCAAGAGGGAACAATAGATGAAAGAAAGTGGAAAAGAGTGAGTGATGCCTTAAACGATTATTACACCACTTTTGGACCTGAAAAGGTCCCGGTAACTGCATTTTCTTACTGGAATTTGATTAATGAAATAATTTCATTTAGGCATGTTAATCCGGAAATAGCAGCCATAGTAAAAAGAGACCAACTGTTTTACACACACACAGTCCCTATCAGTACAGAGCCTTTATCGGCTCCTTTTAGTCAGAACCCAGATAGCTCAATCAGTAGAGCATCAGACTTTTAATCTGAGGGTCCAAGGTTCAAGTCCCCATACGGGCCTTAACCCAGTTATGTGAACTACTCACCCTTAAAATGTATTCTTGCAAATTAAGATACCTTTAATCAAGTAAGCTAAAAAGAAAGAGGGCAATTGAATATTAGTAACTCAAATCTTTGTATTAGTTTATCTATCTAAATATACGTTCTTTTATGAAAAGTATTGCTACCTGTAATCATTATGTCTCAGTCTGTATGTTTGTCTAAGTGTGTAAATGAAAAATGTTTTTCTACCTCCGGATGGTATTAATACAAATTAATTTAAAAACAAGCACTTGTGAAAATTGGGCATTCTAAAACTTCCAAAACATTCTAATAAAAGATATTAAGCATTAATGCTAATTTAAGTTTATCTGAAATAGATGTGTCCTATAGTTATCAGCTGCCTGTTTACCTAAAGTAATTTAAGTTGATGTTATCTGTTAAATCTTCCAAGAAGATGCTTAAAGAAATGCTTGACTTTGTCTGATGTTTAGTAGTTTTTGTGAGTAATCTAGCATAATTGCTAGAGTGTGTAAACAAGTATAACAAATGAATATCTTAATAATAATAATAGTATATTAATGTATAACTATGTATATCTGCAAACAGCCTGAGAATTTTTGTAGTAACCGAAATTCTTAGGAGTTTTGCTAAGTTATATGAAGATATTTTGTGCTCAGTAAAAAATTGTGCTGTAAGGCACATTTCCAGTAATGATAGAAAGTGTTCACAAATGTATCAATCTGAAGAATGCTAGTGTTACAGTTTACAAAAGCCTATTTTTTAGTGTTCATTGAAAGTTAAAGTACCTAATGTTTTAAGTTCTAATTAAAACTGCTTAATATAATAAAGAAGACATCTTTGCTTGCTAAAAAAGATGTGTTTTATAAGAGAAAGTATAAGAAATAGAAATTCATTTTGTTGAAAGTAAAAGAAGGTAACTGTTCTAAAGTGCAGCTGTTTATCTGAAGAAGGGGAGCACTGAATGTAAAAAGAAAATTATAAACTATAGAAGGGTTGATGTAGTCATGTTATATGAAATTAAAGCAAATGAGTCTCAATATCAAGTACACAGCAAAACTAGAAGTTTTTGTTAAAGGAACAGAAGTTTATTAGTCTGCCTTTAATATTGTAAGATTGCAATAAGTTTTCTAATTGTTTTCTGAGTGTTTAAGAAAATGAACTCTTCATATTAAAAGGACTGTAACCTAAGTGTTAACAACTGAGTAACCTGTATTTGCCTTTAAACCTTTTTACTGTCATTCTAGTTAAATAATAAGTATTAATAACCTATAATTCTGTTTAGGCAAGCGCCTTAAAAGCTTTCTTTTGACAACTTCCCAAAATCAAATTCAAAAAGGTACTTCACCTGTAAGTAACTCTGATATTTTCCAGAGGGCCCCTGAAAAACGTCAGAGGAATTTTCTCTTCATTAGAGAAAGTATTTGGCTAATTTGGCTTATTTATCTGATATATAATTGCCTGGAAAGCACTGTCTAAAAGAATGATGCCAAACTTTGTTACTGAATATTTTATATTGCAAAAGTGTCCAAGTTTCCTTATGTCAACTGTCTTGTAGTAAGCTCTCATCAGATCTTTCGCTATTGTCATCTGTAAGTTTTGTCATTTATAGTCACTGTTTTATTACTCCTAAACTGGTAAAGAGCTAGATTTCAACAGAACAGGTATTACATACAATTGAGTAAACTAAGGAAGATGATTTTGTGGCTTTTGTTTCAAATGTTACTGATAGTGTTTTAAGCTTTTCTCTTAAGCCGACAATTTAGTAAATGACAATACCTTTGTAAGCAGAATTGAAACATTTATCTTTCTCTCTACCTGATCCCTCCAGAATTTAAAAACTCTCAGTGACTTTTAACTATTTTCTTAATATGGTTACTTCTAATAAAAATGAGGGTGATTTTAGAGAAAAGTATTGTTTCAATAATGCAGCCTTATCTATGCTGAGTCCTAATACTAGTCATTGAGACACAGACTAGATCCAGAATTCTAGTTTCCCCAAGATATCTGGCTATGATTCACTATTACAGTTTTACTATTTCTAGTCCTCATATTCAGCCATGCATTCTTTAATCTTGTTAAGTTTGTCCTTCCAGAATGGAGAATCCAACTCCAGATGTTGCTGCTTAATCTAGTGACATGATTTGTTCTGTCTCACCTAAAAGCCATGAAACTGCAAATAGTGATTGCAATAAAACCCAGGATGGAAACTCCCATCTTCCAACGCCCTCCTGACCAACCATTGATGGAGACCTAGCTGCCCCCCTTACTGCGCCCCCTCTCAGCATGAAGCAGCCAGAGCGGTCATCGTCCCCTTTCCCTAGCAGCAGCTAGAGTCTCTATCTGTAGAAGGAGGAATAACGCAGAGACCATAGGCTTAGATCAATTCTGAGAGACATCCTACTTCTCTCCTCATGCCTCTTATCATTTTCTGCCTCCTCCTACTCTTCGCTCCTCCCTGCCTAATTAATTTAAAACCCAAATTTTAAAAATTATCAATGAAACTATCAACCAGTTAATCATGCAGGAATACCACCGCCTCTTGACGGGGATGAATTGATTCCTCCGCTTCAACGACTGCGACTTCAAGGCCGAACATCAACTGTCACCACCCGAGCTGTGACTCCACCAACATGGGACAACTGAAACAGCTCTCCAACCGAGCGCGTGACATTGTGCGGGGCCAAGGGTCCCCACTTACTCCTGAAAATCTTTTTATTGCCATGCTAGCAATCTTCGCCTGCCAGGTGACCCATGTTTCCTCCTCTACTCCTTGCTATTGGGCTTACATCCCTGAGCCTCTTTTATTACACCCTACCCCTTGGGGCGGCCCTAGTGTCCGTGTTTTTACTAATAATTCTGCTCTCTTAAGAGGTGAGTCCAAATCCTTCATTCCCTTCCATAAGAATAATAATTTCACCTTTACCGGAAAGTCTGGGGACTCTCCTATCTTTTAGTTCTAATACTACTTTTACTCCTCCTGGATGCCTTCCTATTAACTATAGAAGTTTTCTAACTGACTCTCCTAAGTCAAGAAAAAAAAAACTCTACTTTTCAAGACTTATGGGTGCTTAATATGAGCTTTTTAGGATCTTATAACTATCAAGATACTATTACTTTAGAAATGCACTCTACATTTGTTTCTAATTGTGAAGATCTTCTGTATGACTTTAATTCTATATGGACCACTATTAATAGATATAAAGGATATCCTATTTGGAATGAATGTATGTTTAAAAACCATGGTTTTGTTTTTCTCCAAAAAATTTTTACTGTAAATGTTTAATGATTATTCCATTTCTTCTCCCAATTATGATTATAGACAATATTTAATTAATAATACTAATAGATTCTCTTGGAACAATTCTCTGATACCTAAACCAGAAAAAATTAATGATGGTTTTCTTCAGGATGGGTGACTCCTTCCTTATCAGCAAAAACTGCAGTAAATGCTACACAAGTTTATCTTGATTTGTATAAGTTAATTGCTGCCGTTGGATTAATTTTTCTCAAATGACCTAATTATCCTGACCATTTGGATGTTGTTACTGCTTGTGTTGAATCTCCTTTTGCTTTACTCATCCAAGATAAAGGAAATTTAGAAATTAATATTGTTAATAATACTTATCATATTGAATGCTCTGGATATACGCTTACCAATTGCCTTGGTGCTTCTTTTGAACCTGATACACTTATTATTTTACATCAACCTTCTTATGTTTTAACCCCTGTGAAGCTAAATATTTCTTGGTATGATAATTCTGGATTACATGCTTTGCAATTGATTGAACAATCCTTATCCAGACCAAAGAGATTTGTTGCAGCTCTTATTCTTCGAATTACTGCATTAATCACTTTAATTGCCTCATTTGCCTTGCCTTTATGTGCCCTTTATTGATCAATTTATTGTTTCTCCTTTTAAGATAAGTTGTAGAGATGTATAGTTTTGGGAGTCTTTTGTCTGGCTGAACCGCTACACCTCTCATGTCACCATCATCTTCCCGGAACTAGATATTGTTTTCTTTACATAAATGTGCGCTACGCGTTGGTACAACCACCATTCATTATCACTGAATAACATCGTGTGGGCTGGTCAGCCAATGATGGGTAAGAGAGAGTCAGTCACCCTACCAACCTAAGACAGGCATACAACCAATGCTGTTGTGATCGCCGACAACGGGTAAGAGGGGCCGACTGCTCTCCAACCTAAGACAGGCGCAGTCCTCTTCTAATGGCTGAGGTGGATTATCCAACCCTTTGTCCAACGCAGTGCTCCTTTGCAGACTTGCTGCCAATTTTCATCTTTTAATAAAATTCAGAAGGGGGACATGTGGGGAGCGGAGCAGATATTGTCAGACAAGACTCCATTTTGTTTTAAGACTCCATCTTGTTGTTTACATCTTGTTGATCACTTTCGCGCTACAGCTTCCCGTCAAGTGTTCCCACTCTGGTCCGCCGCTTACATCAGAGGCAACTGCGCATGCGCAAAACTCGGTGCGTGATTGGACTTTGTAGATTGCTTCATTAGCATAATGGGCAACCAATCAGAAGAGACCACACCCTGTACTGTCTATATATTCTCTGCTCCAACCTGTAATAAACGAGACTTGATCAGAAAGCCTGTCTTGTCTCCATTCTCTCTGTCTTCTGTCCCTTTTCATTCGCACACCCCCTCCTTAGGTCCCAGTTGGCGAACCCCGCGGCCGGGGGTTTTACGTTTGCTGACCTGCAGGTCGGGTCAGTCAGAAGGCCCAGCACGGAAGCACACAGGCATTCCTTTTCCTTCGGCTGAATAATTCTTATAAGGGCTCAGGGCAGGCAAATTCCTGGAGGTGGAAGGATGGCCCAGAATCCTGGTATCATTGACCTGGACAATGATCTCCGTGCTGTCCCAAAACGCTGGGTAGAGGATTGGAGGGTCTGGCACAAATGCCCAGTGTGTGTGGTTGGCTCCCGCGGCAGTCAGCAGAATGCAGAGGAGTATGAGCTTCAGCATGATGGACCAATCTTTCTGGGAGCCACCTGGCTCCTTCTGTATCGGACTGTTGGTCCTTTTCTTCAACTCCTGTCTTTACCACCGTCCCCGCACTTTCTTGCCTGCGTGCTATGGCAGAAGTGCTTCAGATCCGCAGCGCTGCGTCTTCTCTCCCTGGCGTTGCTCCCCTGTACTCAGGTCCCTGTTCGGGCGCCACTTTCTGCCGGGGCCTGCCGGCAGGAGTTGAACAGTTCCTGAGTGGGGGCATCAGGCTGTATATACAAGATGACAGGAGGGCAAATTGTCTGGTGCAGAATGCAAAGATGCTTTATTCTGGCATGGCTTATATACACATGAATTGCCTACAGATTGGATTCACACACCCTTTTCAAGGACCTTAATCCAATCACTAAAGTATTGCCCACAGATTGATCCAATCAGTCATTAATCCAATTACTTAAGTCACATACACCTGGGGGCATCTGGTCCAGGTGGCTGGTCTTGAGCTAAGACCTCCCTGCATTCCTGAGATACTTGTTTCTGGAATTTAGGAAACTTTTCAAGGTTTCTTTCAGAGTCAGGCCCAGTTCAGGCCCTAGATGGAGACTAGGCACAAAAACACAATCAGTCCTGTCCTGTACTCTTGCTCCTTCTGTCCCAACCATTCTCCACACTAATTATTTTATTTTTTAGCTTTGGGTAGAACACTATCCAAAATTAAGTTGTTAATTATAAACAAGGCATTGCATCGACGGCACTGGAAGGAGTAATATGGCCATAGCTAGACAGGGAACAGTAGGGGATGAAGATGGGAAGACGTGGACTTCCAGGAGAACGCTTCTGAAAATAACCAAGTTAGTGCTACAAAAATGCCAACATGCAAGGCCCAGAACCTTGACGACAGACAACCACCTGCTCCAGCACCTCTCCTTTTCACGGCGATGACCCTACACTGCAGAGAAGACCCTCCTTCTCCACCAATTTCAACTGGGCACCTGCCTAGGTTGAGAAAACACAACCTTCTCATTCACAGTAGTATGGGGTGCACTGTCTTCCCCAAAAATGGTTTGTTGAAGCCCTAAGCTCCAGTACCTCACAATGTAACCGTAGTTGGACACAGGGTCTCTGCAGAAGGAATCAAGTTCACTGAATTAAACCATCCCTTTTCCTCTCCATTTCCAAAACCTGAATGAAGAGCTGCCATACAAGTCCTGGGTACATTTCATGGACTGAAATACATACCCAGACCAGTCCCATGGTGTTAGTTTTACAGGCTTGAAGGTGTATTAATTTTATGGGGCTCCCATAACAAAGGACCATAAGCTGGGTGGCTTACCAGAAATGTATTCCCCCACTGTTCTAGAGCCTAGAAGTCTGAGATCCAGCTGTCAGCAGGCCTGGTGTCCTCTGAAGGGTGGATGGAGACTCTGTTCCTGGCTTGTCAATGGTCATCTTCCTGCTCATACACACCTGTATCCAAACTTCTCTTTTTCTAAGGACATAACTCATATTGATTAGGGCTCACCCCAATGACCTAACTAACTCGATTACCTCTATAAAGACCCTCCCTTCAAGTAAAGTCACCCTCTGAGGTGCTGGGGTTGTGATGCCAGCCTATCTTTTTGAGATGCACAGTTCAATCCATAACCAAGTGTCACTATTTAATTTATAAAGCCCTGTTAGGGGTGATCATCAACAATATATGCACGGAAGGAGAACACTGCTTAGAGCCAGGACTAGGGCTGCCCTACAATTTCTTCCTTGAGCTTACGCTGCAGTAAAACACCATGAGGAGCCAGGCTCCGCCCAGGACTGTACCACCACTGCACAATTCCTCAAGGACACATTGGACTTGAGGACTGCTTGAGCGAAACATTTTCCATACATTTTGGGCATATCATACATTTCTTTCTTTTAAAAAGCACATTCTGTCAGTGTCTGTGACTTCTGGCATTTAGAATATATTCTGGCAAGTGGGTAGCTGAATATGTGTGTGGGCTGGAGGACCGGGAGAGAGTGGGCATTCACCGTTGTTTCCAATTAGTATCTTTGGGAGAAAAATGCTCAGAGAATTTCATGAAGAAAATGAAAGGCAAAAGAATGTTAGGAGCGGTCATCAAGAATTTTAGTGGTGGAGGCCTCCAGTCCTCTGAAAAAGATCATTAGATGCAAATTCTAAGATAAAAGAGTACATAAGCTTAATGTTCACCCCTTTTTAAGCACACTTCCTACATTTTTCTTGGCATCCAATCTGCAGTTCTAACTTGTTTCTGCCTGAATCTCCTAACCATTTCGGTCTCCCCTCTCTTCCAGAATGATTAATCTCGTATGACTTTTCTCTTATGCATATTTGAGAACCAATGTCAAAAATATAGAGCCTCCACCCAATTAATTTAACTAGATACTCCGGCCACAATGAGCATTAAAGGAAACCATGGGCCATGGGGCTTCAGCATGCTTCAGACTATTCCTAGATCTCCCCCAAAAGGGTCGGGGCAGACTGCATGGAGACATGTCATTAAGTCGGCCTGACCCTCTCAACTCGGGTTGGACATCAGCACCTCATGTTGCCTTAAGCGAGAAAAAACGTGGCTACAGGACATCTCAAGGCATGTTATGAATTATTAGGATTAGTATGTGCACCCTGAAGATCTCCTAGTCTGCACCTGGATTTTACACCAGGAAGGCTCCGGGACGATTTCCCATTCTTCTGCCCTTCTGATGCATGAACGCTTCCTGCATCCGACTTTCCAGCGACACCTAAAATAATACAAACTCTGGTCACCCAGGGAGCTGCTCTGCGATGGCAGTGTGTCCGTTTCCAGAGGCTATGGCAGAACCTGCAGGTGCACTTGTAAAGGACAGTACAGAGACCACGGCCCACAGTGGCAGTGAGAGCCGTGGGGGCTCTATCCTTCCTCAGCCCTGCCAGGCTCGAGGGCGCATTTCCTGCACCCAACTCAGGAGGCCACAAAGAGCAGAAACAGCATTCAGTGAGTGATATCCCAGCCTCAGAGTGCAAGGCAGGGGTTCCCAGTGGGACGTCAGGCAATGTCTGCCGAGGCTGTGGGCTGTCACCAAGTGGAGGGGGTGTTCCTGCATATACTGGATCGTTCTCTGTGGTGGGGCCATCCTGTGCGTGGTGGGACATTTAGCAGCATCCCCGGTCTCCACCCGCTAAATGCCAGTAGCGACCCTTACCCCAGTCTGGCCACCAGAAATGTCTCCCAACAGTGCCAATGGCCCCTAGGAGGCAACCGCACCCATCTGAGAAGGGACAGTCCAGGGGAGTGGCTGACTTCACTGGCCTCTTGTTTTCTGTAGATACTCAGACTTACAGGGTTGGCTTGTGTGACAATTACAAATGCGCCTTGTCTTCCCCACTGGCCGTAAGCACCTTGAGAGCCAGCAGCCATACGGGAACCTCTCTAGTTCAACATTTCAAGCTATTTTTGAGAAATTTCGCATCTACTGTTCACTGATGAAGCCACACATGGGCCTGCAGTATCCTCCCACATTAGCCAATACCCTTACATAGGCTACACAGCCTCCTAGTGGTTTTGTTTACAAAATATTTTGTTTAGCCCAAGTGGTTGGTGAAACGTCACACAGTCTAGACAGGAAAAACAGCCCTTCTGTACAGGGTCTCTGCGTATTTGATTTTTAGCTCTCCTCAAGTTTAGGAGAACGAATATTCTGTAAAGATTTAAAAATTGAAAATTACCTAAAACCTCAGGGACAACATCTCCAACACATCTTGCACAATGCCGATGCGTTCTTCCCACAGCACCCAGGATGACACTGAATGGTGTGCTGAGCATTCGGACTGGATGGTACTGTGGCCAGAATCCCAGCCGCGCAACCTGGAAGGGCTGCAGTGTCCGGCGCTGAGTGACCACCCCACGTGGGGCACCGGTGCCCAAAGTACCCCAACTGACAAGCTGTGCTGGTTTGCTTTCCATCCTAAAACATTCTGGGGGCTCCAGTCATGGCCAAGGACTCCCTTTTATCTTCAGCCTCCTTCCCCTAAAGGCTCACAAGCCTACGGAAAGGAGGCACCTAACGGCATTCAGAGCAGCGATGCCATCAGGGACTCTGTTCAGGGAGTTATTTATTATACATTGAATAAATAACTGAATCCTTTACACTGAAAAACTGAAACAAGATTAACAGCTTGGGTGAAAACGTATTTACATTTCAAACACGATAATGAGTTCCATCTCAGCAGCAGGGTCATTAGCCACCAAGCTGTCACCAAACGGAAACAGCCGTAACACACTGACTTAACCTTATAACTGGGGAGAAACCCTTCAGGATGGGGATTTCTGGACCATTTGCCACTGCATATGGCTGTGGGCGAACCGCACTTCTGCCAGTGTCGGATCAGGGTAAGGCACTGAGGAGCCTCCAGGCAGAGGGGAGAACCCGATGGCAGTGGGGCGCCCTCCCCATCCCAAGGCTGCCAAAGCGATTCTGCCTGGAAAGCCGTTTCTGTAAGCCTCGTGACCAGAAAACCCCAGCTGTGCAAATACAATGGCAAGAAGGGAAACCATCTCAGGGGTGAGGGCTTAGCAAACGAGGGAATTCACCTGTGCGGTCAGTTCAGTTTTGTTCTGACGTGTATATATCTTGAAATGGTGAAACTTAACTGATTTGCCTGTAATGGAGCTTTGGAAACCGCTGAAACCAGGAGAATTCCATTCTGGGAGCTGACACTGCAGTTGAGAAGGAAATGCACATTTTGAAACCTCCTTGATGCCTGCTGAAAGGGTGACGCTCTCAGACAGATTAAATGCAAATCAGGGCCTTAGGAGGCAGCGAGTGAGAGAAGCCTCAAAGGGCACTGGCGTCCGCTAATAATTCAAGAAAGGAAAATAAACACCCACACAGCAAGATACTGCTTGGTGAGTCCAAGGAGAGAGCCTTCCTGTCCTAAATAACAACTCAGCTTATCAGCACCCTATCTTCCCTAACCTATTTGGCTTCAAAACAATCCATCTGGCTGGAAGCTGTCATCTCCCGGAAGACAATCCAAGGAGCTGCGGAGGCTACAATCTTCCCAAGACTAAGTACTAATACCAACACTATCAGATCACTGTCTTTTTATCCTCCCAGGAATCCCCGAAAAGGAGAATGTGTTACTCTCCACCTGAAAATGTGTCTGCACACAAGCACGTTCCTTTTAAAATAAAGAGACCTAGAACCAGGTAGGTTATGACAACCTGGGCGCTGATAAGAAAAACAGAGGAAGGCGTTTTCTCTGGAATCGCAAGCCAGTTCACGCTGGGCAAGCGCCCTGTGCTGCGAGTGTGATGTTAATCCACTCTGGCGGTCTCAGGCCTTATCTGTGATGCACAGTAACAGCACCTTCTGGAATGCTGGATCCTAAGAAATCCATTTCCTCGCCTAACTGTACGGCAGTGGGGCCTCACTGCATACCATCTGAAAACTGCTTCCTTAGATCCCAGGCCAGGAATGCCCCGACTTGGGAGCAGCTTCAGCTCCCTGGGGCCTGGCCAGCCCAGAGGCTGGTGGGAAAGTCCCAGGAGGAAGCCAACGTGGGGGAGAGGCTCCACTGGGCAGTCTGTCTGCCCCTTGGGGTGGAGGGGTGAGCTCCAGGCGGCTGTGGGCCCAGAGAGTCGGAACCAGTGACAGAGGGCTGGGAGATGGGGGTCGGGCAGGGAAATAGGGAGAGAGGAAGCTGCGAGCGGGGCAGACGAGGGGCCTAGGTGGAGGGTGCGCTTGTGGCAGGAGACAGAGGCAGGGTAGGCATGAGTGCCGGCTGGGAAGGACAGGTGGGGGGG
>JAQQAC010016209.1:5086671-5110763 GCA_029783875.1 Phataginus tricuspis | reverse complement strand
AATGAGGCAAACACCTCATCCTGTCTTGGGGCAGCCCTGCGTCCTACAGCCCATGGCAGCGCCTGCAATCCCCGGGAGCGCCCTCCCGGACCGGCGCTATTTGGAGCAGGTGAGCATTGTCAGTGGACACTCCTGCCGTCCATCCTTCTCTCCTCCTGGCTATCTCATCAGCACAGTGCTTGCTGCCCGAGATGGTTTCCACGCATGAGGGGCCAGGAAGGCAGTCTATGCGTGCACGTGCACTCCCTGTCCCACAGACAGAGGCACACACTTCCCAGGGCTTTGGGAGTGGGTTCTGACTTGCTAAGTAGGACGCAGGGCTGCCCCAAGACAGGATGAGGTGTTTGCCTCATTGGGTCGGCAGCTGAGCCTTCATGTGACACTGTGTTTCCTGTTTATTCACCATTCAGGCTGAAAATATGCCAGTTGCTGTACCATCCCTCACAAGGGAAAATCACAGCTTGATTCTTCCTCAGCTTCATGCCACATGTGCCCTGATTTTCTAGCAATATGTAAACACCAGGATGGGGTGGCTACAGACCTCCAGAAACCAAAGAGAAGGTCACCCACCTCCCACCACAGACACATGCATCACAGCAGAGGGAAGTTTTGTTGACTGAATTGCAATTATCAGAGAACCAGAAAAATCCTACTTAGAAATCAGAAGCGAATGGTGGCCGTGAATCACTCTTAAATTGATCTCTTTCTTGGCTCTGGTTATTCTCATGTAAAAGAGAAAATGGGATACGTGGGTTTAAAAGGCACTGCATGAGATATACAGAAGCAGATATTAAGCCCTTTTACCTGAAATTAAGCAGCATTAACAATCCTTGAGAAGGAGAGGTAGACATATACAGGGAAGAGAATGGAGCTGGGCTAAGCACATCCTGCAGCTACAAACTCACATGGGGACGTGTGGGGAAGCTGGGGTTCCTATGGCCGGGATCCTCACTGAACTTAAACCACCTGATGATGCAACTGGCCTGTTGGTAGGCTACTGCTTCCACGCCTTTAGGCAATAAGCTATTACTGTGCTATATAGAGAGCTCGGCCCTGTGCTCTGGGCCGAGACAGAGACGCTAGTGCTCGACCTACCGCCGGGAGAACAAGCCGGGTAATAAACCCATTGGCAAGACAGGAGGTCTGTGCCTGGGCTGGATTAACTCATTTACACCCAGGACCACCACAGAGCTGAATCCAGGTCCAGGCTCCGTAATGGTGGCTGAATGAACCACTGAATGCCTTCACCTGGTCTGACGCAGCCACACGGAAGTGATGCCGTTACCAGAGCACCCAAGAGACAAAGCACCACCCGCCCACGTCCACTTCTGAGGCAGCGAGGTGTAAAGATACGCAACATCCACGAACACACAGGGAGGGCAAGCCTCTCCCGGGAAGCACACGGTTCATGTACAGTGCACACATCACAAGCACTGCAGCTTCCCCCATGCAACCTGGGCAGTGTGCACACACAGCTGTTTTCAAACGCCACGCGGCCACACAGTGCCATCTTCATACAGGACATGATATGGACAGACCCTGAAAACATGCTCAGGGAAGTAAGCCAGACACAGAAGGCCACCTACTGTATAACTGCACTTACAGGAGGGACCCTGGGGCCAGTGGAAGTTCCTATGGCCAGGATCCTCACCTGCCCCTAAACTAGATGATGGAATTGGCCTACTGCTAGCTTACTGCTTCCACACCCACAGGCAATAAGCTATTATTGACTGAGTCACTATATGAAGGACTCCACCCAGTGCTCTGGGTGGAGACAGAGACAGAAGTGGATGATGGACCTGCAGACTGCTGGGTGCAGATGGGGTTCTAGCGCTCAACCTCCCTCAGGGAGAATAAAGCCGGGTATAAATCCCTTTATCCCAAGAAGGTTGTGTTGTGATTTCTAGGTCTCAGCGAATCTATAGTGAACTTGCCTGGGGCTGAAACCCTCAGGCAAGACAGGGAGCTGGAGTAGCAAATTCATAGAGACAGAAAGTGGAGGGAAGGCAGTGGACAGGGGCTTCGGGGAGATGGAGACAGTGGGAATGTGAGCTATTGTTTAACGGGTACAGTTTTTCTGGGGGGAACGACAGAAAGTTTGAGATATAGATGGTTGGTTACACAACACTGTGAATGTATTTAATGCCCCTGAATTGTACATTTGAGGGTGGTTAAAATGATACTAGGTTATATGTATTTCACCACAACAAAAAAGAACAGAATATGTGAGCAGAGAGGACATTTCTGTAACTATCTGGTATTCTCCTTGATCTGCTATAAAAATAAGTGCCCCAAGGGTTGAAGATTTATTTCCCTAACTATCGACAACCAAGACGGTAAGAAGTCCCAGGTACAGAGTTTCTGCTTGGGTAAGGGTGCTGTGTTTCTTTACAATGCCACGTAGCACACGCTGCGCCAGGAGGCCAGCAACTCAGGCACCCGGCAGGGTGGACATGTGGAAATACTTGAAGCAAGGGTGAGTGTGTGGGGCGGCTGGTCATAGTAATTGTCAAGAGGTCCAAGATTATCAAGTAAAAAGCAGAAGTACGAGACAGAAACAGGAGTCAGGAATAAAAAAAAAAATCCACAGACAAGAACATCTAAAGAGATTTAAGGGAATGAACGATGAAGAAATGCTTGTCTGGTGGAAAACTGAGTTTTTTATTCCTACTCCAATAGCTTAGATTACCAACATGAAATCAAAGCTGCTCTTCAGGTGACGGAGTGGCATTGTTTTACTCATTAATAAATGAGCTGGCTGATTCCCAGCCCAAGCTCCATGCCAGCCCGACACCCGGGCATTTTCCCTTGCCCCTGTGCCATCAAAGTGCTCATTCATTTCCTAGACAAGCCCTAGGATTTCTGCCACCCACAGGTGGAGCCGACAAATCTGGTGCCACCTGCAGGGGGGGTGCTCACTGGTTGTCCCTCCCCAGCAGAAGGGGTGGGGCTACATAGGCTGGTGATCAGGGGGTTCTCTGCACTATTCCTGCCCCCCACCCCCCACACACACACCTTAGCTGCAATAGACAGCACAAAACAAGCTCACACTAAATCACCCTTCAATTGGATACATGTCAGAGGAACACGGATTTGCTTGTAGAGTATTTAAATCAGTCTCGACAGTAGGAGACAGATCAGCTGGGACAAGGGAAAGCAGTAAATTGGGACACAGAGCAATGCATCCAAGAAAGGCAGCCAGCAGGCCACGTAATTCAGTGAGTTCTTCTGTGCTTGAAAAGGGTGACAGAAAACAATGTTCCCAAACCGGCCTGTTGTGGGCCGACAGGCCACACCCTGTGCGCTTTCCAGCGAGAACTGCTGGGTTTTGGACACGTGTGGGCTTTCAAAGGAGAGGAACACTATGAAATGAATTTCCTTTAAAAAACTTGGAAATATCCAGATTTCCCATGCAAAAGTAGTCCTACCTCTGCGGCATCTTGTTCAAATTAAATAAGATCATGATCGACATTTCCACACGAGGGCACATTCTGATGCACATTCCTTATAGAGAAACAGAACGGCAGAAAGCTATGGCAATGCCAACCAGAATATGGATCATATAAAATTATACCTAAAACAATCCCTTCTTTAAAAAACTCTGTTTTGAAACGAGTTTAGACTTACAGAAAGGTGCAGAAACAGTAGAGAGTTCCTGTATACTCTTCGCCTAGCTTCCCCTTATGTTAAGGTCTTGTGTAAACACAGCCAGGACCCGAACAAAGCACTCAGCGTGGGTACAAGACAATGGCATGAACTTAACCCCCAGGCCCTCCTTCTGTCCCCGGACCCCATGCAGAGCCCCACACTCCACTTACCCATCACCTGCCCCTAGTCTCCGGGTCCTGACAGGTGCCCTTTCCTCCCTGTCATTCAGACCAGCCCCTTTGGACATGTGAGGAGTTATTCTGGGTACTGCCCCTCGGTCTGCAGCTGTCCAGTTCTCCTGGTGAGCTGGAGCTCATGTGCTTGGGGCAGGAACACCATGGAGGCGACGCTGTGTCCTTCTTGGAGCAGCACACGACGACCTACCCCAGCCTTATTCCTTCCTGGTGAGGTTTCCCTCAGTAAAGACTTGGCTCAGGTCGTGGTGTCTGCTGGGTTTCATCCCCATACATCACTACTTTTGTCCCTTCAGTGATTGCTAAATCTCTTCGGGGATGGGGGAGAGGCTCTGAGCCCGTACTAATACTACAAAATGATTCTTAAATGCTATGGGTCTAAAATTAACACATGACTCACAGCATATAGTTCAACTGTTTAGCTCCATTTGTATCCTTTTCAGAAGGAAAACTCCCAAGAAGAAATCTCTTAAAATGCAACTTAAAAAAAAGAACTCCTGAGCTCAATCATGGATGTTAACAAGTTATGGAGTTAAACAAGAGCAAGCACAATATTTAAGATGTCCAGGGATCTGTGTACGAGCAGGAGGAGTCCAGGCAGCTCACCGGCGAGAAAGCCAACCCCAACAGCACATCCTGAGTGGGAGGCTCGGTCCCTGCGGCAACTTGCCAGTTGATGCTAAGGATGTTCCCATCATCACTTGATTTTCTGTAATTCCTATCCTGACTATAAACAATAGCTCTCTTAAGAGTACTTCAAAATGAACTGTAAATATAACTAAGTTGATGGCTAAGTTCATTGCCAATATACAGTTCCATTAAAAAGAAAAATGACTTCTGTAAACCTAATACTGCTTTTAAAATGAGGTATATTTGTTGAAGAAGAAAAGTTATAATGAACTATGGTAGAAAAAAAAATCCACATGATCTGAAGTCAAGAGAAAAAAAGACATTCCAGACACATCGCTGGGACCTGGGAGTACTGAGCCAGCAGAGGGTTCACCTGCAAGTATCAGTTTGCAACCATGATGGGAAAAAAATAGGGGTCAAGCAGTGGAAAGCCCTCTTTTCAGCTGCTGTTGGCAGGAGGTGCATAAATGAGAACGGCTGAGTTCAGCATACTTCCGCAAAAAATACGCCAAAGAGATACTTACGTGAAGTTTTAAAATATATGTAAAATCCTGATGAAAGAAGATTGTACGGTAGTCCCCCCTTATCTGCAGGAGATACATGCCAAGACCCCCCCATGGATGGCTGAAACCCTGGAGAGGACAGAACCCTATGTATACTGTTTTCCCTGTACATACATACCTGTGATAAAGTTTAATTCATAAATTCGACACAGTAAGAGATTAACAACCTAACTATAAAAAAACGTAATATAACATATACTGTTGTAAGAGTTATGTGAATGTGGTCGCTCTGTCAAAATACCTCACTGTACTGCACTCACCCTCCATGTGAGGATGACAGATGATCAATGCCGGTGAGGTGAGGTGAGGTGAGGTGAGGCGAGGTGGGAGGAATGCCACAGGCACTGGGACACAGCCTTAGGCTACTACGACCTTCTGACCAGTCCGCAGGAGGACCATTTGCTTTGAGACCAACGCTGAGCATGTGTCACTGAAACTGCAGATGGGGGGGGCGGGCACTGTATTTCTCAAGCACCACTAACTTCCTTAAATAAATATAATGGAGTGAATGGACAGCCTTACAGAAACACAGAGATCATCCAATATATAGTTCATGTTCCAAAAGTTCAAGTAAACCAGCATTTCTCGTGAGCCTGGGTGGTAAACCATGGACACTTTTCCTTAGATTTGGAGGCCATCCTCCTCCCCCCAACTGCTCACAAGTGGTGTGACCTGCGCGAATGTGCTCACCTCCCTCCCAGAGATGGGATGGTGGATGAAAGCACCTCTCAAGTAAAGGTAACCATTTCTGTGATGGACCCAGCAGGCTCCAGGGAAGGCTTCCAGGGGCTGGTGTGCTCATCGACTGAGAACAACTGAGCGCAGGTGGGCTGGGGGACTAAGTGCCAAGTCTCTGCATTGGGTTGCACCCTGTCCCCGGAAACCTCACCCCAGTACTCATGACAGGGATGTTATATGGGAATCAGGTTGTTACAGATGCAGTCATGTGAAGATGGGGTCATCTGGATTGGGGAGGCCCTAAAACCCAATGACTCACATCTTTATAAAGGAGAGATTTGGAGAGAGAGACATGTGGCAGCAAGCCAGGCAAAGAGAGGCAGAGACTGGAGTGATATGGCCAGAAGCCAGTGAATATGTGAAGCCCACCAGGAGCTGGGAGCGGGGCATGGAAGAGAGTGGCCCCCAGAGCCTCAAGAAGGAACCAACCTTCTCAACACCTTCATTTTGGACTTCTGATCTCCTGAAGCATGAGTGAAGTAAATTTCTCTCGTTTTAGTTCACCGGTTTGTGTCCTTTGTTATGGCAGCTAGAGGAAACGCATACAGGATAACAATGGTACCACTGTGTGCGTACATAAAATATATAATGTATGTATGCATATATACACACATTTCACATCTATCTATTAAGTCGTTCTATATTAGAGATACTTCCTGATAGACTTATGGGTGAAAGGACATGGTGTCTGCGATTTAAATTACTCTAATTAAAATTAAAATATAGTGAAGAGACAGATAAGCTGGCCTGTGACAGGCTGACAGTGGCTGAAGCATGGGTAAAGGATAACAGGAATATAGAGAAATAGTCCTACACTATATACATCCAACACCTGTCTGATCTTTAACAGACAACCAACTTTAATATCCAATTTTATTTGAGACTCTTCTTTGAAAGAGAACTAACAAAAAACACCGGAACCCCATTTATGAAAGCCGCCACTGTGCCCTGACCCAGGGCGAGCAGCCACCCAGCTGAGATTCCTGAAATACATCATCACTTCATAAGCCTTATCTTCCTATACGATTGCTCTGATGAAAAATAACAAGAGGGTAATGGATCTACTGCATTTGTGTAAAAATGAGTCTTTCTTATACAGACTCCAGTAGTCACACTTGAACAGAACCGAGGAAGGGAATCAACATGTTGGATACTATGAATATCAATCACCCTTTCCTACAGTTACCACTGCGGGAATTAGGCTCCCCACGGAAAGCAGAAGCCAACTGCTTTCAGACGTAATTAATGTACTGTGGGCCTGAGCTGAGTCCAATGACATGACCATAACACGGGAGGTCACACTTGGAGCTCTTATGCAAACAGTTTCAAAAATTAACTTGCAGTTCTGAAGCAATCATTAAGAATGCACTGTTCTGGGGGGAGAACTTCACAACATTTCATTTGTGCAATGTGGCCTTCAAGCTGGACAACACTCTGGGCAATGGTTAGCCGCAGTCCTGTAAAGATGTTGAAGTTTCTTGATACATTTATTGAGCAAAGGCCCGGCCTGATACTCATAATCCCTCCTCAGGGAACATTCTGCCCCAGCTCCATCTAAACTGCGCTGGAAAGCAATGAAATCAGAGGGCAGCCTTGAGTCAGCATCCTCTGGGAGAAACCTCAGTGGAAGCTAAATGAGACATTGAAAGAGAGAGATGCTCAGGCCTCGGCTGGCAGGGGCTGGGAAGTCGGCCTCTGCCACTCTCAGGGCCTCTGATTTGTTCTACATGCAGCAGGCTGCCTGGGAACTGACCCATATTTCCAGTTCCTTTGCTGAGTTCAGATACCTGCACCTCTGGCCAGGGCACGGACTTGGCCCTCCCCGGGGGACCATATTCTGGCAGATAACCCTTCCGGCAACAGTGAGGAAGATCAGGGGTTCCCAGCCTTGGCACTACCGACAGGTGTGGCCAGCTCCCTCTGATAAGGGGCTGCCTGTCCCCCTGTCTCCGCCCACTAGATGCCAAGAGCACTCCCCATCTGGGGCAACCAAAAGTATCTTTAGACACTGCCAAGTGTTTTTGGAGACGAGGGCAAAAACGCCCTTCATTGAGAATCCGAGTTCTAGAAAGCTCCTCACGGGAAATCCCAATTCCTGGAATGTTCTGGACAAAAGGCAAACTCTGCCTCCTTTGACTCAACCTGGTGGACAAGAAATGGTAGAACCAGTCATTATTAAGGAGACAACAAGAAAAGAACACACAGATAGGGAAGTGGGCACGTTTCATCAGACTCAATCAGGTGGCTTTTTGAGGAGGTGAAAAGAAAATTGTTTCTGACTAATTATGACATTAGGCCTCATGCAAAAGGGGCTCTGAAACTGTAACTTCATCTGCTTGCAATTTCTAGGGACTCAAGGTGGACACAATTACTTTTCCAACAGCAACAAGAGCAATACATACTGGCAACACTGTTGATGACAGCAGTCTGAGGCCAAGCCAGGCTCTCTACATTCTCAAGAACTCACTGAAAGAGTCCCTCCATTATCTGTCTTCACTTGCTCTGTCCTTGACTTCTCTCACAGTGGCTGACCAACACCCAAAACCCTGCATGAGAGAGGGCTCTGCGCTCTGTTCTTTGCCCTCTTCCCAGAGGGAAGAGAGGAGGGGCAGTATGCAGAAATGAAAAGGTGGCTGTGTGGAGAGCATGCGGAGCTGTGAAACCACATTCACCCCCAAACCACTCCCTCTCTTCTCTTTGGGGGCCCTGCAGTTCTGTCTCCCATGGGGGCCTCAGTACAAAGAATGGCCCCTGGGAGTGGCTGCACAGGGATCCTGACGTCTAAGTGGCTGTGTCTGGAATCCCCAGCATACAGCATCCTGTGCCGTGTGAGGGAAAGTGACAACTACTTCTTAGCAATGCTCTGCCCTATCATTCGTCCCTCAGCCTTGCAAGCACAAACAGGGCGTGCTTTCGAATCCCTGCTCGGCTCACGCACCATTACTCGGGTTCCAGTGCTATCAGTCGGCACTGATGTGGGAAAGGGGAAGGACAGTCCCCAAGAGGTAAAATGGAATCTTAGAGGCTGGGTGGCCTACAGCTGCCACTGAACCCAACTTAAGGTCAGTGCTGGAGACGCTGCCTGCGAGGGGCTTTCCCAGTGCGCTGGTGGTGGACACATGGGGTGCGTATTTCAGATCTGTTACAGCTTCTTGCATCATGTTGCTGTGGAGAGGGACTCTGTTACAACAAGATGCTTCAATTCGCTGCTGAAAAGGAATTTATCTGACACCTCCCTCCCCCTTTCTGGGGTTTTACTCTCCATGCTTGGCACACAGAGTAACTCACACATTCACAAATATTTAGGGGAAAAAGAAACACAACAATAATAAACTGCGTGGAACCATAACATAATGCATGCTAGTCTTTGCTTCAAGGAATTGTACATTAAATAAGATCCAAAATCACCCTGGGGCTTTGGGTTTGCCAGAGAGCTTATTTTTGTGGACGATTTCCATTTAACTCCTTGGATAACTCTTATTAAGCTGCTGACATATGTGTGAATTAAAGCTCCGGTTTTTGCAAATAGAATAAAAATGGTTTTTGTGGAATAGATGCATCACGGTTTCACTTTTTTTTATCATCAATATTATCTGTTTGGCAAGCAGTCTGAGCTTCCTTCAGATGACAGATGAGGCGTCAATTTGCAAGATCCTTAAAAGAAACAGCCAATTCAACTCCCTCAAGCCGGGAGCGGTCTCCCTGCCAAGGCCGCCCCCGCATCCTGTCCCAGGAGACCCATTTGTGCCAGAGCACAGGACTCCGCTTGTTTTATGCAGCATCTCATTCCACTCTGCACCATCTCTTGCTGTCCCTTTCTGCCCGCTCCAGCTTGGCATAGATGAATTTTCTATTTCAATGCTGAAACGTGTGTGTGTTGCTAATTCCAAGGCTGGCAACTCAGTTTCTCAGTAGCAGGGCCACCTCCAACAACAGCGCTTTGGTTCGGGGGGGTGGGCAGGGGGTTGGAAAGTAGGGGACCACCTCCAGTGGGGTTGGGGTGGGTTCACCACGGCACTTAACAAAGTTCAGGTTACTCCGTGATTATCCAATGAATTGTTTCTGGTTTTGCCTGATGTTGCCAAGACTGGTTTGCAAAGGGGTCCTTGTGCAAATGCTTTCTAAATGCCTTGGAGGAATAACAACCTGAAGCGAAGAGGAGGCCACCTCCGGGAACCACAGGTGTTCCCGTTATGCCAGCGAACAGGCATGCACAATCAAGGGTCAGCTTCCCCTAGTTATGACCCAAGAGAAAACAGTGCAGATCGGGGCGTTTTCTGCTTCTCTCCTTTAACCGCATAAAGCCCGCAGACGTATGAAGTGGGACCCGGCTGCTGTGAACCTGCTCTGGCTCCAATAAACATCAATGTCCTATTGCACCTAATGTACAAGCCAGATGGGAGGTGGGCACCAGCTTACTGTCCTGGCCTCAGCACCCCTGGGCTGCACCCACTGAACAAGCTCCATCTCTTCACTGGGAAGACACACATGCATGGAGACACAGGACCACACCAGCCTTGTGACTCTACAGCAGGGTTTCACCAGCACCCCACTGCGAACACTGACACTGGACCATTCTTCACTGGGGGCTACCCTAGGCACTGCTGGGTGCAGAGAACTCCCCTGATCTCCCACTACATGCCCCTGCCAGCCTTCCTGCCCTGTGACAACCTAAACGTGCCTCCAGACATTGCTGGATGTCCTGCAGATGGGAGGGGACAGTGAAGGCACAGTTACTCCCTCGGAGAGCCACTGTCCTAAAAGGGTTAGGTACCACCAGTGGCTTCCAGGTCCCACCAAGAGGCCCAGGTGAGGGTGCCTCTTGTGTAAACTCCTGGCCTCACACCCCATCGTGGCCCCGCAGCACCCACGCACCAAACAGGGCTCTGGATGTGTCTGTTCTGGTCAACACACGTACCCTCCGGCCACATGGGGCTACTTACTCTTAAAGGAACTAAAATTAAATAAAATCTGTCATTCAGTTCCTCAGGCACACTAGCCACATGTCAAGTGCTCAAGAACCACATGCAGCTGGGGTCTACCTGACTGGACACCTGATGCCAGGGAGCCATTCCTTCTTCACAGAAAGTGCTGTCAGAGGCCACGTAGATCACGTAAGAAATTCCCTAGTGTTCCAACACGCATGCATGCTTCTTGAAGACTCCAGGAAAATAGCTGATGCGCAACTTCAAATGAACACTAGGCAGGGTGGAGGATCTACCTTGGGGAAAAAACTCTTTTTTCTTAACATGGAGCTTTTCAAAGATTTTTAAAAAGTGAATTCCTACAAATTGACCACTTGATCTTGGACAAGCTTGAAATTTTAAGAATTGTGTGTTTTAGAAACAGGAAGTCAAGAGAAGGCATTTACTCCAAATATACATGCCATATGTGAAAAAAAGTGTGAACCCGGAAAACATTTAGATCGGCTTCAAATTATGGATTTGAGGAAAAGGAAAATAGTTGATGAGAATTATTCACTTAAGCACAATATGTGGACCCACCTAAATAACCTGCTTCAGCTCAGATATGACCCAATCTTTCCCAATGGGTGCAGTCTGAGGAACCGGCCCAGTCCATCTCTAATTGTGTCCCTAGACACTACACCACCTTCCACAGTCCTGCATTGGCCCAAATACAGACGCACACGGACCCAGGCTGCATCCCGCACGGAGTTCATTCAGGCGCACTGTTCACCCCAGCCCAGTGAAGGACACAACTACTTTCTGAGCATGCAATAGGCCCCATTATGCTTTACTTGGGGGAAGGGGCGCGATAAGACCAAAACACATTTAAAACACACTCATCTCCAAGATCTTTAACGCTAAAAAATGTACATGTTCATCTGAAAGAGCTTCCCTATATTATTCTGATAGCTAAAGGAAGGAATGGGGAGTGACTGTTCAGGGGTAAGGGGTTTCTTTTCGGGGTACTGAAAATACTCTACAACTAGATTTTACTACAACTCTGTAAACACATGCAACGCCATCAAATCATACACGTTAAATGGATGAATTTGGTACTACGTGAATACATCTCAATATGCTGTTTGGCTAAAGTGGCTACTGCCCATGTAGCCTGGGGTAGGAATTACAAATGCATGAATAACACTCCATTCCTTCCTTAGGACAGCTGATACAGTCCAGCACAGGTATTTCCACTCTGGTGATGTGAAGCGGCACGCAGTCGGGAGGCTCAACTTTTGTAGTGCCAACGGGGGGGGGGGGCCCGGGGGGGGAGTTAACATTTCCAAAATTGCTCCTGAGCTTTCTACACAGAACTCTTCTTTCTTGCTGGTGAATTTTGGACGTCAGGGCCATAAGGAGCTACCCACTCACCTGAGGCCCGTTCTGACATAAAGTCTGTCCCAGCCAAGGTTCTGGGAGGCAAATCAGCAAACAGACCCTGTAGTTAAGCATCAGGCACATTTCATGGTGCATTTTTTTATTACAACAAACTGATTTTGCCATCCTTTTCTGATTCCCCGCATGGCGTGGCCCACCTGCTGCCTTCTGCACTGGTGGCAGCCTGCCCACCCCGTTGGCCTCCAGGTGCCTGGCTGCATGTGCTAAGGCACCAGGAGGGTCTGTCTTTGCTGGCCTCTCCTGCACCCCCAGCTGGATAGACTCCCCTCAACCTGCAGAGACTGCACAGACCCCCAAAGGCTCCTGAGGATGCAGAGAGTCAGGAGGTGGGCATCTCACCCTCCTTCCACCTCCTCTCAGAGGGATCCCAGCACTGAAGTCCCGCAGCACACCCATACTCCAACAGGCTGATAGATTTTCTAGCAAATCAGGTCACACCAGCCCTTGCCAGCCAGTCCAGAATTTCTTTATTCATAGCTCAACAGCTCCGCACAGCTGCAGGGTTTAGAGGTTTCAAGAGCCATAAATCCATCTGCTCCCTGCTTATCTGAACTTCATACAAGATTAATATTCTACCTACATCCACTGACAAAGAGCTACAGAGTGGAAAATGACAATATTCTATGTAAGTAAACATTGTGGAAAGAACTCAATTGCAAACATGGGGCTTGCAGCTGAAATCGGGTGTTTTAGAGAAATATGTAATTTGCACACTAAACTCTGTGTGGTGGTCACAGAGAAGGGTCTTAAGAGGATGTAAAAAATATTACAGGTCGGGGGAAAAAGGGGCATTACGATTAGCAGACATAATATGGGGGGCACGGGGAGGGCTGTACAACTTACAGAAGACAAGTAGTGATTCTATAGCATCTCACTACGCTGATGGACAGTGACTGTAATGGGGTAAGTGGTGGGGACTTGATGATGTGGGGAGTCTAGTAACCATAATGTTGCACACATAATTGTAGATTAATGATACCAAAATAAATATATATATATATATATATTAAAGGTCGGTAAACACTGTGCCTTTCATTGCTGTCAAACACAATGCCTCTAATTCAAAGGTGTTCAAAAGAAAGCATAAAAGCACCCAATAATGGAATTAATTCAGAAAGACACTATAAATTTGAAAACTTGAATCATACTTAAAGTTAACCAGCAATATAAAGAAGATTAAATGTAGCCTAGCCTATGCATCAGAAAATCCTTCCCCTGTGAGGACCTGCCTTACAAATGAAGCTTCTTCAGGTCTGCAAAACAAAACATGGACCACACCACCTTAGTTTGAAATAACAGAAAGTAGACGTGGATTTGGAAGGACTCATGCCACTAAAGAAGTGTGTTAAGTAAGGTAAATTGTTACAAATAATACAGATCTGGTAATAGGTTTTTAACTATTCTAACTCTCTCAAGTTGCAAGCCTGCTGCCCCCTACATTTTCCAACCCCAACCAAAAATCATATCAAATCTTTTTTGGGGTAGCCCTAGCCCATGATTTCCTCCTCTGTCCCCAGCACCCAACACTCAAAAGGCAGTCATCTGCTGAACAAACAGATACATCAGTATCAATTCTGCTGTCTTGCTGTGTACCAGAATATTAAAGAAATCCATTTATAGTGTTCAGCATAAATCCAGGCACAACGTCATCAGAGTTGAGAAGATACCCCTGCGAGCAAACAGCAGTCGCTCTAGGATTGAGTCCTGCCAGGACCGAGTCAGATCCCAACGAAGAGCACTGATTTTTGGAAGATGATGCTTAAGTTACAGACTCCACATTTCAGAATAATAAGAATCTTTCCCATAAAAATAAGACCGCATCGTGCTGATTGTAAAGTGTCTCAGAAGTGTATACACACACAGCCCAAGTTTCCATTCTCGCACAGAGGGTAAGTCCCAGGAGGTGGAAAGAGGAAAGCACATCTAGGGACAGGTGGGGGGCTGCCACGCGTGCCCGATACAGGGAATTGCGGCCCTAAGCTGAGACGGGCATGGTTGAGGGAAGAGATCTCTCTGGGAAAGCATGGCAGAAAGGGGGCTGGCCACTCCGGGGCCCTCTGCTACCACACCTCACATGTCTCCTACCGCTCTCTCCTCTGGACGCTAAAGGGAACAAAGTGGCAGGTGGTACAAGTGTGTAAGCTCACCTCCGAAGAGTACTTCCTACAACAGTAGAGTTAGGGTAACCAGCACCTGAGGGAGCGTATGGGGAAAGATGTGTGGTTTTCTGTGTGGGTACATGATTTCACCCCACGCCAACTGGAATCATTTTCCATGTGTGACCCGTAGTCACAAGCCAACATTACAGTGTTTCTCATGAACCACTGCACTGTCCATCCACAGATGAATGAATCCACAAAATGAGGTATACATACACAATGGGATGTGACTCAGCTTCAGAAAAGAAGGAGAGCCCAATGCAGGCTAGCACACAGGCAAGCCTCAAGACCACTCTAAGTGGAATACACCCGGCACCAAAGTACTGTAGGATTCCACGTACATGACAGACCTAGAGCCGTCAAACTCGTGGAGACAGAAAGTGGACAGTGGATGCCAGGGGCTGGGGAGGAGGGCAGATGAGGACTTGTTAAACGGGGACAGAGTTTTTAGCTTGGGAAGATGAAAAAGAGTTCTAGCCATGGATGGGGCGATGGTGGTACAAGAATGTGAACGTACCTAATGACAGTGAACTATACACTTTAAAATGGTGAATTGTATGCTCTGTATATTTACAACAGCAAAAAGAATCCTTTGTAAATCTGACCTAAATAGGTATTAGGGCATGATATTTCAATTATAGTCTTTTCTTTGGAGACTGTTTTCATGTTGGGGGTTTCCTTAAAATTTTTCTAATTGTGTTTTGGGGTGTTTTATAAAGGTGGGAAATTTGGAGAATGCCATAATTATTCTAAACAATAAAATTCAGAATTCCTACTGATGATTAAAAAACTGTGCAGATTATTTTCCTTTCTCATAGATTACAAATTAATTGAAGTTCAGCTGGATTGATGCCTGCAAATTTCATGTATGATCATATATGATCATATTGTCAATATATATACATCTTAATATATAATTTCAGGATAGAAATCCAGGTCTACAGCCTTACTCTTCTCCAAATTCACAGTCATACTGAATACTGGAGCCACTGTAGGAAGATCGAAAACGCATACAGTGATTCCTTACACAGAACTTCCTACCCAATGCCGCTGAGCGCTGAACTATCAATGACGACAGAGGACAGTATTTTATATATGCAAAGTTTCTGGCCATATCCCAAGCCAGCCGATCCCAAGACTATTGACATCTGGGGCCAGATAATTCCCTGGTGTAGGAGGGGCAGGGAGGGCAGTGTTAGGACGTCAGCAGCACCCCCCTTCCCCCCCACCCCCCCATGTCAGGATCTCACACATACACACCCCAGTCCTGACAATCAAATATGCCTCTAGGCTTTCCCAAGTGTCCCCTGGGGGTGGAGATCATCACCCCAGTTGAGAACCACTGTGCTAAACGGAGACAGAGATATCTGGGAAAAGGAAATGTTAAGGAAAGCAACATTTGGTCTAAGAGCCAGAGAGGTGAAAAATGCCAGACACAAGAATTCTTTCACTATTTTCAGGCCACTTGGTGGCCATCTGACACCCAGAATGTGTAGCCGACTTCAGGAGTTACTCCCGAATGTAATCAAGAACTTAACTGACGTCCACGTGAGCCCAATTCCATCTGGAACAAATTCAGTAGAGCTGCATCCGGTCGTTGGGAAGGGGGTACACTGCCGCCGTCACGGCCCCAGCCCGCTCGCACTGGGGAGTGAAGGAGAGCGAGCTTCTGGGAAGGCCGGCGCAGTCCTGACCACCCGGAGCGGGGCTTGGGCTCTGCGGGAGCGCTCCGGGTATTCTAGAAAGCAGCTGAATGCCGATGCTGTTTGCAAGAAAAGAACGTGGAATGAACGGGCCTGCAGACTGGAAGGGACAGAGAGAGCTGAACTGTGTTAGAAGGCAGCCCTTCCTTGAGGACTCTGCACTGGCTGGGGCCTGGCAAAGCACTTGGTCTGTGGGATTATCCACAGGGAACTCAGGTCTACATCAACAAGCTAGGCTTTCAGGAAGCTTTACCACCTTTGAGAAAGCAGATTAACAACACCCCATGGCCGCACCACACGCCAGGCCAGGCCCTGTACCCCTGACTCAGGCGTCCCTTCACCAGTTTGGTGCAAAAACCCCCACAAGTGGTCTGCTCTCTGACACGCGGACTGTGCAGGTGGCAATGAACAGAGTCCCTGTTTGTCCTGACGACAACGGCCAGGTCTAATTTCCTCTAACTCTTCAGGCCCCGGGCACCCCTTCTCTCAGAGTCATGGCTTCTCTGGATGACAACTACCTGTAGCACTTGCCCCCTTCTTGGATTTTATGAATAAAAGGAATTGGTGAGAACTGGCCATCCCAGTTACTCAGACCCCAAAAAGGACAGCCATGAGAGACAAATGACAAGGCAGAAGACACGCATTTAGAATAGGCAGCAGCCAACCCCACCCCCCACCCACCCACACCTCACTGGGCAAAGAACGCAGCCCAAAAGCCAGCATGGAGCACCTCGGGGTTCCCAATGGCTTCCAGGCTGGGAGCAGGGAGGGAAACTGGGAACACGCACTGACCCTACCAGGTGCTCGCACAACTTCCTGCTCTGTGCTACCACACGGTGAAGGGGGGCTTGGCTTCCCCATTGTAAGGACAGCAACTGAGGCTCACAGGTTGGAACCGATTTCCCAGAAGTCCTGGAGGGTGCAGGCCATGGAAGTGGGAGGTGAAGCCAGAGCTGTCACTTGCCGGCGGTGTCACAGTTCTAAGGCAGCTCCAGTCCCCACTGCTCCCATCGGCGAAGACCCTGATGGAAACAACCCGGACCCTCTGAGGGCAGCTCCAGGGAGGCGTAGATGACAGCTGGCCCCTGGCGAGGGTGCAGGCAGTCCTTGCAGCAATGTGCACACAGCCGACACATTCCTGGGTTTGACTCCAGTCACCCTGAGGGCCGCTGCCGCCACCGCCGCCACCAGGCTCTCCAACATCCCGCTGAAAATTGCCGCTGCCACTGGGTTTTCTGACTGAGGACACCGCTGGGCTCTGACGTCCCGCTGCAGAGGGCCCTGGAGGTTGCCCCCTTGCAATGACTCTGCATCACCCTGTCACACACACGGTCCTCCCAGGGGAGCACTGCAGCATGGGGCCTAGCGGGGCCCTCCCCAGGGGCGTGCTCACAGCCCTGCCCGAGCCGTCGCTGCGCATCTGGCAGGGGGCTCCCACTCTGATCTGCGCAGCCACAACTCAGGCCGGCATGGGGTCCCGAGGTGGGGAAGCCCAGCGCCATCGCTGCAGCTCCTGCATCATGACTGCGGGGCCTCTGAGGGGCTCCAACCAGCAAAGGGGTGCAGGGAACCAATCCCCGCAGTCAGCTTTGTGGGCCATGCTGCCCTGCGACCCCAGGCCCCGTACCAGCTGTGCTGGTGTCCGTCTGCACAACGGAGGCCATAAGGGCACCAACCCCACCCGCTCCATGAGAAATAAATGCGGGCTTGACATAGTGTCTGGTTCAAAATCTGCCTACATGTTCACAGCAGGTCTACTTGAAACAGCCTGAGGTGCACAGATCTACCTGTAACAGCTCGATACTGGAAAGCTCCCACTGGCCCTTCAGCCGGGGAAGGGGTACCCTGTGGGCAGACCCCCACTGTGACCTACTACCATGGCATTGACAAGGCACAAGCTGTCAGGACACATGGCAGGCTGGGTGCATCTCAAGGGCTTTGGGCCAAGTGAATAAAGGCAGTGTCAAAAGGCCACCTGCTGTACAATCCCATGTATGTGACGTCATTGAAATGACACAAAGATAGAGAAGCCAGTGGCCGCTGAGAGCTAGAAAGGGTGACCGTAAGGGGCAGCATGGGGAGCTTCCCTGGGGGGATGAAACAGTTCTGCACCAAATCTGTGCATGTGATAACATCACATAAAGCCACACACATGCACCAGGGGCAGTGAAAACTGGTGAGACCCAAATAAGGTTTGTGTCAACAGCACCAACATTCATCTCCCAGCTTTGATGACCCATTGTCGCCCCCACGTAAGAGATGGGGAGCCTACTCTGGAACCCACTATACCATGAGCGCAATTTGTTGTGAGTCTAACATTATTTCAAAATAGAAGCCTTCAAAAATAACAGTGTGTGACTGAGGGACAGATAAACAAAATGTGGTCTATTCATATGATGGAATACTATTTGGCAATAAAAAGGAATGAAATGCTGATCCAGGCTCCAGCACGGAGGGGCCTGGGAAACGTCATGGTGAGTAAGAGAGCCCTGTCACCAAGGACGCCAACTGTGGGATTCCATTTATATGAGACACCCAGAATGGGCACATGCAAGGACACAGAGAACAGATGCGTGGCCGGCAGAGGCTCGCAAGAGCAGGCAGGAGCGGCGAGCGGCCGCTGGCGTGGGAACGACCTTCTCCGGGAATCGATGAAATGTTTTAAATGGATCATGCCGACGGTCGCACACCTCTGTGAATATACAAAAACCACGGAATTGTACACTTCCAATGAGTGAACTGCCAATTTACGTCTCAATAAAGTTGTCGGCAAATAAAGGCAGTGTCTGGCCCAGGGCTATTTGAGTCTTTGCCATGATTTACTGTTCTTTCATCACCTGTGGGGGCTGGCTGTAGAGTCACCTTTGGCGCTCTTTCAAAGTACAGGTTGTGCCTCCGTTACGAATGGGATGTGCCCCTCAGGGGTGTCCAGGCAGGCAAAGATGGCAGCCCCACAGGATCATCCCGAAGCCCTTGCCCTTTCCCGATGCCCTTTCTGCTCTCCCACCACTCCCCTCCCTCCGTTCCCCCAGGCTGCTTGATCCACTTTTCCCTAAAAATATAAAGCTTTCCTATTCCTGGATCCCCACCTTTGCCCACAGAGCTCCCCACCTAGAACACACTTCTTCAGCACGGATGGAAACTCCAGCCACCCCCAAAGCCGGCTGGAGTCTCCCTCCGACAGAATTCCCTCAGCAGGGGCGTCGGCACTAGGGACAGCCGGTCACACCTGGGCGTGTGGGTCCCTACTAGGCCACCTGCAATGCCTTACCCCCAGACACAAGGCCTGTCTCACAAATCTCTGTCCACTCCACAACACTCCAGTAGTAACAGACTCAAAGAACGGTCATTCGAGAAATAGAAGATTTGTCACACAGAACAGTCTGAAAAGGATGCTCCCAATTCAGCAGGGATCAGGCCTCCTCGTGTATTGGGACAAATGCAGCAGCCAAGACAGATGGGGCTCCAGACCTCAGAGGCCCCATTCTAAGAGACCCTGGACACTCTCTTCTCTGACAACAGTCACAGAGGGCTCAGGCTGAAGGAAGATGCCTCCCTTGGGGCCTCCATCCCAGGCCTTCTGCTCAGGATGGGGCCCAAATGAGGTTTAACGGAACACACTGGCTGGTCCACAAGTGGGGACATGCTGCCTGTCAGATTCCTACAGGAACGAGGACGCCAAATGGAGTCTGTGACAGACAAAAGAGCCCCAAACCGTTGTGTCTGCTATAATCTGCCTTCTGCGGAAGTAAGTACCTCACACGTATACAGGAAAGAGCAGAAATTTTAATAATCATCTCCATATCTCTTGCCTGAAATTTCTGACTACTAGAAGGTAAAAAAAAAAGGGTTATGAAGTGCCCGTGTTGATATAGAGAATTTCTTTGCTAGAAAAATCACCTATTATAAGAAATCTTGAGAAATCTGTTTCCAGTACATAGAGCCATACAGTAATATACAATTTTCAAGCACAGAAAATACCGAGGTTGACAGGATATTCATTACATAATAAGAAATGCATTTTACAATTGCACTTACTCAGAGTCAAATGTAGGTAAATACCTTCTTCCTTCCAGGGTTTATTTTTAGGTCTGTTTTTTTTATCTCCAGTTACCTGTTAACAAAAAATACCCAAAGTAAGGCAAAAACATCCACGAAAACATCTTGAAGTACATATTCTCAACCACTGCACAGGCAGGCAGAAGTGTGAATAGGGGGCATTATAAAGCTGGAACAATAACCGTGTCAAAGGTGGACGACCCTCATGGGGGAATTTCAGGCGTCCATGCCTTTTTGAAGAGTTTGATCCTACACATGCCCCAACAAGGAGGTTGTTCACACAACTCTGTTCAAAACTTTCACGAGCTCAGAACCTTTCAGTAAATGAAAAGTCTACTTTGCTTCAACCGTAGACACGTTTCTCTATACTCCCTAAAGCACGCTAAGTGGAAACACGGGTGTTTAGAGATTGAATGCAACTCAGCCAATGTTTACTGACAACTTCTCACGTAGGCTTGTGGAAAACGGAAACGGCGCCCGACGCAGCCTCAGTATTAGGAACACATATGGTCTCCAGTCTTAGGGAACTTACCTAGCCTGACCGTGAGAGGGGGGCGTGGTGATGGACAGCAGGGCCAGTGAACTCATAAGCAAATGCACAATAAGATCATTTAAGACGAGAGAAATAATTCAACAAGTGGGCAGTGGAAGAAGAGCAAGAGACTAGGGGCAAGGAGTCTACTTTCCATGGGAGGCTGGGGAAGAGCTCCCTGAGGAGGGCGTGCCTGAATGGGGCCAGGCTGCAGGCACAGCAGATGTCCTGGGGTCGGACGGACTCTGATGTGGGAGGATGTCCAGTGCGCTGGGCAGCAGAAGTAAGTGATGGCAGATCCCAGAGGTCATTGCAACCCATGGAAAGGAGTTTGATCCTACACATGTCCCACTACACCCTATTCGTCACCCAGCAGCAGACTTAATGGGGAAAAAGACCCTGATAATCCTTTGCTTTCAAACCTCTTCAGGGGCTACCCTTGTACGTAGCACAAAATTCAGAGAGGCTCTTGCTCAGTAGAGAAACACGCTGCCACACAGGGCTAGCACGAAGATGAGACGGAATGGAGACAGCGTGCAGGGCTCTGTGCCACTGACGGGGAGACCAGAGTGCGCGTGTGAAGGGGAGGGGGGAGAAAGAACCAGGACCCCTTCCAGGTTTACAGCCTGAGCCACAGCTTGGAAGGTGGTGCGATTTCCTGGGGTGCAGAGAGGAACCAAGAGTCCGTTAGGTGTTAACTTTGAAATAGCCGTTCAATCTCCAAGTGGATTGTTAACTCGGTAGGTAAACACACAAGTCAGAGAAAGGAGGAGGAGAGGTCACAGCTACAAAATCTGGGGTCATCCTATGACCCCATGTGTAAAGCTACAAGCCGGATGGGAGTGTCTGAAGCGTGGTTTCCGCACCGACACCGCTGCTGCTTGGATCCCAGGTGTGCTGGGCCACCCCGTGCACTGCAGGATGCTGACCAGCGGCCCGGGCCCCACCACCCCTTGGTGTGACAACCAGGACTGACTCCAGACACTGCCAAGTGTCCCCTGCAGGGCACCATTGCCTTTTTGAGGACCACGGGATGGAAGACTGTAAGCCGAGGATGAAGGGAGCCCTGACAGAAGCACCTGGCCAATGAGACGGGGAGCATGCAGTGAGGTGAGAGGAAACCCACAATAGTGTGCTGTCCCTGGCTTCTAGGGACACACAGCTCCCAAAAGTCAGGGGGCAGCCAGCAAATCAGTGCTGCTGAGAAAGGGATATCAAGGAATCACATTTCTACTTGTGTGCGGACCACGCGGAACTAATCTAGAGAGCCTTCCTGGCGGAGGTGGCACTCCCGTTGGCCTGAGAAGTCAGGTGAGTGGGAGAGAGAGGTGCTGCAGCTTGAGGGCTGCTGGAGGCATCAAATGGGGACTGCCCCACCCAGCCAAGGCAAGGTGGCCCTAAAGATGGCCCACTCCTAGCAGGGGCGGCTCCAGAATACTGCACAACCCGCGACTTCCCCCCAAGCAGGAGCCAGGGGCCGGCTTTATCTGCTGAACCACAGAGGGTAGGGGGAGTCCAGCTTGGGGGAGGGCACGGAGCAGGCTGAGCCTTGCCTCACCCCTTATTCCTACACCATGCCAGCCCCTGGCCCCGAGGGTACAGTTGGAATCTCATGAAAAGCCCATGGGCACCATGATGCCTGCCTCGTTCTCCTCTTCTCTAACCCTTGGACTCACAGTCCCCCAGGGCCCTCCACTGGGAAAATGCCTACAACTCGCCCCATGCCCGACCTGCATCTCTGCTCCGCTCTGTCTTCATCCCAACCATTACTCTGCACATACACCATATTAAAAAGGAAAAAGGTTTAAAAAAAAAAAAAGAATAGGCCTCACTTTGCTCCTAATTAATTACAAGAAATTCTCTCTGGACCAGAGATTCCTCAGCTGTGAAATGAGAATATTAAAGTATCTATGAGGTTTCATCCACATAAAAAATTTGGAGGAGCCATTTTCCTGTTGACTTCGTAAATTCTGAGAGAAACACTCGTAACAAACTGAACCAAGAAAACCTGCCAGAGGACGCCGAAGGGAGGGGGAGAGAAGGTATGTACCTGTCTGTCCTGCAGCCAGCTGAACACAGATATGTCGCCAGAGGGTGCAGTATTTTTCCAAGGTGGCCATAATGATTAACATTTCCACTTGAAAGAAATTCAAGCTGTACCAATCATCAAAACAACACGAAAAATCTAGAATGTTTTCAGAAGCCAGTGAGCGTGACAGAGAAGCTGTGGTCTTCGAGTCCTGCTTCCTTCAGAGAGCCCTGAATGAACTGGGCGGAGAGCCAGGGGCTAAGCCGGGTGCTGCCCTGAGGAAACAGCAGGGAAATGAGTGTGCCGGAGAAGTCGGAGCCACTCCATCTGCTGTGGGGCCCCTGTTGTGTGTGATGAGGCTGGGGCTTCCTGTCTCACTGATACCGAGCAGCATTTTTATATAGTGAGACGATTCATTCAGTAATGGTTTCAAATCTTTTATACATCAGTGATTCTCCAATGGTTTTTGCCCCCCAGGGGACATTGGGCAGCATGGAGGGACATGTTTACATGCCCAGGTTGGGGGAAGAATGCTCCTGGCATCTAGTGAGACCAGAGATGCTGGCTCAACATCCTACAGATTCTCCCAAAGGGCTATCAGGCCCCAACAGTCACATGGCCAGGGCTGACTCTACTGAAAGTTCTAGTACCTACACATGTGTATGTGTGTATATACACACACAAACAATAATGTATATAGACTATATATGTAAACATAGTATATAGTATATTTAATATATACATATATACTACATGAAACATGTGTTTCATATATACAGTTTTGGTCATGTGAAAAACTGAATTAAAAGTTTGTGAAGAACGCTATATATATGCATACTATATAACAATATACTCCATGTATTATATATAGAATATACTCTATAGCATATATAGTGTATGTGTGCATATACACACACACACACAGGGATATATATAGAATATTTGTGTACAGGAGGTATATCCTCCTATACATTTTCAATTCCTATCCATTTTTATTCTTTTCAAAGTAATACATGTACATAGTTTTTGTTTTTGGTATCATTAATCTACAATTACATGTGCAATATTATGGTGATTAAACTCCCCACTTCATCAGGTCCCCCCCACCAACCCCATTACAGTCACTGTCCATCAGCGTAGTGAGATGCTATAGGATCACTACTTGTCTTCTCTGAGTTGTACAGCCCTCCCCGTGCCCCCCCACTATGTCTGCACATGTATACAGTTTTTAAAAGTACAAAACAGGTGAGGCAAAAGACTCCTTATTTAATTACAAGCTTTTTAGCACCGTCTAGGCTCCTTTCTACTTCGCAAAGCAATCACTTTCAAAACTTTGAATGATTTTTATTACTGGCAGTGTTCCCTGGCATTGACTTCCAGGTTTCTAAATAAGCTGCTTATAATATTCCCTGTCAACTTTAGATATCACTTTGTTGATTTTCTCATACATAGATGAGGATTTTTGGTTTTTT
>JAQQAC010016209.1:5015245-5081671 GCA_029783875.1 Phataginus tricuspis | reverse complement strand
GTTGTTGGTAGCAAGGAGAGATAAGAAAGGAGAGAAAAGAAAAAAAAGAAATTTCTAGTAATAATAAAAAAGTAAAAGGAGAGAGAAAGAAAGGAAAAGAAAAGAAAAAGAAAAGGCAGCAACACCTAAAAGAAAACAGCAACAACAACAACAACAACCAAAAAACCAAAAAAAAAAAAAAACACCAAAACGCCCACCGGGGGTGGTTTCTGTGTGAATGCTGTAGGTGGCACTATTGCTCCACTATTCCAGAGCCGCGGCCACGTCGCTCCACACGGCCCTTTAAAGCTGTGGCCGGGTGAGAATGAATGGGAGGCTGTTGAAAGACAGGGAAAGAAAAAAAAGAAAAGAAAGGGGAGAAAAAACACTAACAACAACAACAACAAAAAAAGCCACTGAGAGTGGGTTCCGCGCGAGTGCTGTAGGTGGCGCTGTTGCTCCACTATTCCAGCGCCACTCTATAGTTCTGGCTGGGTTGGGAACGAATGGTAAGCTGTTGATCTCCGTGGGGGTCTCAATGGCAGGCACTCTTTCCCAGTCGCCAGCCACGGGGTCCAAAGCTCCCCAGGACTCCCAGCGTGCTGGGCTCAGTTTGCGGGGCTATCCGGCCCCTCTACTGAGCTACTGTCTCTTTAAGACCGTTGAGGTAGAGCGCACGCTTTTCTTCCCTTTTTTCTCCTTTCTTTTTCCTTCCCGGAGCCTGCCGCGGGCAACTTGCACGTTCCGGGCTGGGACCCTGTGCCCTCTGTCTCTCCTATCTCCGCTACACCGCAGGCTGTGTGTCGGTGCTCCCGGCGCAGACTTCCGCTCCCTCCCGGCTCTGAATCCTCTCCTCCCGCTGGAGCGCTGGGGAGGGGAGCGCTCGGTCGGCTCGCGGCTCCGTACCTTACCCACCTTGCCGGGACTCCCGCCGGAGTGCTGGGGTGGAGGGGCGCTCTGGTCTTGCTGGATCGCATTTCCATCCCGCCTCGCCAGGTGCCAAGTACTCTGTCCGGAGTGTCTGGCCGCTGGAGCTCTGGGGGGAGGGAGCGCTCGGTCCCACCGGGTCGCCGCTCCGTATCCCGTCCGCCTCACCGGCTGCCAAGTTCTCACAGGTGTAGCTGTACGCTGTGCACTTTCCTGTGTATTTTGGTCTCTCTTTTAGGGATAGTTGTATTTGCTGTATTTTCGTGAATAAATATAATGTTGGGAGGAATTTTTCTGCTGGTCCGTTCACGACGCCATATTCCCGGAAGTCCAGTGCATATATCATTTTTATGACTCCTTTCTTACACAACTTTTGTGTTTTCGTGGAGTTGCTAGTTGCCTGTTTTTATCTCCTTAGTTTTCTTTACTCTTCAGTAATTCTTCCAGCATTCCCTACAACCTTTCAATTCAATTTTTCATATGACCGAAGCACATATAATCTGTCAGTACTATGCCTTTTCACATGCAAAGCCGACGTTCCTTCTGAAATTTCTTGTCTCTGCTTCAGTTTGCTCATGTCAGCACTGACCTGCTGTAGAGCTGATGCCCTGAAACCACACCAACATCTTGAGAATGCCTTCTGCATCCTTCTATGTCCAGGATCCCAACTCTCCCACTTCCTTGGTTTACTCTCTCATTTTGGTGGGACACATCTCTAGTTCCTTCGTGAGAAGTGATGTGCAAAGCTGAAGTTTACTGATATCCTGACTAGGTACAAATATCTTTATAATACTCTTAATTAACAACTAGTGGGGAATGACTTCAAAATTAGGAGTAAAAATTATCTTTAGAGAATTCTTTGCTCAGTCTGTTTTCCAACTTCCAGTGTTTCTGTTAAGAAAGCTGATGTCATTCTGATTCCAGATCTTTCCTAGGACTGTTTTTTATTAATGCACTAAAGTGCTTAGACACTGCCCTTTGTCCCTAATATTCTAAAATGATGATACCGATGGGCCTTCATATAGTACATTTTTTGGTGTGCTTCATTTTTACTCACTGTTCTAGCCACTCGGTGTGAAATTTCTCTCTTCTTCAGACCTGAGGGTTTTTTTTCCCTCTCTTCCCCGGAATACCTACTGGTAAACATCTGAATAACCATCTCTCGTCTACCTGACAAAACTTGCTGCACCATATCGTCACTATGAGGGAAGGTATCCATAGGCCGCCTGCAGCAACTGAGTGCTTGAAATGTGGATAATACAACTGAGGAACTGACCTGTTAACATTAATTATGTTTAAGGTGTCACATGGGGCCAGTGGCTACCATATTAGCACAAATCTAAAGAGTATGACAAAAATGAGAAAAACAGAAAACAAAGGAAAAGAAATGACTTTAGCACCAACCCGAAGATTATATTAAAGATGAGTTCTGAAGAAAAATTTGAATATAATTTCTAACACCCCCACCATTACCATGTTTCTTATGTGGTTCTATGGTTCAATTCCTATGGCCCCCTTCCTCCTAAGAACTCCAGGAACTTTTGGAATGCTTTCACAGACCTAGGAACACCCCCTTGTAGCTAAGAATGGGTTTTAGTACTCCCAGTGTACAAACAGGGCAACCAAGGTCCCTCCTTTCTCTTGAGGGGGGAGAAATAGGAAGCTACCCTATAAAACAGAAATTTGTATTACACTTATATCATTGACAGCATAAAATAAAATAAGACCAATGGTAAATTCCTGATGGCAGCCTCACTGCAGGGGCAATGTGTTTCTTTTTGATGCTTTGGTAAGAAACACAGCTCTGGATAGCGGGCGCTCAGGGCATGGGAACTAGAAAGGCAGATCAGGGAAAGCTCTGTATCCATGCATTCGTTTACTCATTCAACAAACACCACAAACATAACAACTTGTTATCCAGATGCTCTAGCAACAATGCCCAAGACCGAAAACAGGACAAAACCAAATGCAAAAGTCCTGGGCATCCACTACACAGGCAAAAAACCTACTGGTTCCACTGACTCACAGGCAAGCACTTCCATCAGAGCTCAGTGCCCAGGGGGCAGCAGGCATGTAATAGGTGTGCACCGAAATAAAGAACAGGATCAAAACCAAAAGAAAGTCATGGTTTTTTTCTACTTTAGGAAAAAAAATCACACTAAGACTGTAGGAATAAGGAAATAAATATTCAGAGGAAAATGTTCATTTTTTATTTAAGGATCAATGGGGAAACACACTTTGCCTACTCTCCAGATGAGTCATTTAATAGCCACTTATTCCGGCAAAATGATATTTTATTATACTGTGGGTTTTTACAAGTTCAGTGTAAAAGTACGACTAATGAGAAAAAAAGTTCTCTTTATTCACATAGAGAAACAGAGACACCAAATAAGATATTTATATAAACTTGATTTCTTCTTTAATGTACTGTGACACCAATAACAAGTATTTCATGCCTGTCGACCTCGCAAAACCAGTACTTCTAAGCTCATGAAGTATATCAAAGCTTTCTGTACAGATGCCCAAGTGTCATTTGCACATTGCCCCAGAGTCAACACCCCTAGGCCCAACCACACACCACACAACAAATGAAAATCGCTTTCCTGACTCACACGATGATATGCCAAATGAATCCCATACGGAATGATCGAGATATGAGTCGCCCCACGACAGGTGGGTATGTGGTTAGGTTAGAGCATGACCCAATTGGGCCAGCCATCTATGACCCAGCCAGAGCACTATCGACTGAAAAGAACAAACCCAGGGCAAGTTTTAATAAGCTATCAGTCACACAGTGTTTGTTTCTAAGCATTTGTTACTATTTAAATTACACTGATAGGTTACATTTTATTAACTGGCATGGAACTCATCTTTGGTAGGAGAAAAATAATCACAACACTTAAAGATGCTATATTATAGTATCAGGAGAACGTGATTTTTCTCATGCAGCAAACTGTCTATTAACAACAATTTGAATCTGTCCCCACACAGTCCCAAACTGCATAAAGATAATCCTCACGTGATACTAATCAGTTTTTCGTTTATAGATGACACAGTGCATCCTGAGGTAGAAAAGAACCCTAATTAATCTCTTCCTCATTTCCCAAAGCTCTGTCTCCACGTTTTGCAAAAGAACGTTAAGTACAATTTTAAGCGTGATTGTCAAGCACATTATTCACTGAGAATTTCTGAACACCATATGGTCCTGGTGTTCAGGCTGGAGCTTCCGTCATCTGCCAAACACATCCTACATCCCCCTCAGCTGGAAAGGTCGACTATGCCGTCTTCAATTTCACTGAACAATACAAGCACATCCCTTTTGAAAAATAATTAAATCCAGCCATTTGCTCACATAAGTACTTCAGAAGCTAGGACACCAACGGCAGTAGTCAGCTCCTTCAAAGCATTCAAGTGCACACACGAACCAAGTGCTTCCTCAAAGGCCACCCCCGTACCTGGGACATCAGGAAGATGTGCCAAAGAAAAATAAAAATTAAAAACAAAAACGGCCAACACTCTTAACACAAAAGCACCGCAGCTTCACTACCCTTAAGGGAGTGAGGAGCCCTCCCCCAAGCTGAGACCTCAGTTATGGCCCTCTCTGATCCTCGCCCCTCTGGAAAATAAGACGCTTTCACAGTGACTGTGAAACCCCAGCTTTTTCCAAAAGGGAAATTTTTTTTGTTAAGAGTCAAATTCAACAATTGGGAGGTGGTGGCCATTGGGAATTATGTTCTCATTTGCATTGAGGGTCAGTCCTGCCCCCCTAAACCTTTACAGCAGTGGTTCTCACCTGGGGGTGACTGTGCCCCCCAAGAGATGTTTGGCACATCTAGAGGCACTGAGGGCTGCCACACCTGGGGGGGGGGGGTTTGTTCCTGGCACGCAGTGGGGCGAGAAGAGCAGCTTGTCACATGGCCTGTAACGCACAGGTCAGCCGTGCAACAGAGCCTCAAAGTTGACAGAACTGCAGGGAGCTGGAGGGGAGGACGGGCAGGGCGGTGGGCAGGTGTCACCTGCATGAGCGGACACAGGATGACCACAGCGCCAGTGCCCCCAGCAATCCAGCTAAGGAACACCCCTCTCTAGTCCATCTACACTGCACCTTGAACACCACTGGGGGTCTGTCTGCCCTCACTCTCCAGCTTTGCCTGAGCCATCAGCAAGCTCTCCACACTGCTTCCAACTCCCAGCCACCCCCGGGGCCCGGGGCCCAGGTCCCAGAGCTGCATTCTGCATCCCTGCCCATCGCCCCCTCTCTGCCAGCTTCCCCCGGCTCCCGCCATGCTGCCGGAGGCACTTCCCCAGGCACGCCCCCTGCTGCCACGAGGACAGGAGAAAGTGCGCAGTGACGCGGAGCCTGCCCTTAGAATCGCTTCCGGCTGTCGCATGGAGATCCTCTGCTGTTCTGTCTGGGACACAGCTGGCCTGGCGACGGAGAGCAGGGCCAGGGGCTATGAGCGAATCGCCCTCCACCCCTTGCCAGCTGCATGTACCCGCCAGGGCCAGCCTCCTCACACCTCCAGGCCCTCATCTGTCCCACTTAAGCGAACCCCTGCACAGGTACCTTAGGGGCCGACGCCTCCATTCTTGCCCAGGGAGAGCAGAGAACCCTGCCTGGCCCACAGGAGCACCAGCTGTTTACTCAGCCTGAACTGTTCTTGCCGCTGTGGTCCAGACGCCAAGGCACCAGCCTTGTCAGTGAGGAGACATGTGGCCCCAGACAAGACCTGTGAGCCTCACAGCTCCCTGTCCCTGTGAAGATGGGATGAAGGATGCCTAGGCTGTCAGGAGGAATAGAGACTTATGTAAAACCTGGAAGTGCCCCAGAGCATAGGTCCTGGCCCAGCAAAGCTGTAAATCAGAGTCCATCATTAGTTATCAGGAACAGAGAACAGTCAGAGTTAGCCCAGAAAAATCATTCCACATCTTTCCGTCCCATAAATTGAGACGCCACCATTCTTTCAGCACTAATTAATGTCTTTATACTTGTTCACTGGGAGACATTTAAGAACTGCTATGTCCATAACCTCATTTTCATTTCCTGCTTTTCAGCGAAAGTTATGGAGCCCATTCAAGTTCTGAGGCCCAGTTTTCAATGGGGTTTAGAGGAAACTGCTCCAGCGTGTGGTGATAGAAAAAGAAGTTCCACTCCATTCAATGCACCTTTTGGCCCAAACATGTATTAAAGAAATGTTTTTTTCCCCCAGTAAAATTCAATGATTCTGGAGCTTTGCTAATTGTTATGAATCTTTCATAAACTGATTTCAAAGAACTTTAATTTTCAGGTTTGAAAGACCTAGAAAGCTTTACCCAGGGCCTGCTCACTAGCTGCTTTTGATACAGTCTTCATCACACTACATTTAGAAAAATACTTTGTCTGATGTACTTCAACAGGAAGCAGCTAGATTAAAACAGGGTGCCACTCTCACAGTGGAACTCAAAAGCCACCGTGAGCCAAGCACCTCCAAGACGCCGCGGTGCCCTCCACCACTGAAGCACTTCAGAATTCCCCACCTCGGAAAGGCAAAGAAGAGAAAGACTGGAGGTGGTTTCCCAAACGCACACACACGCAAGCAAAAAATTAAACAACTGGGCAAGTCAGGGCAAATCAAAGATAATGGTATGAGAAATGAGACAGAGCTGAGAAGTCAGGAGGGTGCCCCACATTCCCCATGGGATACAACTGCACATCAGAGAAGGGAATCCCGCATCACGTTCTAGCGTTCCCAGACAGCTATTCAAAGAAACAAATAGGATTAGATGCTTGATTCACAGTATCCAAAAAATAAAGATGCAAGTTTTAAAAACACAGCTTCTACAGAGCATGAAGTTCCTCCCACAGGTCCCGGAGAGGAATTGCGGACTCTGTACGACGCTACCCTGAGTAAACGCTATCCACAAGAACTTTTCCTTGGGCCACTTCATCCAAGAACCTCAGCGCAGGTGACACCCAAGTACAGCCAAACAAGTCCCATTTCTGGGTGGGTAAGCTACCCTGCCGCAGCGTGCAGACCTCCCCCCAGCCTGCTCTACTCCAAGGATACATTTTTAAAGTACTGGGAGCTGGGCAGCAGGTCCACTGGGGTTGCAGAAACACATTTTGGTGCCAAGAAAGCACCACTTCCACGATATCCTTTTCAATGGTTGCCTCCCTACACATGGTAAGGGGTCCACCACACCTGGATCATTCACCACCGCACTCAACTTGGCACGGTCAACCATGCTCCCCACACAAGGAGAACTGCTTTGTACAAAATTCTGTGGGCCACCTACATAAGAAGAAAGCTGCACTTACATTACCTAATGTTTAGTGGGAAAAAAATACGTAATGGCAAGACTACATAATGGCAGTGAACTCAATGATGCCTTTGAAATGATTTGTGTTTCTATTAATCACAATAGGGTCTATAGGTATTTGCAGAACAGGAACACCTATGGGACAACTCACATAAGTGCAGAAACCATGCCGGGTGTGTGTATGAACAAATTTCCAGGTTTCCAGAGAGGTAATTATGGAGTATGTGGCATCAAAACTTCTTCACAAATTTGAGTTAAGAATTCCAGGAAAAATCTAATGAGCTAAAGACAACTTTTGTTTCAGTACATCTGCCGTCTTGAAATAATCCATCTCAAATCAACAAAAGTAATGAGGGTGCCCCGTACCCACGTCTCTGGGGCATCTGGCATCACTTTTCGGTGTGCCCCTCCTTCGCGGACTTCTGCAGTGGGCACACTGACCCACGTGGTGGGTGCAGAGTAATCTAGCTGGGCTGTAAACTCCATGAGGGCAGCAGTGCAGCAGATTTTAGTTATCAGGCCCAGCAAACAGCAGCCACACAGCAGCCACGTGCTGAACGAGCCCATCTCTGTGTTTTAGCTACTCTTTCTCAGACTGTTCGTCTGGTTCTTCTTCATCCTCCTGTCCATGAATGGGAGGCATTTCCCCCAACACCCCATCCTTGGATCTCTTTTTCCTCCAGCTTTGTTCCCTCGTAACATCATCCAATGTGGCAGCCCTCTTGCAGGTGACGCTAAAACTCTTACTTACTGCAAGGCTGCATGTCCTCTGCCCGCTTCACATTCCCCCCCACCCCCCCACCGTCTGCCACCCAAGCTCACTGTTCCAAACGGAAGCCCCACTCTCTTCCCCGCCTCACTTCACCATTTCCTTCGACCCACCCACTGTTGCTCTTTGCTGTTCCCATCTTGGACTCATTCCCTTCCCTTTCCTGTCCCCCTTCCAACATTCCATGAACCAGACACCAAGTCCTGTGATTTCAGCCCCACAGCATTCATGACGTTTTATCTCCCTGCGCCCACTGCCACTGCCTTATGGATGCCCTAGCTTCTGGAAGACTGCATACAATTTCCCTCTGACTTTTCCTTCTGCAAATCCACAAAACCACATGCACCTTTCTAAAACAGAGGTCTGATTACATCACTCAAAAGTATATAATGGATGACATCACTGCTCCAGAAACAAACAGAAGCTGCTTACATTGCCTGCCTGAACTGCTGGTTCCTATAATACAGCCAGAAAAAGCAAGCGGGTGGGGCCAGTACCATTTCAAGAATAAATGACTATAACACTGTAACCAGGAAAAGTAATGCCCTTCCTAACTCCAGTGGTCCATACTGCAATCCCCAGAATCTGTGGATATGTTAGGTCACATGGAAGTAAAGTTGCAGATGGAATTCACACTACTAATCTAACCTTTAAAAAAAGAACTTATCCTGGACTTTACATACAGGCCCACCTATAATCAGGCAAGTCCTTGGGCAAGAGGGCGGCAGGATCGCCAGTAGCGGAGTGATACAGCACGGGCAAGACTCAGCCATTGCTGGCTTTAAAGATGGAGAAGGGAAGGAGGCAGCCTCCAGACACTGGAAAAGGCCATTAAAAAAATCACAATAATAAACCCAAAGATTTCCCTGTAGAAAATAAAGTGGCCCTGAAGATGGCCTCCACTTTAGCCCGGCAAGACCCACTTTGGACTTGTGACCTTCAGGACTGTTAAGATAATACATTTGGGTTGTTTTCAGCCACTGAGTTTCTGGTCACTTGTAACAGCAGACACAGGAAACACATACACGCCTTTTCTCGCCACTGCATTCCCACTGTACTATATTCCTACCGTTTTACAGCACATAGCACTCTGTATTATAAACAGTTGACAACGTGACTCACAGTTACTTTAAGAGATAGTTCTAGGCCTCGGGGAGCTTACAATACAATCCATGTATAGTTTCTACAGCTTGTCAAAAGAGAAGCTGCAAAACCGACCTCAGCTGCTTGAATGAGATCTGTCACACAGGGCCAGGATGACAGTGAGTGTGTGTGGCCCTGAGAGTGAGCACCTCCTTTGGTTTTGTGCTGGACAACCTCTGTCCCTTACCCTCGTTGTGGCCCTGCTCGCACTTCCCTCAGAATCTTGCTCAAGATTCCCTGGGGCCCAGACAGCACCCTACTTTGTGTTCCACTGCAGTGTGACCATAGCCCCTTCATTAGAACTTGCTCTGAAAACCTGCACTCTCACTCCTAATGCTTCAAACTTCCACCTGCCCCTTAAAAATCCAAACGAGGCTTCTAGTAAGGGCTTTGGAAATGTGGAAAGAAGAGTAGTGACTTGGGAAGAGCGTCACTCAACCTGGAACTTATCTCCTGACCATGCAGAGCACGGACCCAGGACTTAAATATCCTCACTCACCCTCTGGGCCCAAGTCCTGAGTCTCTGCAGGCCCTTGGGAGAGTCAGGGCCCCACAATTCCTTTACCTGTTGGGAATCACTCATGACTTCCTTTATTATCCCATTCATGCAGACCAACCTTTACAAGATGCTCATTATAATGCATGGATCCCCACAGCCCTGCTCCTTTATGGAACCCACGGTCTCTAGGGCAGGTGGTAAAAATCCCTCATTTCTACTCGACAAGTGGCATTCCAGGCATTATAACAGAGGTTCAGAAAGTTTGTTGAGAAATAATAACAAGTGTTGATGAGGATGTAGAGAAATTGGAATGCTCCTCTATTGTGGGTGGGAATGTAAAATGGAACAGCCACTTGGGAAAACAGTCTGGCAGGTCTTCAAAAAGTTGGAGTTAGCATAGGCCCTGCAATTCTGCTCTTAAGAATAAACCCAAGAGAAACGACCATATATGTCTACACTATCATTTGACAGAAAAGGAGTGAAGTACGGATTCACACTACAGCATGGAACATTTGAAAGCATCATACTAAATCAAAGAGGTCAGACACAAAGGGCATGTATTCTTTGATTCCATTTATTTGAAATGTCCAGAATAGGTACATCCATAGAGAGGCAAAACAGATCAGTGGTCGCCTAGGGTTTGGTGGGGAGAGACTGACAATGGATACAGTGCTTCTTCCCAGGGTGTCAAAAAAGTACATTGTGGTGATGTCTACACAACTCTGTAAATGTTCTAAAAATCACTGAATTGTACATCTATAACAGGAGGGTACTGTATGTAAATTATGCCTCAATAAAGCTGTTTTTTTAAAAAGCTGAGATCCTTTAAGTAATTATCTATGTGTACGTGTATTTTGAACGAAATACATCATGACATACTTCTAATTTTTAATAAACTGAAATCTCTTCATTTGCTCTGATATAGAATTTTAAATAAGTACAGTTCCTCTGATGTCCAAAGTGTAATTGCATAATTTAACAGCGTAAGAGGCTTGTAGAAGGGCTTTCTAAGTCAAATTACATCTGAACAATAAATGTTAACTGAATCAAGTTATATTTATATATAACATGACTTTTCAACTGGTTTGTGATTAAAACTGAAAGACATGGAATGTTTCTTGCTGGTTCCCAGAGAATCCAGAAGATGAAACTCATCTGAATACCTGTTTATCAGGAATCGGAATCTCGAACACCAGAAGCCCCAGATTCAGTGGGTTTTAAGCTCAATCAGGGTAGATTAAGAAATTCAATTTTCTGTCATGACACATGACAAACGCTTCAAGAATGACAGTGAACGCTATTTCCTAAATTGCCCAGTAGCTAAGAACCCTTTTACAGAGCATTTTCCAGAAAGCACAAAGTTCGGCACTGCTACAAAGATGTATGTAACGCATGCACTTCAATTTCAGTGAACGCACTCTTCCGTTTTGGGCCAAACTATCATTATAACATCAGAATTTCATAGGGCTAATACTTTCCCAGGTTCCTCAAAAGAACACAGACGTGGTCAACCTCAGCAGCATACGTCATGCTGGTAACATGAGGATCAATGGAAATGGCAATCAGCAGCTGACATGCCTCACTGCCCAGCTGCATTTCTTGCTGCAGAAGGAAGGAGGAGGTTGTAGGAGAAGCCCGCAAAAATCCTGGACCCTGGCTCTCCTGGCACTGTTAGCTGAGACCCCTTGGTCCAGGCACTGAACTTCTGACTCTAACAGCTAAGTAGCCGTTTCTGCACTGTACTGGTATTCTATTGCTGCTGTAACAAGTTGCCACAAACTTAGATGCTCTTAGAAACACAGACCCGTTCTCCTACAGCTCTGGAGCTCCGATGTGCAAAACGGGCCCCAGGAGAGAATCTGTCCCCTCCCTTGTCCACCTGCTGGAGGCTGTGGCATTCCTTGGCCCCCGAGCCCACATCATGCTGACCGCTGCTTCAGGGGACACATGTCCTCCCTGACTCTGATTGCATCAGCTCCCCATCTCAAGACCCTGAAATCACAAGAGCAACATCCCCTTTGCCATGTGAAGTAACATTCACAGGTCCCAGGGTTGGCGTGGGCATCTTTGGTGGTGGCGGGGAGGGGGGGCATTACTGCCTACCACAACCCCCCAGGACCAACGTGAGAGGCGTGAGGAGACTGGACTCCAGGACACACAGCACAGTGAGAGGTGATGGCAGCGGAAACTGACTGGAAACAGCAGCGTCAGGTTTGACTGGACTGGTAGTAGTAGTCTTTTTTGGGAGAAAATGAGGGGAGTGGGCATACATGGGCTCTGCCTTGTGAACTTATTTTAGGCTACAGCAACACCAGGAACCAGAGGAGGAGGGTGCAAGCCCAGCCACGTAAGCTTGGCCTCAAAGGCACATGTCACTTACGGAACTCCTCACTTAACTCTCATGTGTACCGTTATCCCCAAAGCACACACACAGATTGAGCCGGACGACTTCCACAAGATGCCCGAGCGACACAGCCTCAGAGCTGGCATCTGAATTCTCGGCCAGTCCCTCTCCCACTGCCCATCAACACCAACACGTCTTCCTTGAGCCTGTGGGGACAGCTCAGTGTCCAAATGCCACCACCCCTTTTCCCTAAAACACCGAAACCAGAAGTATATTCTCTTCAAGCCAAGAGAAATACAACCATTAGATTTACTGCCCTGAACGGAAGCCCATCGAGGATCCATCCCCTCTCATTTGGTGTCTGTGCTCATACGAATCCAAACTCCTGGACAAGCTGGGTGAGCTTTGCACCATTCAGGGCCCCACCTCTGTCCAGAAACCACACACCTCCCCTCTTCCCCCATCTAAGGGTTCATACTCACACATCCAGCAGGTCCCTCCTGGGCACCCAAGGAAGCCCACACCTTCGTCACTGCCCTACCCCTGCACTGGGGACGCTGGTACCTCACCCGCCGCTCCAGCCACATGAGGTCCTCAAGGGGGGAACTACGCTTGTTGTTTCTACAATTCTACTACAGTGGAGCCGCCTCTCCTGAACCTCCACATTCAAAGCCAAACACACACATATATATATCCTCTCCACAAACATTAATTTCCAAAGACAATCATGTGCCAGTGCAAGCCTCCCTCCATGTTTCTAGGGGGCTGCGTGTTTGCATGAAAGCTCCTGTCTTTACCCACTGCTGCCCTTGAGCCAGGAAACTGTAACGGGGAACCTTGCAGGATACCTGATTTTTACATGCAAAAGAAAATCTTGCTGAAACATGCCACACTACACTCAGGCGCTCTTCCCACGCAAGTGCCCTTCGTGCTGCTTGGAGCTGAGACCCGGGGAGCCCTGACTGGGTACTCTTCCTCCGAAGCTGCAAAGCGAATGAGCCCTTGCACACTAAGTCCAGACCGTAGGTGCACACGTCATGCTGACCCCCCCAGCTCTGAAACGATCAGCAGGTGCAGGCAGACGCAGGGCAGCGGGCACGGCACTCAGAACTCCAGCTCATGAGAGGCCTGCAGGGCACAGAAGGGGGCCGACAATCCCCCCATTTTCAGCCATGAAACGCAAGAATCTGAGTAGCTTTTGTAACAGTTTGGGACGTGTGATCTCCAATGCCTGTTTGGAAGGTCTAACTGTACAGAGCTGGGGTTGGCAGGCTCTTTCTGGGAAGGGCTAGACTGTAAATATTTTAGGCTTGGTGAGCCAAAAGGCAAAATCAAGAATGTGATGTTGAGGTTATATAACAAGACAGAAAACAAATTTCCCCCAAATTTTCACTAACAAACTTCTGACTTTATGAACACCCAAATATTAATTTGTCATGAAATATTCCTTTTGATATTTTCCCCCCAACCATTTAAAAATGTCAAAACCATTCTCAGCTCAAAAGCTGTACAAAAACAGGCACTTTGGCTCAGGGGCTACAGGTTGAAACCCAGCCACCGAGGAACACAGGTGACCCCACCTCCTGATGACAGACCCCACTGGCCCAGCTCTGGCAACAGCAAAAGGAAGGGAAATCAGACTTCGTCGTCAGGGAGGAAAAGGACCTTCTGAGCCCAAGATGCAATTTGTGTTGTTTGTGCTAAGAAACTGACTTCAGGGGACAATGGATGGTTTCAAGCATGAGGAAAGGCCTGGTGTCTTTTATATACAAGACACTGCTTACTTCTTAAACTCTCTGCCTTCTTTACTCCTTAATTTGTGTGTATATAAATCAAAATTAGTTGGTGTGCAGTAACTCCCTGTGTCACACACACATAAATGGGAAGATCAAGGTATTGCACGTGGTTCCAGTTTTCTCTTTTCACCATGCCATAGAAGAAACCCTGATAATTCCAAAAAGCACTAAAGATCCTACAATCCAGGCCCTCCACCTAATAAAACCTTTAATATTAAAGGGGATGCATCCAGGAGTCAGCAATTGACTTTAATGAGATGTATGCACACTTTGAGATGCTGGCAAGATTAAAGTGTTTTTTATTGGCAGCTGTCCTAGTTTCTGATCAGTTCTCACAAAATCCATCTCCATGTGAAAAACAAAACAAAACACAAAAAATGTGCTGTTTCACTTCTGCATCCGGTCTAAAACCACCAGGATGAAACTCCCCAGGGGTCTCCAGCGACTTCACAACTGCCATGCTTCGGTAGTGACAGGTCACAAAACCCACTTCTGAAAGGGACGTTTTGTTTGTGTAAACATAAGAACTACCAATAGTTCTTTAAAGGGGGAGCTTTAAAAACACTCAACAAATGGAAAAGGAACGCGGAAAAGTGGCACGAACTAATGACACCGGCTGGAAAGGGCAGTGAAGGGGGTGGGGCAGGGGTGCCTATTGATAGAATTTTGACTTTTGGAAAGTGGAAATGTTTTTCATATTTAAAAAATCTTTAACCCTCCAGAGGCTCGGGGTGAAAAAATGTGAGAAGAAAAGAAGAGAAAGAGAAAAGTTATTATACGAGTGAAAGAAAGCAAAATTGGCAAAATGGTAACAAGGGATGAATGATTCTTTAAGGTTTTCGTGGGTTTGGATTTTTTTCAAACTATAAAGCTAGGGGAAAAGACGTGCATAAACCTTGGCTTCAATCAACATATTTTGCTGACACCAGTTCCACTTGGTTACTATTTGTCTTCAATGAAATACCTAGTTAAGTGAGCCTTAACATTGAAATAAAAGTTCATGTTGCTCGTTTAAAAAAAAAAACTACTGACTTTACGTCTGCGGGGAGCTTGATATTTGTTGCTAACACACACTTTCACAAGTCCCTGATGCTCCCAGCCGTGAGCTGGACAGGAGTGACCACCCTCCCCTCTGCACCTCCAGGGAGGCCTGGCATTATTCAGGGGGCCTCAGAGAGTCACTGTGAAAACTGGGTCAGAATTTCCACGGACACCATGCTTCTGGAAAGCCCTCCAGGTGGGACGCCACCCCAGAAACTTCTCCAGCTCCTACAGGAGAGCAAAGGTATTTCTGAGCACATACCTAATCATTAGTAGGAGTTTGGAATATTTTTAAATAACTCACGACAGCATTTATAGCATTTCCTAGCATGCCAGGTGGTCGTAGTTGTCATACAGTGAAAACTTGTCTCGGTCCTTGTCAGGATGTGAGTGTGGGAGGGTAGGGGGATTTGAGTTTTTGCTGTTGTGTTTAAGAAAAGTGCATCACCTTACTAAACGTACAAGTTTGAACTCCAGTGAAGTCTCACAGAACTTCCCAGGTTCAGTTCTTGCTCAAGGTCAGTGATCTGCTCCTTAGATAAGCCCTCACTTCACCACTCTGATTTCCTGGAGAGTCTGCAAGAGTCCTCCTAATTTTCTTCTTCTTAAGTCAAGTACTTCCTCAAAGGGAACCCCAAAATTAATACCTCAAAGTTGTACAAGATCCACAACACCTCAACATAAGGGAAGACGTTCATATCAGGCACTATCCTGAAGAATCCATCGAGCCCTACAAACCACCTTCATGTGGGTTATGGAGAAGCACTTTTAGATTCCCTGTGGATTTCCCAGCCTGGGGCAGGGCTCACGTCCGGGGTCTGGAGAGGGTTCCCAGTGGGCCTTCCTGCTCTACAGACTTCCCCGAGCAGGGCACCTGCTGTGGGGACGAAATGCTAACTTTTCCTAGATTAGACTTCCTCCCACTTAATCTTTAAAGGGCTGGGTTTCCCCCAGTGCCTGGTTTTATCAGGTGCCCCCTCCAAGAACCTTTGTGCACGGGTGTTAGAGGAGACCAAAGCCCATGATTTGGCTGTGACCGAGAACAGGGTACAGGGCTATAAACTGTTTAACTGCAATTTTATGTTCGTGGGGGTATTTCCCCCCATTGACAGGCATCACATCTGACACCTAGAACACTCCAGGGACGTTCAGTTGAACAGGTGATTTGAAAATAAGAATTAACAGAGTCCCCATATTTGTCCTTTATAAACCACTGACAGACGAAGGCGCCACAGCAGTGGTCCAAACACGAGCAGCAGGCAGGGAACGCATTTTAAGGGCTGTGCTTCCTCTTGGCCTGGTCTCCCACGGTTTGCTTTTGATCAACAGGGTGGCCTTGAATACCCGACCCAGGATGTGAACTCATCAAAGAAAAGCTGGAGGAAGAGGAGGAAGAGAAAGCAGCCAAAGCTCTTACGGTCAGGAACACAGGCCTGGACCTCAGCACCAGCCAGCACCCCGCTGCCTGGGGAAGAGGGGCGCCCAGAGGGCCTCACGCCCGCCACGAGGGGATGGCCGCATCTAGGTCCCTGGCTTCCCTTGAGCCAGCTGACTTCCTGCTCTGCCCCCCCCACCCCCCACCCTACCCCGTCCTACCTGCATCAGACACACCCTCACCCAAACGTCCAGAAGAATCACAAAATCAAGTCCAGAGAGGCACCGTGGGTGACCAGCAGGTACATTCAACCAGAATCCCAAGGGAGAGACTCAAGTCCCCGTGTCACCACTTACATAAGTCCATGACCTTCAAAATTCAGCCTCCTTGTTCCTCAAATGCCTATCCCATGGGTGCAGATCAAGCCAGGCGACAGCCTCCTGGGAACCGCAAAGCGCACACAGATGTTCAAAATGATGCCCGGTGTCCTCCTGTGAGCCCCCGGGGACAGAACAGCCAGTGGGTAGGCGATAGCTTCTCAGGACACCACCGCTTCTGGGGGACTCCCCCTTACGATGTCCTGGCACTCCAGGCCTCTCTTATACACCAGAAATACGGTCGCACGGAATCCCATTATAGCTCTAGTATAGCCTGGTATGTCCAGTGCGGCAGACAATTATTAGGTTAACTGCCCCGTGTGTATCCCTCTTCCTAACAGTACCCCGGTTTCTTCATGGGGAATTTCCTTTCCTTGTCTGTCTCACAAATAGTGCTGGGAACAGAGAATTGCCCAGGGTGCTGCTAATGAAACTCCAGGCCCCGCCTGCTCTGCTATCTCCCGAGGTTTCAGGAGAGGTCCAAGCCAAGTGATCCCAGGCACGTGTAGTTATGGAGATCTGAGAAAACAAAACATTAACATAATAAATCAAATCTTCCTCTCTGTCCACCTTCTCTACCCGTGAAAGGAGGCAGTTGGGAAGTAGAGTTACAGCGGCCCCTTCTGGGCTAGCTCAGAGGGGTAGAGCTAGAAGGTCCATGAGCATCCCCTGCACAGCTGTGTGATGGCTGTTGGGCTGGTCTAAGAATGGCTTCCAGGAGTATTGCATTTTAGGATAAATCATTCAACGTCAGGGCACGAGTGGGCAGTGCCAGATAGCAGATCATGATATGCATGGCATGAGGGTGGACCAGAAACAAGGCTGGAAGTCATCCAAGCCAGAAGCTAGTCTATGGAAAATTCCCCCATACCAAACTTACCATGTATCAAATCATTTATCAAATGCAATTACTAGAGGGTTTCCAAAATGTAACAAGCCAAAAGCCCACAAGCCATTATCAATAACAGATTGCGAAGCACACTGATGGCCTACAGAAAACCTGAACTACTCATTTCCTCCACAGAAAGTGATAATCTCGAGATACCGACACAAGAAGAGAGGTGCATCTGGAGTTTCTTTTCTGGTCTTGGCATGTGAACCAGGGTTGCTCCTGTCACAGTGAACACTGCCCTGTCACCTGCTTCCTGCTTCCCAGTCCTGCATAGCTTCCTTCATTCCTCTGCTCCTAAAACTAGCTTCCACATCCTCCATCGAGTCCCAGGGCTCATCAATTCCAATAAACTCTGTTAGGTTAAGTCAGCCAACAACTGTTGTTTAAACAGAGACCCCTAATGCATGCTCATCTGATCCACAAGGGGATGCGTGTCTCCTGGTACACTAACATGCCCAAGATGTGTGTGATGCATACTTAATTTAAGGCCTGGTGTTATTTAAAGCTTGGTTTTTGTGCAAGCTTTAAATAAAGTGCATGCACGCACACACACGCTGATAATTCCATGTTAAGCCATCTGGAAAAATACACAAGAAACCATCAACAGTGGTCACTCTGGGAAGTGGGATTAAGAGGGAGAAAGGAGTCACTTGTGCCCTGAAGTACTTTGAACTTCTAAATTTTAACTAAATAAACAGCATGTACTGTCATAAAAATAAATGCATACAAACCCAACAGGAGGGCCAAACACAGAGAATAATAAACTCTTACCCATGAGAAATGCGTAATCTCCTTTGGAATCTTTTTTCTCTCTCCTCCTCAGTTAATTTCCTCTGCCAATATTCAGCCTTAGGCCCATCTCCATCCACAGGCTAAACTCAATCTCACCGTCCAGTGTTCTAACGAGCAAGGCAGAAATCCTTTTCTCTCACCAGAGAAACAGAATGGAATTGCCAACTCTAGGCCTAGTAGCTCACACCCAGAATACTGACCTTCCCACATTAATGGTGGTGCTTCACATTTAATCAGTGAAAAACTCATGAATGAATGGATTGCAGCACAATGGCCATGATTATTTGTTTCCACAATATTGAATTCATACAGTAAATTATAGTTAAATTCCACCAAATACGGTTATGCTTTTTTGTTTGGTTTTGCTCTTATCTTGCTTGATTTATTGCTTAATTTCCAAACTCCTTCTTTATCCTGGTGAATGACGTTTTCTCTAATTGTTACATCTTGTAACAAAAGTAGTTTCTGCCCTTACTTCTGATCAAAAGTAGAAGTGAAGTTACAAACTGGGAGAAAATTAATGCTGCATTCATACTAAATTGACAGCAGTAGCATTTTTTTACATCCTATAAACGACATAAGCGAGGGATACACAAACAATACATGATGGTGGAGTAGCCGTAACGTTCCCTGGGGCTTGCCACTAAATACGAGTCTTCCGAAGAACACTGCCAGGCATCAGTGAATATACATACACACATACAACATACATCTGCTGTTCCGCTGGCAAGTACATGTCTTCCAAGACCCCACGCAGTCAAACCTGTGTCCTGGCATCTTCCTGAGCCCACTGGGTCCGTCTACTTCCAACTCTCGGCCCACCATCCGTGAGGATCACGTGCAGTGGACAGGACATGCCCCTTCCTGACTGGGTAACATAGGGGGTGGGGTGGGAAGACAACGAGCGGGGCTTCCCGTCTGCCTGAGCACACGCCACGGGCAGGACTACATGACGAGTGTGACACGGCACCGACCAGGCCACAAAGGACAGTCTGGTGGGAGAGGGCGAGAGCTCTAGGCTATCGTGAAGCGACACGGCCACGCTGTCACACACTGCTCTTGGCGCGTTATGGACACTCAGAACAAGCCATCTGGGGGAGGATGGACACTCAGAACAAGCCATCTGGGGGAGGATGGAAGCTTCCTGGAGAAAGCTGAATCTGAGCAAGTTTCACAGATTATGCTGCAGTTGTCAGGAGAAAGGGGAGTAGGGACCATCACGGATATCCCACACTTCTAACAGAAACCTTTACTGGGTGCCCATGCACCACGGTCTTTGCCTGTCATCGCACTGAATGCAGAAGACCTCATAAACACTGTCCACTCCACGCTCCTGATGGAGGAACCAAGGTGGAGAGGTTAACGCGGCAAGGCAGCACCACCATTCAGTGCAGGAGCCTCACTGCACCCTGCGCCGAGTCCCTCCCACACCAACGCCATTTCCACAACTCCCACAACCTTCGGGGAACCACCATGCTGCAGTGGAGGTCACCAGAAGGCCTCTGTGCACTAACCAAGCACACCATGCCCAGACAGTCCAGCTGACCTGCTGTTCATCCGCCCTCCTATTCTCTGAGCACTGTGCACCCTGTGACCTGTGCTGGCATGGACAACTGATAGTCCAGCGGCGCCTCCCTCCTGGGCCTTATCTTGTGCCAAGGGGAAGTGCCCCAGGCTGGCGTCTCCCCCACAGGTACACACACACCTTGCCACACAGCCCTGCAGCCTTTCCCTGGCCACCTTTACATAGCAAAGGCCAACGATGCAGACATCAGGTGGATAATAAACACACTCTGGGGACTGGAACCTCTCCAAAGAACAGAAAGTGCAAGAACAAACACCACCCAGGAAATGGAAACTTAAGCTGGGGCTTCCATCCACCCCTGACTGCAAGAAAAGTAACCCATACCAGGTCGAAATTATTACCACTCAAAAAGCAGCATGTGTGGCACTCAGACCCAGACCTTTGAGGGAAGAAAAAGAAAAACAAGAAACCAGACAAGACTAAATCTAATCTCCAGTCTACATAAATCATTATGTTTCAATTATTAACTGAAACTCCAGACACCACATACAGCACCAATATACCAAGCGGTTAACACTTAAGATGCCCGGAGTCAGCATTCTGTCCCCCCATGGCCCTGATCTCAGATGCTCTCTGACCACCCCACAAGGGCACCTCTGGGGTCTGCTCAGGGTCACGGTCACTTTCCCTCCAAAGCCTTCAACCCTGCAAGTTCCAGCATGCCACCCGTGAGTGGTCTCACCACCCCATGTGCAAACGTAAAATGTTCACAGCAGCCTTATCCAGGTGAGCCGTAAGGTGGAAGCCACCCCAGAGTCTATCGACAGCTGAGTGGACAGACGAAATGTGGTCTAAGGAGAAAGGAGGTTTGACACCTGCTTACAACATGGATGCACCTGGTGTAATAAGCCTGTCGCACCAGGACAAATACTGTAGGGTTCCATTCATAGCAGGTACCCAGCACAGCCAGATCCAGAGACACAGGCGGGAGAACAGAGATGAGCAGGGCCTGGGGAGAGGGGCGGGGAGTTGTTCAGTGGGGATAGAGGTTCAGTTTGGGAAGATGAAGAAGTCCTAGAGATGAATGGCTGCACAACAGTGTAGTTAAAGGCATAGAACTCTGCATTTAAAAATGGTTAAAATGGTAAAGTTTATATTATATATATTTTACCACAATTTTTAAGAAGTAAGTAAGATTTAAAATCCAGTTCTTATGTCCCACAAGTCCCATTTCCAAGCACTCACTAGCCACACCTGAACAGCCGCTGTATTGGGCACCACAGATCAGAGAGCGCTTCGACCCTGCAGAAAGTTCTACCTGACAGCACTGGTCTGGTGGATTTAACCGAGTCCCCCTGACTAACCCGGGCAACTGAAGAAAAAGGTACATCCCGCATACTTAACTGGCTCCCTCTGGATTCAGCGCCCATTCATTCATTCATTCATTCAGCAAACATCAGGCACCCCATTCATCTTCATGCCAGGCACTTAACAATTACCAAGACATTCTGGGCAGCTGACCCCTTCACAGGCTAGTGGAGGAGCCCACAGGTTAAAAGATAAATCATAGAATGCAACATGGGCCACTTCACCAATATAAACCAAATGCTAATTGTCTCAAGACTCTGTTCTGCACAGTTCCCATTCCAGAGTGTTCTACGCTGCTCAAGGGCCGACCCGAAACCCAAGGCAGATCATGTTGCTGTGAGATGTTTAAGGAGTCTCCACTTTCCTCTTCTCCACGTACTAGCTCATGTCCTACCCCCGTTTTCCTTCCCAGGGTCTGAAGAATCACCTTTGCCTTCCCAGAGCTAATCACGCTCCACCATTTTTTCTTGATACTATCCTCTCCGGCCTGCTCTGGGCCCTGTGCTCCCTGCTCCACCCTGGCTTCCTGTCTCTCCCTATCTGTGATCCCAAGGGACCCTCCTCCATTCTACAAACAAGCTCAACTTCCTTTTATTAGAGGGAAGGCATATCTTTTTTAGACTGTTTTCTCTTCTCCAATCCATCCGGGCTTGGCAAACCACTTCAGTAAAGGGCCAAGTAACAAATATCACAGGCGCTGCGCATCACACACCGTGTGCTCTATATTGCTCTCTACTTATCTTTTCAACTCTTTCCAGATGTGGAAACCATTCTTAGGTTGGGGGCCGGGCCGGACAAAAGGGGCCACAGGCTAGATGTGGCCCATGGGACGTACCGCACCAACTCTAATGCATGTTACTCTCACATCTCGGCTGTGTTTTTCTCTGTGCCCCTCTTGGTCCAAAACAGTACTGCTTAACAGCCTCCCCACTTTTCATCAAATAGACTCCAGCCTCCAGCCTCCACGACTTCAGCGCACTCTCTGAACGTCCCAGCTCCATCTGCGCCTTCAGAAAACCTTTGGAGCTCCTCCCGAGTGACCTACTGTGTGCTGCCAGCTGTGGTCACTGCTGCCCAAGATCCAGGACAGCTCTTCTCCCTCCCACCACAGCCCCAAGTGCACATGCGACCTGTCCAGCCAAGCCCAGAGCAAACGCCCCCACCTTTCCAAAAGCCTGTATGTCTCCAGGCAAAGTGACTTCCCCGTGCCCCCATATCCCGGCTTCCCTGACCTATATAGCTCCCCACAATACCTGGACTAGGGTTCCTGATATGCTGTGGATCCTCAATCCAAGTTTTCTTAAAGAATGAGGACTCGTTTCCAAGGTGACATCAGAAGCCGAATCCCCATCCTCACCTGGATCCACAGTAATCACCACCACAGCCGGTTTCCGCACACCCACGGCTGAGCTGGGAACTGGAGAGCCTTTCATGCGTCGTGTCGACTGGGACTGTCTCTGAGCAGGCAGCATGCTGGACACATAGGGTCACAGCTGTGTCTTCTGTACACTCACTGCTTTGGACTGCACGTGTGGGTCCCCCAAAATTCGTGCTGAAACCGAATGCTCACTGCATGTGCATGAGCGGGGAGCCCTCTGGAAGGGGATCTGTGCCCTTATAAAGAGACCCCAGAGAGCTCCATCACCCCTCCCACCACGTGAGGACCCTGTGAGAAGTCGCTCGCCCATGAACATGCAGGCAGGACCACACCAGACACAATGTGCTGCATTGTTGACATCGGACTCCCAGCCTCTGGAACCGTGAGACATAAACGCCTGTTTATAAGCCATCCGGTTTTTGGTATTTTGTTACAGCGGCCCAAAGCGACTAAGACAGCCACCCATGAAGGATTCAAAACTGTGAGGTGCTTGGGTAATCATCAAAGCCACGAACAGTGTCAACGAACAAAACATTGCAATGAATGCTCCTCGGCACAGTCGAAGCCTCTCACGATGCAATACAGACCAGGGTCAGGTCCCTGTTACCCTTCCATTCCCTCCACAAGGGCTTCTTAAGCCCTACTGTATGCCAAGACAGCACCAGAGAGAGGTACAATAAAAAGCAAGACAACCTGTAACAGTGACTTCTTCACTACTCCCGAACAAGAAAGCCAGGACATACTTGTCACTAAAACACATACATTACTCAAGACAGTGGGTGTCTCCAGGTTGAGGACCAGCTCCCTTACACTCCCCTGCCTGCCCCCACACAGCGTTCTCCTCAAAATAAGGACTCAGTAAATACTGGCTACACGGAATCAGGTTCCCCATGAAAGGTCTTTGTAACGTTGGAAGCAATGAGTGGATTGGCCTTTTCAGTAAATGCTCCAAGACTGAAAAAGAAAGAGCAGCCATTTATTTCAGTCTCAAAACCACTTGGGGAATAGATTTTGCACTTCAGTTTCTGTTAAAAGGGAGATGGCGCCTGTCCCACCCGCAGAAGAGAAATTAAAGTCACTGCTTCGATCCAACAGTGAGAGCCTGTCGTCTTTATTATGAAAATCCAATTTGCATTCTCTGACCTCCAAGTCATTTCATTCTGTAGCTTTGTTCCCTTGCCAGTGAGGTTAAATGCAGCCCCCTGAGCAGGAAGCATCCTGTTTGGAAAATGGGCCCTGCCCTTTGTAGAAATTAGCTGCATTTTGATTTCACAGCTAAACTACAGAGGCTGCTGGGTCAACACTGATATTCGGATTATGTGGAAATTATTTCGTAATTATTACCTGGGCAAAACAAATGGAGCTTATTGAACTTCACAAGGGAGTGACAACAGGACTTTTATACCACATGGGGAAAGTGCTCAGTTCGGACGCTTGGCCGAACAAGAATCGTCCAATACACTTAAAATTTGACAGCTTTATGTAATGGCCACATAATAACAACTGCCACACTTTAAACGTGTAAAGGGTATGTACCTAAGCCACCACAGGATGGAAGATAATGGTGCGCATTTCAAGTCATCAGCATTATTTAAAAAACATAGAGCAAAGGCAGTATAACACAGAAGATAAGTAGTGATACTATAACATCCTTCTACGCTGATGGACAGTGACTGCCATGGGGGATTGTGGTGGGGACTTGATAATAGGGGGAATCTAGTAACCACAGTGTCGCTCATGTAATTGTATATTAATAATAGCAAAAAAACACAACATAGAGCAGCTGTGCATTTTATCAGCATAAATGTGAGCTAAAGCCATGCCAGCCAATTCAGGATGATCAATTTCCAGCCATTCTGAAGAGTGAATCATTCAAAAATGCTTCGGGATACATAAACATTCATGTTTCCTCCTGCAATTTCACCCATCTTTGTTACCAAATACCCTATGGCCGGTGTGCTCAAGGTAACTCAGACTACAGCACTGGGATCCTCCTATGCCCATAATTTCACTAAAATATCTCACTTTGCATTCTTCTTTACAAGATAATAACTGCACTAGGCTACACCCAAATACAGAATTTTAGAGACTAGTATATTTATATTCAAACAAATAGAATATACACTGTTCTTTAATACTAAGCGTTTGAGGCTAAACATTAAAGATGGATATATTAAGCAGTTTTATTCATAATAGCCAAAAAGTGGAGATAAGCCATGTATCCTTAAGAGGTGAAGGGATATATATGTAAAAAAAAAAAAGATGGATATATTAATACCTAAACAAATAATATACAAAGGACACTGTCCTTTACTACTCATTTTGACGGGAAATCAAAGGCAAGCCCAATCCTTTGGTATACTTAAAGGGTGCGTGGTTATTTTTAAAAAACCAAAAATATTTCTCAGCTACAGTTCTTCATCGTGTGTTTACGGGTCTGTGTGACTCCCACGCGGGGGGTCTGCTTACTTTGATACCCGCGCCCCTTATTACAATCAGGCGTGCTCAGCGGTGGAATTCGCACTTAGTCTGAGCTTAAAACTCGGAGGCGAACTTGTACACTTCTTAGGAAGTCCCACAGCCTTTACCTCACTTCCTTCCTTCTACAAACAGAGCTCTGTCTGTACGGGATGGCTTCACTTCCCTAGAGCACAGGACGGTCCTCCCCATCCCTCTGAAGAACACCATAAACAGTGCGGCCCACACATGCACAGTGCACGGCGCAGAGCCCTCAGGCACGCGTGGCCTCAACGCCCACCGGACGCAGAGGGTTCCGCAGCTTGTTTTAGCGGGAGGAAGGGGTAAGAATTCAAGCGGGATGCTCTCTGGAAGCATGTCTGCATAAACCCCAAGCCGTGAGAAGACGGTCCTATGTCCTGCCTCTCACGAAGGGAGTAAATAAAAATAGTTAACACGGATGCTTACCAAGCACAGGCCTCTTCTGAGCACTTTCGGTGAAGCAGCTTTTAAAATGCTCCAAAAAGTCCTCTTAAGGGAGATACCAATGACCCCATTAGCACTAGCAGCAAGTCAGACTGGGAGACTGATGATGGTTATCCTCGAGGCCATGTCTGTTTTAGTGAAATCGGAGAAAAGAAAATACTGCTGTGTTGTTAAAAAAAAAAAGTTAGGATATTAAGAACCATTGAGTTATATACTTAAAATGAATGAACTATATGGTAAGTGAATTACATCTCAATAAAGCTGTTTTGTCCTTCAAGCCAAGAATAGGGAAGAGTGCATGCACCTCACTGTATGTAAATCGCGCAGCAGTGTGATTGGCACTGAAGCAAATGGGACTCTGCACAGAAAGAAAGCATGTAGGGAGAACCATATGGCAACAATAGGCGGCCAATATGTAACATGCCTGTTGGTAAGTATAAAAACCCCTAAATAACTTAAAAAATTGATTATAGGAGCATTGCCCAATGAAATTGTTATGACTATCTTATACTCATGAAAATGCCTTCACTAAGTTAGTTTTTGCTGTGAAAAGCCATGGTAAACACAGCGAAAGAAAACAAAGACCCGTCGTCCGTCAGGCCAGTACTGCGCACATGCCCGGTGCCAGGCCCCATAGGAGGTACGGGAGTACTGAACAGTGTTTCGCACAGCGAGACAGCTGAGCAGGAAAGGCAATGTGATCAAACACCGACCGGGGCCAGCAGGCTGCTGGACAACTCGTGCTCATCTCCCTCGGGTTCAGCGCCATCGCCTACACCAGATGAGGCTGCGGGACTTGTTCTCTCCACGCCACCGGCTTCTGGTGCTTCAGCCCTAATAGAGCAGACGCCTGAGATGGACTCAACCAGAGCCCAAGAAGGTCTGCGGAGGCTTCTCCTTCCACAGGAGCGAGCGAGCGAGCGTCCCTGTGAATTCCTGGTAACTTGATTGATCTGACCTGGTAATCTACCGCCCCTGATCGTCATGATTTCAAAACCCCGCATAAACACCAAATTGTCAGCATCTTTACTTTGGGCATGCTGTGTTCAAGACAGCACATTCTTGCTGTGGAAAGTGCCCTGATCGAAACACCTCCCCAAATAAGCAACTGGAATGTCCATGGAGGATCCCAGAGCAACACAGTGATTCTCTTTGTGGTTAAAACTTGAAAACTGCATTTTCTCAACACCTGAAAAAGGGAACTGTGTCTGTGCATTGAAGATTTTCACTAAGAAGGAACCCAAAACTTCCCAAAAGTTGATTTCCTCATTTATCTCCCTAACCTTGGTACACTTCTCTGAACTGTAGCATTTACACTTACTGGATCGTAAGTAGACACAGTTAAAGGCTATAGAAGCAGCTTTCTGATTTTCTAAAGAATCAGAGGGGCGGTGTAAAAGAACATGAAATTGTGAAATTTGGAACGATAAACCATCCCAAAGGCTGCAGAAAGGAAACACATTCGTGTGCTCAACACTCAAGTGCTTCTGCTGTTAGGAGCTGCCCCAAGTCCCCCTGGGGTCCCTCCCACCAGAGCCTGGGAGTGCGACTGCACCTGAAGACAGGCTCTGTAAAGAGGTAATTAGGCTGATGCCACAGCACTGGTGTTCTTCCCAGATGACATCCGGACTCAGGCACGCACAGGCAGGGCGGCCGAGCACACGAGGACAGAGGGCGAAGATGGGAGGCTCTGTGCCGGGGCCCGGACAGTATGGGAATGCTGAGCAAAATTATCCTCTCTCCAGTTCCTGAATAGGAAGGGCACAAGGGAAGGAGGCTCATGATTGTCTTGCCACATCCTCCCCCTCTGTCCCACATTAAATAAACCAAATGTATTTGGATATGATTCCTCTTCTTCCCTGCAGGCCTCTGTATGATGATGGGGTCATGCACCATGCAGGCTGTTACTAGGATAACCTGAGTACGTAACAAAGCTCACACAATGCAGGCTCTTAGGAAAATCATCATTTTCACAGTTGGGGGTCACCCAGGGCCCTGAAGGCAGCCCATGCCCATTAAACCCGCCTCTGGGGCACTGGGAATCAGGCCGCAGAACACCTGTAAAGCTCCCAGGGCAGCCCGGGTGAGAAGTGGGACCCAGGCAAAGGGGGAGCATCCTCTGCAAAGCCGAGGAGAAGGGAGTCAGGACTGTGGTTTACCTGCTGGGGGGGCCTGATGAGCACAGACCTGGAGAACCACTGTGCCAGAACAGAGATCAAGGTCAGGAACCCTACTGGGGGGGGGGGGGGGAACAGAGCTAATCCTGTACGTGCGCTGAGCCTATGGGATGTTTGGGGACAGCAGGTGGACTGTTCCCACATCCAGCACGGAGACTAAGCTTCTGGAAAGTGGGCGCATCACACCCACAGGGCCAGGGCAAGGCGTCAACTCCAACCGGAGAGTTCACAAAGAATTATTTGTGGGGGAGGGTAGGGAGACCAGGAGAAAGGGACATCCGCCCGCCTCATAGGGATGCTGAGCATCCGCGGCTCTCCTGAGCCTCCGCTCTGCCATCACACGGGGCCAAGCTCCCCATTACCACTTCCACCCCAGCCCTGACTGGTGGCTGATACCTGGTATTGCTTTAGAAACAGCCTAGAGAAAATGCTTTCACCATGGGTATGGTTAGAGGTTTACAAGTGAAACTTACTTCAGTTTTGCAAAGTGGGAGTTATTTCTAGTAGAAATACACCTAAAAATCCCATGAAGGGCTGGGAATAACTGAATGCACCATCCAAAAATACACATTATTTTGGGAAAAATCCAGGAGTGTTTTCCCGATACATTTCCAGATTTCATGAGTTGCAGTTGATCCAGATAATGAGAATTTGAGATGTAAAGTCAAGTATAATTCCTCAGAACTGAGGGGCCAAAGGAATTCTCTCTCAGTATTTTCAAAGAAAAATGGGAATAGTTTCAAAAAGCTAGGGGAAAAAATGAAGAAGCAGTACTTTTAAAACAGAGCACCGTTTTTACAACTTTAAACCCATGGATAATTTAAGGACATAAAAATGTGTGATGTGGTCTGTGCATGAAAGTGTAGGATTTAGTATAAATGGAATTTTAAACTATACTCTATCCAATTTCAAATGTAGTAATTGAATTTGCTTTAATTGCTTTTAAATGGTGCTGGCAGAATTCTTAAATTTTTTCTGCCCCTGTAGTAGAAGCAGAATACAGAAGAAGAATTGTTATAATAATAAAATAAAACCAGGGTTTCTGGACATGGTGTCTTCTACACTGCCAAGCAGGTCCAGAAGCTACTTACTTGAACAAAAGAAAAGGAGAAAGATGAGAGAAAAGGCCCTCATGTTTCATTAAAATTAACACCTGGTTTATAAAATGAATGTTCATTTTAAAAGACGTCAACTGTAAGGATTTTTCCATGTTTGTTTTTAAAAATCACCTCTGTAAGTCCTCTAAAACGAGGAATTCACAGATGTTATACACACATTCATAGGGTTTCCATTCTGTGGTGGGTTCTGTTTATTGCTCAGTGTGGCCCATTTCTGGATGTTAACCCATTGTTCCACATTCTGAACAGGGAAAATATCTGGATGGAGGTTCTCTAATACCGTTTACCCCAAGCCTCATTGCTTCTTTCTTGTTCATTCCCGATTGCGTATGTTGGTGTGCCTCGGCCCGCGATGCGGCCCTCTACTGTACCTAAAGGAATCTGAAATCGTCACACAACAGTGTCCAGGAACTCCCTTCACCAAGCCTGAATCAGCAGTGCAGGCGAACGCTGGGGGTGGCCATCACCTCTCAAGGGCCTGCCTTTGACTTCTCGATCCAAAACACCTGGGGCCACTGCAGAGAGCAGAGGCGGCAAATGGGCCAGACAATACATATGGCAGGCTTTGCAGTCTGCTCCTACCCAGTTCTGCCCCAAAGGACAAAAACAGCCCGAGTCAGGACAGAAAATAGCAGGTGAGGCTGTGTCCCAATAAAACTTGACTTTCAAAAGTGGGCCACAGATGTACTTTGCCCTGACAGAGAGCATTATCAAATCTTGCTTCAGGCACTTCCTTTGTGATTTCATTTTAACAAGTCATACACTGATTTTTAAATAGTTTCCCAAGGGAAATAAAGAAACGCAGTACTCAGAGAAGTCTTCAATTCAGTATTTTTCAGTGCTGGTTTCCCAGGGATGGTCAACAACATCCTTCGATGGGGTAATAGCCACTGTAATGTGCTACCAAGACCCCCTTTCAGGGTGCCACCCTCCCATGCCAGGAATTGCCCTCACCCAAAGTCATGGTCAGTGGGAGGAGTGTAGAAAGGGCCCCCTGACCTGAGTCAGGACTGCTCGCCTGGGCCATCCCACCCTGGAAGCGCCCCCACTCCCCTGGGATCAGCTGTGGCCCGTGACTTCACGGCAGCCTGGCCTCTCCTGCCCGATCTGGCCTCCACCCCCGCCCCAGCCCCTCCGGTGTGGATCCGGACAGCCCACCAACCCGAGAACTTTGTGGATGATATCCTCACCTCAGGGTCTGCTTCCCTAGAAACCCGATGTGCGCCAGCGGGGCTCACCTTCTCAGGGGCCCTCCAGGCACGGAGGCTGGGGAATTCTGCAAAGGCAGGCTGGACACCGTCCTCCACTTTGGCGTTGATGTGACAGCAGTCTCCTCCCTCACAGCCAGTCTCCCTTACCCAAGACACCGATGCCTTACATGTTACATTTCCAAGTCAAGTGGGTTTTAGGGCCTCTGATGAAGAACTGCTCACTCTTCAAATGGGAAATTATGTGGGTTCCTAAGACTTCCGTCAATTAGGACAATTCCTGGGAAACAACGCTGAGCTAAAAATGACTAAATAATCCACGAAAATTTACTTTCAAAATACTTATGTAGTGGTATATACACATAGTAGAATATGACTTGGCCATAAAAAGGAAGCATGCCGTGATTCATGCCACGCCATGGATGAATCTTGAAAACATTATACTAAGTGAAGGCATCTAGAGCACAAAAGGACAGATACTGCATGATCCTCCTCCTGTGAGGTCCCTAGAGGAGTCGGTCACAGAGACAGAGAGTAACGTGGTGGCTGCCGGGGGCCGAGCTGTTGTGTACTGGGTGTGAAGCTTAGTTCTGCAAGAGGAAAACAGGTCCAGAGTGACTGCACAGTGGTGTGGGGGGAGTCACCTGCCTTTGTCACACAACATCCAGGTACCACGTGGTCCTAGAAGGCCAAAGTGTTTACCAGATGGCCCTTTGCACACAAGTTTTCTGACCCGTGACGAAAACGAGCCAGAATATCCAAAAACATATTTTAATGCACATTTAGGGTCAGTGGCTAACTATAGGCTAATGGGGTAATGGCCCATGTTTTCTTAAGGTCGCACTGCGGTGATAAAGCAGAGATGAGATCTAAAGTCATTTACGCACAGGGCTCCATACAACAGACGTGTCCGCGGCCCTCTTCCCTAATAATCCCTCTCTTCCATTAACAGAAGACGGTGGTGTCTGTGGAGAGACTGGGATGACCTCCTTAGAGGCGGTCTTCCTAACGCGGCCTCTCCCACACCTCCGAGCGCGGCGGGCAGCTGGCAGGCAGGCCCCGTCACCGCCAGGCGGGCCTCGGCCCCAGTCCCGGGACTGCCCTCCGTGCCCTGCAGGGTCCCAGCAGCGCCACGCGCTCCCTTGTCGCCCAGGCCAGGCCACAATCTGCAGCCTCTGAATAAACCAACCAACCGACTGCTGCATTCTCCGAGCAGATGCAGAATCCCACAGAGGGTCACAGGGATTCCTGCGGAACCTCAAGCAACAACACCCCCATCACCTCTGGGGGACGGGGGGGTCCAGCACACATCTACAACACTGGGGCACAGAGGCCTGAGAAATGAACGGCTCTAAAAACTTGAGTTGTTCAGAACACGAGTGCACGAAGCTGGCCTCTGTGGACCCTGCAGCCATAGGCTTAAGACAGTTTTGATGTGATGGGGAAAAAAATTTTCAAAAGACAAGAAACTGTATGAAACCCAAATGCCAGCGGCCACTGGCAGAGGTTACAGGGACACTGCCCCCTCACTGGTCCCCACAGTGTTGGGGCTGCCCGGCCAGCAAGGGCCAGCACGTCCCACCCGGCCGCCCCACACGACCCTGCACCTCGGGAGCCCCACCGGGGCCGGCTCTGTGTCTGGGAGCCGGCACGGCACCTGTCCCGCTTCAGGCAGGTTTGTTCGCTCAGACAGGATTCAAAAACAGAGTGCGGAAAACTTAAGAGACACACAGCCAGTGTGCTATTTCTTGCGCTTACTCTGAACTCACATCTCCCACTTACAGGGGAGTAAGTGGGAGACGCCGCTCAGGAGGACCTCTGGGGCCAAACTTCTGCTTAGCAGTCCGCTGGGCTTCACCAAGAGGCTGTGCCCTCGCACTTGCACACGCACACGCTCATGTTCACACGTGCACAGTCCCGCTCACGCTCATGCATGCTGCCCTCACTCCTCTGGCTCTGCACACAGGCAGCAGGACTAGAAAGGCGAGTGAGGCAGGAATGTTCCTGGGCACATTACTAAATGTTTAAACATTCAACCCTCTCAGGCAAACAGAGGAAAAATAAACTTAAGACACCTCTCACTTCCAACAAGATCAGGGCTGATTTTACTCCAAAGCCACCCTGGGAAAAATTATTTTCCCTGTGCATACTAACAAGGAAAAATACAGAGGGCCACATGCACGTCAAAAGGTTGGGTTTACACAACAACCTGAATGCCCGCAAAGTTGGTACTGTTTTAGCGTCACCTATAAACACCAACACACATTTCTATTACAGACGAAATGAGTTCTTGCCTCCGCTCACAATCAGTTGTTAAACAGGAAAGAAGCAGAGGCAAAACAACACTCAGGAGAATCGACAGTTTTTCCACTAAAATCCGGATCATTTCCTTTTGAAAAGAAAAACACTCTAATGTAAATCTCAGCAAAAACGTCATCCTATACCATTTGGATACTCCAGGGAAACTCTCCTAACAGGAGCAGTCAGGTTCAGAGGACTCCCCATGGTTATTTGCTATTACAAGTTATTTATGTTTCCACTTGTGTTATTTGTCCAAACACTAGGAACACAGGATCCAAAAAAAAAAAAGGCTTACACTGAATTCAACAATCAGGGACAATGTTTTCAACATTCAAAGCAAGTGAACTTAGTCTCTGACCTCAAGTCTAATAGGAATTTAGAAGGAAGACAAAAATAACTACGGGGATATAAATGCATAAGCATGATACAGTGTTATGGGCTTCAATAGAAGGACAAGAGGGAAGTGAAATAGCTCATAACTGAAGGAAGTAAAAAAAAACCAATAAACCCCCACTTCTATCTGTAACTGATGCCCTCCTTTCCATGTCCCTGGTCCAAGTAATGAATCCTTAGAACATTCTAGTGGGCGCTGACATCAACCCACGTCCCTTGCTGACTCCCTCCAAGTCACTGTGTGTGATCAGAGCTCACCTCGGCGTGCACACCCACGATGTTCCTCTCCTGCGATGAGGCCCAATATTCTCAGGACGAAAGCCGACTTAACACAGCCCCCCAGGGTCACAGCATGGGCCAACCTCTCTGCCCCTCTGCTCAGCTACTGCAGGCCTTTGCACAAACTGTCCCTCGGCCAGGCATTCCCTCCTCCTCACCCCTCAGGTCGCATCTTAAATGTCCCCCACTCTGTGAGCACGTAAGACCCCCTACCATAGACTGTGCCGGCCACCTGGATTTCCCCACGACACTCATCACCCAATTATCTTCACAAGCACATATCTGCTCCTCTTTCCCGCTCTGGCTGGGCAATGCATGCCACGGCGACACACACTTCGTCTGTTTTGTTCACCGCTCTGTCCCTGGTGGGAAAGGCAGCTGTTATCAGATGGCACCAAATATTTGTCGAATGGATGAATACATGAGTGGGTGAGGAGGAAGAAGCCACTGGGTAAGCAAGCACTTTCGGTGGGTGGGATTTTAATGGAAGGTAACAGAGCAGAGGGATGGGGTCTCCCCCGGTGACAGAGGTGGAAAGTTCCACATGTGTTCTGGGAAAACCCATCTCCTGACTGGGCTGGAATATGTAAAGTTCACGGGGGTCAGTGAACTTGGGCTGGGGGGGCGGGCAGCGACTCCATTTTCACTGACCTTTCACTGAATTCCATTAGAAATACAGGCAACAAACGTTTGTGGAATTAGCAGAACCCTGAGATTTTCGCCCACGGAAACGACAGGCATTTTCCTCTCATGTTACAGACGGTCTCTGGCACTTTCCAATACTGCTGACACTCATGGCTACTTGGAAACGACGGTAGTGGTTAAAGCCACTGCTGCATCCTATTATTTAAAATGTTTAAAAAGCACATATTAAAGAATAAAAAAGCAAGTCTCAAAGAGATGTCCGCACACCTATGTTCACAGAAGCACTGACGACAGTCAGACAGCGTAAGGGACTCCAACGTCTCTCAGCAAAATGTGGTACATCCACTCAACAGAATACTACTCAGCCTTAAAAAGCAGGGGAATTCTGACTCCTGTTACAACACAGACTAACCTTGAGGACACTGTGCTCAGTGAAACAAGCCAGTCACACAAAGACAATACTGCAGGAGTCCACTTACAGGAGGCACCCAGAGCAGCCAAGTTCATAGAGACACAATGTAGGATTGTAGGCATCAGGGGCTGCAGGCAGGGAAGCGGTGTTTGGTGGGGGCAGTGTCAGCGGGGGAAGATGAGAAAGTTCTAGAGATATACGGTGGCCACGGCTGCCAGGACGTGAATGCACTTAACGCCACAGTCTCTGCACTGAGCACTGGAAAGACGGTTTTACATTATTTCTATTTTACCGTGATTAAAAAGCACATATTACTATTTGACAAATGAGTTTTGTTTTTAATGTTGTGATGACAACACCTCTCATCAGTTCCTCTGCGAGCCTCTCTATTTTGTAATGCATCTGAACATATCCTGAGAAGCCTCAGAGGCCTTTGCCAGACGGCCGAGGTGGGCCCAGGCCTCCGAAAGGAGCTTCAGGGCCCTGGTCTCTGGGAAGGGCGCAGATGGGAAGCTGGACGCTCAGAGACTTGGTCCCCAAGTGTCACCACGTGGGACTCACTGACGTGCCAGCCACTTGGCCACTGGCGATGTCGGAAGTCCCCTGGGAGGCACCATAAAGGGAGGCTGGAGAAGGCGAGGCAGAGCCAGGGCCCAGGGGAAGGGTGCTCGGAGGGGCTTGAAGAGCCAGGATTCCACAATCCCAGGTTCACATGTGATGGTGAAGCAGTGCTTCCAAGCAGGCAGACATCAGGCTACTTGTGGTCATGCGGAGCACGGGGGGGCGGGCAGAGAGGGTGGAACCTTTTCCTGAAGAAGTCTGATGAGCAGGAGAAACGTGGACATGGGGGTCATAAGCTACCAGATCAAGCAAAGGGTTTCAATTTGTCATGCTTTGTGTTTTTAGTGGTAAAGGCGAGTAGAGTCTCTAAAACTCAAGAGGTGAGAGAGACTTTCTTACAAACCATAGTTTTTTATCCCAAACCACACGAATTTTTGCTGAGCTCACAAAATTAAGCCCACGTTTTCCACACGTTCAGAAAACTTTGCTCACAGATGGAAACTCTGAGATGGTCTTTTCCTTTCTCCAAACTGAAAGTGAACAGATGTGATGGAGGCCTTTGGTAAGAGTCACTATTCACAGTGGGAACGGGAAACAGGAATTAGAGGTAGAGGTGTTCCTACTGGAGAAGTTCTCCTGCCCTCCCTAAACCCCACCAGACCCACCTCCGCGGCCCACGGCTTTTCGTCAGAGACAGCCTTCCATGATCAGTGAACAATTACCAAAACAATGCTAGTACCGATCACTTTCCCAGGCACGCCACTGGATCAGGAAGATGACCAGTCCCGACTTCCCACAGTCTGCAGAATGATTAATAAGCAATACAACACAGAGGGGGTGAGATAGAGGGAGCCAGCTGTGGCTTGTGGGGGCCACAAGCAGCTGGGCCTTCACTCCCCACGCATCGCTCTGTTCACCTTGATGGGCCACCAGAGTGTCCAGCTGCTCTGCTGACTGTCCTGCGCAGGCTGTCCTGTTCCGTAAGCCCGCATCCAACCTTCTCATCAGAGGCCCAGCCAGTCCATGCCCATGCCTGGCAGCTGGAGCCCATCTGAGACCACCCACTCGGGTGGGCACGCAGCAGCTCCATCACGGTGCAAAATTCTACCAGACAGCACTGAGGCAGGCCACCTCCATGCAATCCTTCCAGGCTGTCCTAGCTTATTCCCCGGCCCACTGGTTTCTAAAAACCAAACTCATTCGTTCAGTCACCTCTTGAGCAGAAAGCCTTATCTAAAGCAGATGACATGAGGGTGCTGTGAAGCGTGGTGGTGGGCGTGAAGCAGGGAGAAGGGGGTCATCGCCGGCACTGAGCCCCCCACCCCAAGCACACATCCCCTGCTGTCTCTTCCACCAGCTTCATCACCGCCTCTGGCTTCCTTTGAGTCAAGACCCTTGCATCCTTAGAAAACCAAGACCATCACATCAGGTCAACGCTTGGTAAAACTTTTCAGACGAATCACCTTTCTTCTGCTTCCAAAATTCTTCGTGGTTACTGCCTTCCCATCTGTCTCCAAAACAAGGTTCCTATTCCTCCTTTGCCAAGGAGAACCTCTGCACAGTCTTCTTCCTGCAAGGAACACGGTCCCGGCCACCACCCGGCACCCTCTCTCTTGAGTATCTTGCTTCCTGTTAGCTTTTACTCAACCACCACGTCTCTCCCTCTGGTACCTCCACCACCCACACTAGGCTCCCCACCAAAGGCTGTTGCCCTCTTCCCTTACCTTCAAGGCCTGTGCTCTCCAAGGAAGCGGGCCCACCACCTCCACCCCGCCTTCAGCCATTACCCCACTTACTCCACCTTCAGCCCCCTGCTCCCACACACAGATGCCAACTCGGATTCCCGCGTCATCCACGGCCTGCTGCCTCTGGGTTCCCTGGCTTCCCCTCCAGCCTCTCCTTGCTCCTGGGGCTCTGGGGACCCGTTCCCTTACAGCTGCCCTTCTGGGAGGGCGCCCCCTCGTTCCTGCCAATGGCCCAGGCCATTTCGTCAGCCGTCAGCCAGTGACTTCAAATTCTCATCTCCAGAGCTCCCAAGGCACTTCTGACACCTGTGCTGTCAATGAAAACAAACCTACCATTGTGCTGTCTACCTAACCTTGCAGTCCCTCTCGGGGTCAAAGATCTGTTCTACTTATTGTAGAAAAGGATAGGAGTCACTCAATAGATAGCTAATAAACCCAGTCCACTGGTCCTTGGCATAAAAGTGTGATGTCTTGTTTGGGTCTTGCATACATGTTTTCCAGTTTGTGGTTACATAAAGGGAAGGTGTCAGAGAAGAAACTGTTTAGAGAAGCAAGAAATGGAACCCAGGGACAGATCAAACAGCTCCGAGACAAAGCAAGATTACAGCAATTGGCCCCACCCATCGACTCCAACTACCCAGATCCTGTAAACCTCTGCTCCCACCCAGAAAGATCCTAGACCAAGGAGATCAAAGGGCCATGTGCCATCTCCTCATTGAGTTATTTTTAAATCTCATCAGAGTAGGGCAGGAGAAACCAGAGATTTTCCACTCTACAATTTCCAGCAGCTTTTAAAGTAGGTTAGCATGAAAAAGGATCTGGGCTGCCAGTGTTAGTTTTTAAATTCTGGCTCATTTTTACCCTTTCTCTTCCCAACCTCCTCTCCATGTCACTTCCCCACCCAGAAGAGGCAATGCCTCTAGCCTATTTTAATAATGCTTTGAGAAGTCAGGAAAATGGAAGAAATGCAAAGGTAAGGCACTCACCCAAATACCATAGCTAATGCAATACTTTGCTTTCCTACTATGTACATCAAACGAAACAAGTTTAAAAAAGAAAACTTCAGATTAAAGCAATGTCCGAGTTACAAATGGGATACCGCCACAGTCTTCATGGGTCTCTCCATCAGATATGTTTTTCTCCTAGAAACAATGCTATACAAACATGGCCAAGTTCCCAGCTCATCCAGAACGGCCTTGCGAAGCCCACAAACATAACTGACCTGTCAATTAGCCATGAAAAAGTACGATACCAAGTATGTGGCGATTGTACCTTGCGGCACTGTGCACTTCAAGCATGGATAATGTTTTTTCTGGGCAGGGGTGGGGGAAATGGAGTTTTCCCAGGTATGGGGTACCAGCTCCCACAGGCTAGAGAGAAATCCACAGATATCTCCCTTTCATGTTCTCAGCCTTGTCCAGGCTTTAGGAAAACCAACGATCAAAGCAGATAAAAAGAGTCAAGAAATTGGACGTCGCCCTTGTAAATGAAACCAGCATTCCACAGAAGGCACTACAGGGATTGATCGTTAAGCATCAGGAAACTGAAGACGACGGTCCATGTCCATCCCAGCTCTGGCACTTGCCAGCTTTGGGCCCTGCCTCACGACTCCCCCGGGACCAGTCATGCCATGCGGCTGCCACCCTGTTCTGTGGTGGGGGTGGGGCATCTTCAGGCATGGTGGCTCTGCAAGGCAAACAATTCCCAGGCAGGAGCTTAGCCGCAGACTTTGCCTATAAACACTGCCGGCCTCTGGGTGACTGGAGCAGGAAAAGCAGAACATTAACAAAGGTCTCTTCTGGATGACCTCTCTTCTGCCATGCACAGGGGAGCCCCAAACCGTCTCGTTTTATGCACCAGTGCTGCTCCGTTCTGACAGTGCCAGCACCAATCCCTTCCCATCCTGTGATACAAACAACTGGTAAGACTTAACGTAGTTTCTCTCCCAGGACTCCGGACATTTTAACTGGGATGAACTAGTGTATCTGACAAATGACTCTCTAGTTGTGAAATTCCAAGGTTCAGCAAGCAAGGTGAGATGGGAATAGGGTACAAAGGAAGGAGAGACCAGGAGAGAGGAGGAGGTGCCAGTCACGCCAGGGGGGTGGTACGTGCATTGAGACAAGCAAGAACTAACTGCACACTTGCTCCGGAAAGGGCCAGAGGGTAAATGCTTCAGGCTTCCCAAGGCCAGAGGCCCTCTGCAGGCAATATGCAACGGCTGAGCCTAAATGAATGGGTGTGGCCGTGTTCCAACGAAACTTTGTGGACACTGAAGTCTGAATTTCACATGGCCTTCATGTGCCACAAAATATTATTCTTTTTTTGGACACTTAAAAATATAAAACCGTTCTTAACTCGCAGGCTGTACAAAAACAGGTGGTGGGCCAAATCTGGCCCCTGCCATCAAGTAAGGCTGTCTCAAGCTTTGGCTCAGAGATGTTTTGGGAATCAGATGCCGTCATTTTTCCAGAGTCACCGTGGACACAACCTTGGCGCCGACCCTTCGGACGGACCGTTCCCCACAGACTCACAAGCATCCTATGGAATCCTAAGACTGAACAGAGCCATGAATTTGGGGAGAAAACCATCCAGTATTTGGAAGCACTCAGTGCCCTGGGAAGACACGGACTTTATAAAGTCACACTGACCACCTGCCGCCACTCAGCTCTTAGAATCACAGTTCAGTGGCAGACCGGGTGTGCAGGGCCCTGGCCTGCGTTTCCCCATGTGTGAAACAGAGAGTCTTTCCAACAGCTTAGATTTGTTGCACAGGCTCAAAAACAACTAGAGAAAGTGCCTAGGCCACTGCCCTGCAGAGAGTGGACACTCTGCTACTAGTATTTTCATCCTTCTTTCCCCACGAGGCTCAGTTACACTCTCGGTCACACCCCAAAGCTCAGATTCAGGTGCCAACCTCAGGATATGACCCTGGGACCAAGAACCAGCCTGGTCCATGTGACCCAAGCCGCCATTCAAACAGCAGAGGCAAAGGCGGACAGGCCACTCGGGTTTTGGTGCAGGAAATCACAAAGAAATCACATCCCTGCAAGATTAAACTCACACACAGACGGGGGCGGCTCCCACCCAGGGGGGCGCTTCCCCTCTGCTCCCCAGCCTCTTCCTCCAGCCCTGCAAGGTATCCGCCATCTCCACCCCTAGGTCTGTTTCTCCTGCTCTCACCTGCAACTATATAGTATTTGCAGCTTATGCCAAAGCTGTGGTACCAAGTACGTTAACAAAATAGCAAAAGATGGCTGTACAGACATTTCTTCAGGATGCGAACGCCTGACGGTGTTTAACCTGATGAGCAATTTCAGCCATTCTCTCAAAGCACAGGTTGTATCTACAGAGCTCACGGCAATGTTGCTGAGCGTTAGGAAATGGGAAGTGATCACCTGGATTGGATGTCACGAGCTTTTCTAAAAACCACTTTTTCCCCCCAAGAAGTGTGCTTTTTATGTAGCTATGTTTATGGATGGAGAAATAGTTCGTATTGCTTAAAACTATGGGCTTCTGATCATTTCCCAGCAAATCTCACTGGATGGACGTGCGTCAATTTCCCTTGTAATCTCCCCAGACGCTCAGTATGAAAAGCACCTATGTCAATTTCATCAAGGATAATATGGGGGATTGGAGGTATTAGAGCTTTCAAATTTTTCCCCAGCTCTCCAGTAGAGTCAGACTGATGCTTAACATGTCTGCATCAGCCACGCTTTCACGGCTCACTGTGGACGCCCGGTTCCTGGCTGTGGCGCCACGGAATCACAGGCAGGGACAGGTTTCTGGTGCTGCTCACCCTGCAACTGCTCTCTCCACCCTGAAAGTTACACCGCATCCAGGCACGAGAAGCTTCAACCACATGGGATCACAGGAGGTCTCTTAAGAGCACGCTGGAAAGTTCAAAAGTAGTGATCCGAGCACTTTATGCAGCTTTGAGATGGACAGCGCATGCCATCCAGTTCCCCCGTCAGAAGTGGCCAATGCAATGGCTTTTGGTATAGTCAGAGTTGGCCCACCATCGTCAGCACAACCAACTGTGGAACATTTTAATTATCCCCAGAAGGAGCTCTGGACCCCATCTAGCAGTCACTTACCCGTGTCCCGCCCCCAGACCCTGAGACCTAGCAACTGCTAAACCACGTTCTGTTTCAATGGATGTGTCTGTCCAACCTTTTTCTATTTAGCCCCTATAAATGTCTGATAGGCTCCTCGGCATGGTGGACACTCACCAGCAACTCCCCAGTCTTACCATAATCTCACTGGCGCAAGCCAGGAAACAAGCTCACTCTGGTTTCTACAAGTCACAAAGGCACCTGCAGTTCCATTCCATGCCTCACTCCTCAATCCCCAGGCCAAAGGGTGCTGCACTCAGCTCCTGACCAGCTCAGGTCCCAAACCCTGGACGGGGGACACAGGATTATGTGACTTATGGAGATAAAGAGCTGCCATCTCCTCCCCTACACAGAGCACTACACAGCTCTGGGGGGCTTCAGGACTGTCATTAACCGTTTCCAATCTCACTACCTTCCCCGAGAGAGGCGGGAAAGAAAATCATTCTGCGCCACATTCCAGGGAAGGGAGAGTCGCATCCATGGTTAGATCAGCTCACATTTCCACCCTCCCAGCAAGACAGGTGGCAAACTGCCCGGGTTCAAAAGGAAATTCCAAAGTGGGTCTAAATAGGGTAGATGACACCAAACACCAAACTACCACCACTGGGGGGTGGGGGGAAGGAGCGGGAAGAGGTTGTTCCATCCATTTAATACGTGAACTGATTACAGTAGATGAATCCTGGGCCAATGATTTCAGGTTTGATACACTGGGTTTTTCCCTCCCCATTATCCTCTCCCTCAGTCTGCCTGGAGCTTAAGAGGGGAAGCGATCTGTCTTCTTTCAACACAAAGGAGTGTGCCCCATCCATGGCACGGGCAGTGCACAGACCCAGTTTGCAACACAGGAGGCATCTGCTGCCTTCCTGGGAGGCCATCACCTGGTCCATCCACCCTGGCGGCCAAGGAAGTAAATCCAGGAGACCCTTGCTGGGGGTTTGTTGACAGCCCCACTCATGCCGTCCCCTCCTGCTCCATTTGAGTTCTGTTTAAGTTTTGAAAGAGATCCGATTCCTTATGCTGATCTCTAAAATGGAACTCAGAGGTGAGTACATGCAGAAACTGGTGAACTCCCCATAAGGGCCAAGGACGGGTTAGCCATGTGCTGTCTCGCTCTAAGGTTATGTAGACGCCACCGTTGGAGGAAGCGGGGTGATAGCACAGAGGACTCCAGTATTCCTTTTTTTTCATTTTTTTTATTTTGGTATCATTAATCTACAATTACATGTGTGACATTATGGTTACTAGACTTCCCCCATCATCAAGTCCCCACCACATATCCCATTACAGTCACTGTCCATAAGCATAGTAAGATGCTATAGAGTCACTACTTGTCTTCTCTGTGTTGTACAGCCCTCCCCGTGCCCCCACCTACATAATGTGTGCTAATCTTAATGCCCCTTTTTCCCCCTTATCCCTCCCTCTCTTCCCACCCACCCTCTCCAGTCCCTTTCTCTTTGGCAACTGTTAGTCCATTCTTGGGTTCTGTGAGTCTGCTGCTGTTTTGTTCCTTCAGTTTTTTCTTTGTTCTTATGCTCCACAGATGAGTGAAATCATTTGGTACTTGTCTTTCTCCACCTGGCTTATTTCACTGAGCATAATACCCTCTAGCTCCATCCATCTTGTAAATGGAAGGATTTCTTTTCTTTTCATGGCTGAATAATATTCCATTGTGTATATGTACCACCTCTTCCTTATCCATTCCCTATTGATGGACACTTAGGTTGCTTCCACATCTTGGCTATTGTAAATAGTGCTGTGATAAACATAGGGGAGCATATGTCTTGTCAAATTAGGGATCTTGTTTTCTTCAGGTAAATTCCTAGGAGTGGAATTCCTGGGTCAAATGGTATTTCTATTTTGAGTTTTTTGAGGAACCTCCATACTGCTTTCCACAATGGTTGAACTAATTTGCATTCCCACCAGCAGTGTAGGAGGGTTCCCCCTTTCTGCACATCCTTGCCAACATTTGTTGTTGTTTGTGTTTTGAATGTTGGCCATCCTCACTGGTGTGAGGTGATATCTCATTGTGGTTTTAATTTGCATTTCTCTGATGATTAGTGATGTGGAGCATCTTTTCATGTGCCTGTTGGCCATCTGAATTTCTTCTTTGGAGAAGTGTCTGTTCAGATCCTCTGCCCATTTTTAATTGGCTTATTTGCTTTTTGTTTGTTGAGGTGCGTGAGCTCTTTATATTTTGGATGTCAATCCTTTATTGGATATGTCATTTATGAATATATTCTCCCATACTGTAGGATGTCTTTTTGTTCTACTTGATGGTGTCCTTTGCTGTACAGAAGCATTTCCGCTTGATATAGTCCCACTTGTTCATTTTTGCTTTTGTTTCCCTTGCCCGGGGAGATATGTTCATGAAGAAGTTGCTCATGTTTATGTCCAAGAGATTTTTGCCTATGTTTTTTTCTAAGAGTTTTATGGTTTCATGTCTTACATTCAGGTCTTTGATCCATTTTGAATTTACTTTTGTGTATGGGGTTAGACAATGATCTGGTTTCATTCTCTTACATGTGGCTGTCCAGTTTCCAGCATTCTTTTTGGGACTTCCTGTGAGTCGTTCACTAACCAAAATAAATAATCTAAAATAAAAATAATTAAATGAGTTTTTGAAAACCTAGCAGTCTCTGTTATGGGAGCATCCTTCAGGTGCTTTGGAGAACTGCAAATTGCAAACCCAACGGACGTAAGCAAGCCCTGTAAACGTCTCTTTAATCAATAAAAGCTAACTGCAACAATCACAGCCAGTGAACTGGGGAAAACCTCTTCCTGTCACGAGCAAGAATAAAGGCCTTCTATTGTATTAAAACTTAATATTCTGCCAATACTACCATCTGAAAACAGAATTAATACTATTCACAAGAGCATCAAAAAGAATTCATCCCATGCTGTAAACTATGCCACAAGGAAGTGCCACTCTTATACATCACGTCCACCCAGCCTGGGGTTCCCATAATCCTGAAGCATGCTCCACCTCCTTAATCTTTGGGGTCTACAGGAAGTCAGTGGGTCTTCCATCAGTGTTGCAGATGAATAGAGGACACCGGACTACAGACACTTCTAACAACGCACTATTTTTAAAATGAGTGATCAGTAACAAGTTCTTTTAAGACAATTCTTTTATTTTCAGTGTTTCCGTTGTCTTAGCATACATGCAATCACCCAATCTATTCTATCAATCAAATATGTATTAACTGAAAGAAGAGCAGCTGCTGGGAGCTTCTGGCACTCCCAGCCAGGCTGTGGCCTCCTCCTGCCGGAACATGAAAAATTCGGAGAACACCAACGTCAGGCAACGACTTGATATCTCAAACCCTGCCCCAAATTACTGCAGGCAGGGCCAAACCTTTTAAGCTCTTCTTAACACCCTCTGACTGAGATGTGCCACGCTCCCCTCCAAGCAACAACTCAGCCTTGCGTGACCTTGGTGATGACTAGCTCAAGAGCGTGGACCATATGCACAAACACAGGTAATAGGAAATGTCTCTTAAAGAATGGGCTTCAGACCATATCTCATCTGAAACAGAAGAGATCAAATTGCTTGGAGAACATTATCTATGTGAACTCTAATAAGAACAAAGCACCACCCTTTCATTTTTAAAAACTCCGTCACCATTAGAAGCTGCCCATCTTCTATCGCTTAGATACTGTTAGTGAAATGAACTGCATGTACTTGGTTTTAAGTCCACATTGGAGAAGTTAACCTTATATGCTGCAGGTTGCATGTTCCACCAATCATTTCAGAAGTGGGGCGGGGTGGGGGGGTCACAGGCTTGCTGGTTGTCCTTCAAACATTTGCTCAGTAATGGAACTGAACACAGACCTTCAGTGTGAAACCTACAGAAAGCTCATTTTCAAGGATTAAAAACAACCTTAAATACAGACACATCTACAACACCTACTCTTAAAGTCAACTGCTTTTTAAATGGGCTTTTCAAACCATTTCCCTTGGTTCTCTTTCTAACTGGGGGAGGGAGCCACCCTGATAACACCAAGAACCATGAGTGAGTCGCAGTGCCACTGACTGGCTTCCACAGTGCAGCAAATCATGTTTCAGACGAGAGCCGCGGCATTCCTCAACAAGCACGTCCCTGTCCCACCAGGGTGAGCCTCATTGCAAACAGCATCCTTGTGCAGCGAAGAGCTTCTGTTGGGTCGAACTAGTTATTCGAAACTTCTGATCAAAAACAGCAACGTAGTTTGGGTTATTCTAACGTAGGTACGAAGCAATTTTTTTATATATAAAGCTAAAGTCAAAAGTCTGGTTTCCAACGGTGGCCACATGCAGGTGCAAAGCTCGAACCTCCTTCCAAGAATGAAAGAATCTGCCAATCTGGTCCCGCTATGCTCTTCCCAAGCATCCCCTGGCTGAGCAAGGCCATTTGTCTCCTACAACAGTATAATCTCAACTCCAGAGCTCACTGGCTGGCCAGCCCAAACTGTATCAGCTAGGCTTTGAGGTCTTGAGGCTTTCCCCACTCAACCCTGCCCCCCATTTACCTTCCATGGGTTTCTTCTCCACTTAAAACACTTGCATCTCTGTATCAAGTGTTGCTTCCAGGTTGTTAGAATCTCTGTCAAGATATAAATGTTTATATGCATAAAACTAATGCACAGGGAATACACACTTTGCATATGTGAGTTTGCCTACCGGCTAACATTTATCTGTCACCCCCAAACCAAGAGCCACGGCGTTTTACAGTCATACAAGGACGCTCGCAGAGTGAAGAAAAAGTGGAGCTGTTCACAGCTGAGTCTGCATGAGGCAACACACTGTGCCGTCTGGTCTCAGCTCATACTGTAAACACGGCTCCTTCCCGTGGTCTACTCAGTGCCACGACCTTCACATTTCTGTGCTTTTTGTAGGTGATGTCTGTTCAGAACGGCTCCCAAGCACGGTGCTGAAGCGCTGCCTGCTAAGGGCCAGAGAGCGGGGAGGGACATGCCTTACGCTGAAAACGCCTGTTAGAAAAGCTTCCTTCAGGCAGGAGTAACAGCTCTGGGCTGCGAGATGCATGGGGAGGGCTCAAAAAGATGTATACCCAGTAAGGTGTCCTTAAACAGAAAGACACACAAAACATTACTGATTGATTCATGAATAGCTGTGACCACAGGCCCACAGGAACCAAGCCCTGCACGTCCCCTGGGAGCAAAGCTTGTATGAAGTCTCAGCAACCGTACAGAACCTAACAAGAACCAACTGGACATAACTACCTAGATGCAGCCATCCACATCAGCTCCACTCAACCTACAAAAGACCCAACACTATCTTACCGTTAGCTTGTATTCCAGACAGCCCTCTGTGCACTGACACGCCACTGGCCCCACTCTCCCATCCCCATTTCTTTCTCATCGCTGCCACATGACACGAGAGCTAGCTAAGCCAGGTCCCAGGGAGGACCCCTGCCCACGGCCCTGCTCATGGGTGAGATTTGGTCCAAATAAAAATCAAGGAACTACTAAAGGAACAAGCCAGGCCCAAGGAGAACAAAAATACAGACAAGGGTACCGAGAGATAAACCCTTCCCCTGTAGGCCACTGCCTCTGGAGCCCATCTGTCCCATGCGCAGCGGTGGTACCCATCACCATGGCTCAGAACCTCTCCGGAGGAACATGGACTGTGTCTCCATTTTCCAAGTGGGACATGAAAGGGAAAAATGCAGTATTCAGGGCAAGAAGCCAGAGCTGGTCACGAAAACGCTGTCTGCTCCCTGTTTCTTCCTGTTTTACAACTCCTCTAGGACCAGATGTGGAAACGTTTCCAAGAAAGCAAACAGCAAACATAAGGGCTAAAGGTGGACACTGCTTTTGCAATTGCACAGATCCTAACAGCGAACACCAGGTGAACACACCTGCTGTCCTGGAGCATTTTTCTAAGCTAAATTCCAAAAGAACCAACCATACGAAGCAGGAAGTAATCTTAAAATGTACCGAAGCCTACGTAAATTTGCCAAAGATTACCAATTTTCAATGAAGGCTCTCAAGATAAGCATCTTAGTAATACAAAAAAATTAACTTTTTGTTTGTTTTATGCTTTAAAAAAAAATGTTGCATAGTCTCTGCGTTGATTCTGCAAGGACTTTCCAGGGAAAAAAGTAAACAAAAATCCCTCTACCGGTAATACTTGCCTCCGTGTTACAAGCCTTTGCATCTTCCATGGAGAACTAAGGTAATGAGATAAGGGCACAGGGCAATTATATTCTCCACTTCTACTTACACTAAGTGTCTGAGCTGGATTTTCTCTGAGAGGGTCCAAATGGGCCTTTAATTCTGCCGTAGCCACTTAGCTCACCAAAAAATGCTCTCCGACATCAGTAGCAGACAATCCTAAAGAATGGAATTTGTTGGAAGCTACGCCTCTCCTGGTTCCTGGTCAAGGCGGGTCAGTCACTAGAAGTTCCAGTGAATATAATGACAAGACAAGATGAAGCCAAAAGGCAAGACCCCAAAGACTGCTTTCCAGCCACTGGATTGTATCACATGCAATTTTTACCACCATGAGCAGCGAAGTAACCCCCATAGCCCCACTAATTCAAACTTTCGTGGACAGTCTTGCAAACTGACAAGCCCTCAGATGACAAGATGAAACGAGATGGTTCCTTGACTCTCTCAGAGCCACTGTTGCACGCGTAATCAACGACAGCAGAAAGACGAAATTTCAGTAATTCTGCTCCCATGTGAGGATTCTAGGGAAACATCAGTCTGGATACTGGACCTCCCCCCACCCCCAACATGATAACCTTCAATTACATAGGTCTTCTTTAATTCTTCAATCATATCACAGTGAGCTCTGGAACTGACTTTCATTGGCTCAAATCACCCCAATCTGCAGACAGGAGAATCAATTTATCAGCAAAAGTCCTCACTTTCCGTTATGTGGTTTACACATACATGGGGAGGACAGGTGCCTGCCGGGTATTACACGGGCGGCTCACTGTTGATAAAGGATGAGGTCATGGAGAGGCCCGGAAGACTCCTCTTTTGATAATGCCAGTTCCTACTTCCTTAGAAGGGAGCCAGGTGGAAAATATCACCTCCATCAAGCACGAAGAGTCCCTAGAGAGTATTCTGGAACGTGGCGTTGGGATCCTGCCCTGTGGCACCACTAAGCAGCCCAGGATGGAGGTAAATGAGCTCTGCGATCTCCCTCGGTCACCCTGTCTGAGCCACAGGTCAGAAACGCAGCCTATTGCCAAAAAGTGTGCCCACGAGAGCACATTTCTAACGTATTCCCTGCACTCCAAATGGTCTCATCATTCTGTTCCTTCCTCCCCTCTACATGCACATGTACACACACACACATCTCAACAGCACTCCACCCTCTGTATACATCAATCACATTAGTGCTCTTCTCGTGGGACAGGAAAGAATACTCAAAATGTGTGGATAGAGGCATGGTAAGTCCTGGGGACGTCACGTACAGGGTGCTGACTACAGTTAATAATCCTGTGTGGAACATTTAAGTGTTGCTAAGAGTGTAGATCTGTAAAGTCCTCATCACAAGGAAAAACAGGCTCTGTAACTATGTGTAGTGACAGCCTTCAGCGACACTGATCATTTCACAATGTATACATGTTTCACATCATTATGTTGTACTCCTGAAACTAATACAATCTTACATGCCACTTGTATTTCAATGAGTAAAAGATAAAAAGGAAAAAAAGAGCAGTGAAGGATGGCGCTGCCCCCATGGACCCTGCCCCTCCCCCTGAATCCCATGAGCCAGTACATGGGGAATCACGAAGAACAAAGTGTTGCTCTCACAAGCAGTGTACCACAGATACATCGACGCACAACCATTTCAGTGAACAGGATGCAACCGAAAAGAAGTTTCTCACAAAGTTATTTCCATAACTTGCTGGTAGCCCCAAGAGGTGATGCTTGGCTGATACGATCACAGCAAATTCTTGGTGGCAAACAGCATGCTCTAGAGAGAAGCTTTTTAAAAGAAAATCCCCGTTGGCTTGCTGGGCACAACACAGAGTCCAGAGGTGAGGATCGGACAGGTTTTAACTCACTGCTTCATACTTTGGTTGTTCTGCCAGTGAGCAATTTCGGATTTTCTTTTTCACACCTCAAACACTGCGATCACCAAAATAAAACAACAGGAGTGTAGGAGGACGAATGAGGAGGCTGTCCACCCTCAATGACACAGCTGTCTTCTAACAAAGTCAAAGCTTTCTTTTTGCCACACAGCAAGCGAGAATCAATGCAGTCACCATCCGCCCCTAAAGACTGGAGATGGGATTTATAGGTAGGTATAAATGCAGGTGCATGGAGACTTGACAAATGACTTTAACCGCAGACAGCAACTTGCATTGCAGTGGATACCACGAGCAACTGTCCAATAATTACCCTAAACTCACTATAGTGCAGAACAGAAAGGAAATTTAAAGCATGGTCTTTGCTATGAAGAACCTGCAATCTTGCTAGTGGGGAAAAAGAAAGTACATGCATAATGGGTAGAGTTGGCAAAAGGCCACCTGGAGAAAAAAAATTAAGCTCATAATGGAAACCTCCTAATAAAAAACAGATCTTTCAACACCAAATAAATGGTCCATTTACTAGGTGGAGCAGTAGTACTGAATTAATACAACTTAAAGAACTAATACAGCACAAAGCAAATGATGAAAAGTCACAGATATCACAGACACATAGCCACCACCCCTGGAGTTTAAATTGCCTGTACACCACCTGTGAGATATTAAACACTCACCTCTCCTCAGTAGGTCTGCATGTCTTTGCAGGAAAGGGATCAGAGTCCCCTTCCCAGTTGGGACAGTTCTCCAAGACGTGGCTCTCAAATTTCCAAGTCTGTAAGAATCACCTGGAAACCGCCCGAGTGTGCAGGACTCCTCAGCCTCCAGCATCTGGCCTCAGATCAACGTGCCCCCGAAACCCACTGCTGAGGGCTTTCTTGTGGGGGGGCAGTGCCGTGCACAGTAAGATGTTCAGCAGCTCCCCTGCCCTGGGTCTTTCCAAGACAGAACACAACTCCACGCTATGTTTACAGGTAAATCAAGACTCTGAGTGGGCAGCACCCTCAGGGAAAGGCAGGGGTACAAACCAAATGGCTCCATGGCACCCTGACTTCTGAATTATTCAAGAGCAAACGGCAAATATTAAATAATACATGAATCTTGCAAGCTTCCGAGGAACAAAGTGAAAGACAGAAAGAAAGGACATAAATCTCCCCTTGAAAACTGTCCATGTAGATGGGAGAATAAGGCCCCAGAGAGGCCCACACCCTAACCCCTGGGACCTGTGAGGTGCCACCCCATGCGGCAAAAGAGTGCACAGTAGGATGCTGAGAAGGGGAGATAACCCCAGCCTATCTGCAGGGGCCGAGTGTCACTGCATGTGGGGAATCTTCCCAGGCTGTGGTCAGAGGGACCTGGGACCAGGAGGCCTGGTCAGAGATGCCACACTGCAGAACCTTCCAGATGAAGAAGGGGCCACAAGCCAAGGACTGCAGGCAGCCTCTGGAAGCTGGAAAAGGCAAGGAAATGGATTCTCCCCAAGGGCCTGTGGTCAGCACGCAGCTCTGGTTGACAGCTTGATTTTAGCACAATGAGACCCATTTCAGAACTCTGACCTCTAAAACTGTAATAAGACAATAATGTATGTCATTCAAGCCAGTGAGTCTGTGGTCATTTGTCACCGCAGCAATAGACAGGAAGCTAATACAATTAAAAGGAGACCAAGCAGAAAAATGCACATGACCTTACATTAAGCCCTCTGTTGTGGGAACAGAAACCCAGAGTTGTGGCCCATGGATGGGCTGAGACAGTCAGCCTCATATTCTCTACCCCAGGATGGCAATTATACTCCTACACTGACAAAGGGCTTGTCAACTGAGAAATGCAAACAGCTCTACGATTCTGTTTACGGTGTGTGTAAGGGTTTCAGGTCAGCTGCAGAAAGAAGCCAAGTCTAGCTGGTTGGAATCTCAGCTCAGTGCTGGAAGGAGCTTCACAAAACCTCCTTGGGAAATTCAAGCTTCCCAGGTCTTATCCGGAAAAAGGATCACCTAAAAGCCCACCCAAAAAGGCAGCACAGAAGAGGGGCCAGCAGGTACAGCTTTAATTGACCACAGTGGTTTCCTATGGTGATATTTAGGCAAAAGAGAAGGAAGGAGCCAGACGGGACATGAGAGAGGAACAGCCTGCAGGGGCTGGTTTACTCATCCTGCAACACTCCTCCACCTTGTTTTCCACCCCTCACTCCAGCCTTCCTGGCCTCCCCAGAGTTTCCACGCAATGTCTACCAAGAGGTTCAGCACATGCTAAAACTGGACAAACCTCAAAAATACTACGTGGAAGAGGCCAGATGCAAAAGACCACATACTGCATGATTCCACTCACAGGAAACATCAGAACAGGTAAATCCACAGAAAAACATGGTACGTGTGTGGTTGCCAGGCCTGGAGGCATTAGTACCATGGGAGTGATGGGTTAACCGGTTCAGGGTTTCTTTGCGGGACAATGAAAATGTTCTAGAATCAGATGGTGGTGATGGTTTCACAACTCTGTAAATAACACCAGGAAAGTACCCAATTACATACTCTATACAGGTGAGTGGCATGGGATGTAGACTGTATCTCAACAAAACTGTCATATTAAAAAGCAGAAGAAGGAAAAACTAAGATATTAGCCAATGATTACAAGTCACTGCAAGTTTTTAAAAATTTAAGTATTCCAAGGAGATAAGTCTAGTTGACAAACCTGGATTCCTGCCCAACACCCACTCCACAGGGTCTCCTGAGGAAAGACTCAGCCATGAAATGAGTGAGCGGAGGTCCGCAGCAAAAGATGAGCCGTGACCCCAGGCAGTACATGGCACAGACTCAGGGGCCGAGCGGGAAGACCTGGGTGCCTGATCAAATTAGGGAAGAGGCTTTTGCGAAAAGGATAGTTTGCAATCATTTAAAACTGCTTTGTAAAATAAAAGGTGTATCTTCCCCCCACACCGCCGAGAAAATTCATCATGACAAACACTTAGCTACGGGACTAAACAGCTACAGATCATGTCTTCTGCTGCACATTAGTTGACTCAGAGTAGACACCTGAAAAGCAAACTAAAATGAAACACGGATGGAAAATAAAACACTACAATTGCTACGGTACTGGCTGTTTTAGGTGGGATGCGAAGAGTATAGACTTTCTTTCCTTTGAGCAGCTATGCTTCGCCCTGAAGTCCCAGGGGACACGCAGCACCGGGAGCCCCTGGTACAGGCTGGGTACAAGCTAGCCCCACATGCCGGGGGTCCTCAGCGCACCCCTCAGCCACTGCCCCAGAAGGTGAGAAAGCACACGTTAGGTCCAGAACAAGCCGACGAGGGCAGGTCCCTGGACGAGGGTATCATGGGGTTTTGGCGACATCAGCACCTGACCCACCTCCCAAGAGTTATTCCTGGTATCAGCCCTGCAAGCCAAACCCGGAAGCCCGAAGGAAAAGACTAACATGAAACCATACAAAAATGGGAAGCTTGGTGATTAAAACACAAGCAACAGTAGGTTAATGATACTAAAATAAAATAAATTGTAAAAAAAAAAAAAAAAAACACAAGCAACATCACAACACAAGGAACAAACAACAAAGGAGCTGCAATCCTAATTTATGAAGACTTCCTCTAAGGAGTGACCCCCCAAGTGTGTGTGGCCCTTCAGTCAGAACTTGCTGGAAATGCAGAATCTTGGGCTCCACCCCTGACTTACCAAATCAAAACTCCTGGGAAGGGCACCTGGCAATGTGTCCTTTCACAAGTTCTTGGGAGTGCGGGGGGTGGTTCTGGCCCTTGGAAGTCTGAGAACCACTGATGCGGCCACAAAAATATTTTTATAGCATCATTATTCATCCTAGTCCAAAACAGTCAAATAATGGAAACACCCCAATGTCCAACCACTGGTGACTGCATAAACAAACTGCGGCGCACCCGTATCCGATGGAATCCAACCCAGCTATAAAAAGGAATGAATTCATCACACAGACCACAGCACAAAGCCCCAAATCATGGCACTGCATGAACAAGGCCAACTACAATAATGAGGACAGACTGTGATTTCGATGATATAAAATTTCAGAAAATGCAAACTAAGCCATCGAGTAACAGAAAGCGGACCAAAGCTTGCCTGGAGGCAAGGGCGGAAAGAGGCAGAGAGAGTTTTCAGAAAGGCACAAGGGGATCTGAATGTGATGGAAATGTTTATGTTGATATATATGTGTCTGTAAAAGCAACACTGCAACGAAGTTAACAGGAGAAAACTGATTAACCCCCACACTTTATATGCACCCAGTTTACCGCACTTCAATTCTGCCTCAATAAAGTCATGGAAAGACAGCAAAGCGGGTGGAGCGAACAAGTACAGTAAGATTCCACTTAGATAAAAACACAAGACCGCATACTTGTATGTGGACAGCTGAACAGGCTAGACACAGATCCATGCTGTCCCTCTGGCCTGTCCACACTGGTTATTCTTGAGGGATGGGGGAGAAAGCGGCTGAACTCTCCAGGGCCGGAATGCAGGGGAAGCAGGGGATCCTCAGGCGTATTACCTGGGAAGTAAGCACAAGCGTAGAACAGGCAAAAGAAAGAAATGAATCTAGTAATCTGTTAAGAGGAGAGATTCTGCATTTTGGAAGAGAGGCAGGGAGGAAGCCAAGGTAGAAAAAGAACCCCAGCCACAGAGGGAGGGCAGCTCTGGCAGGGAGACGTGAGATGGAGATGGCATGGCAGGTGGCAGGCTGGGAGCCAGGGCAGGGGGCCCGAGCTTCTGAGGGGACTCAAAGGCAGATGGGTCCACGGAAACGAAATGCAGCCGGCCAAGAGGAGGGGGTGCAGCCCGGGTGCTGGCGAAGGCCTGGCCGGGACTGTACACAGGGAGCAACTAAACATACCACAGAAACGGAGAGGCCCCTAGGCAGACAAACGGGGTTAGGCTCCAGGAAGCCACGCCCTCAGGCAGCCTAGAAACACCACCCATGACAAGGTGACCTGCACACTCACAGCTCTCAGAGTCTTCATGCGGGGCCAGGGTCCTCCCCCTCCTTCCTCAGTCCTTAGGGGAACAGACAGGAATGAAACGCCATGCCCGGATCAAAGCCTATAGGTGGCCCTAGATTTCTCTGCCTACTTGTCATGCCATTGTTTATTTATAAATGAATACCTCTAAAGGGGTTTCCCCTCTAAGGTTAGCTCCCAGAATCTTGTTTATCCTTTGCTTCAGAGAAATCCTTACTTCCTGGAATGTGTGAAGACTGAGTGATGCCTACCGTTCTTCTCTAAGCCCGGTGGAATTTTTAGTCCTTCAACTTCAGCAAGTCTAGAGGGAAGATCTAGGTATCTCATGCAGAACAAAGCCCTAGATGCAAAGCTATGGAGGCAGGGTTTCTTCACCTCCGTCTGCATACTGACCCGGGCCAGGGGTGTTGGCCTGTGGGAGGCAGGGGTGCATGCATCCTCTGCACGGCGGGACATTTGGAGACATCCCAGGCTTCCACTCACTAGATGCCAGTGGCACTCAATGCCCGTGTGTAACAACGAGAAATGTCTCCAGACATTTCCAGGGTCCCTGGAAGAAAACCTGCCCCGGGGCGGGGGTGGGGAGCACGGAGCTGAGGTATAATATCCTGGGGCAAGATCAACTTTCCCTCCAAGCGTGACATGCAGCACCATGAAAGAAACAAGGAAAGTGTTTCAAGATGAGGGGCAGGTGGAAGCACAATGGAGTGGCTGCCCTGCGCTGGTGTCCTGGGCTCCCCGCGTCTGAGCCCCATCACTGTGTAAGGACCTCCCTGCCCATGCCCATCCCCTGTCCAACTGGCCTGTTATGCATGATCTTCCACCCTTAACATGGCCCTACCCCATGAGCTCCTCCAGATCCCGAGCTGATTGCTTCCCACACATTTCCACACTGAGAGCTTCCAGAACTCCATCACTATCCTGATTTTACAGGGAAGGAAACTGAGGCAAGATGCTTCTTCTCCTCCCGTCCCCCCACTTGTCCCTTGCCTGGGGAGTGGGTAGGGAAGGTTCACTCAACTGGGTCTCACCATCCAGTATCTCAGCCAAGCAGAGGCACTTGTTCTGAGAAAAGGGAAATGTAGACACGGGCAGATCAGCTGCCTGTGGCTGGGAGGTAGGGGCAGGGATTCATGGCACATGGACACAAATTAGCTTACTCAGAAATGAAAATGTTACAAAACCGGATTATGATGATGGCTGCACAACTTGGTAGATTTACTAAAAATCATTGCATTTGTAGGCACAGGTGATATTTACAGTAAGTAATTTATACCTCAATAAAGTTGTTTTGGAAAAATCAACTGGATCTTAAATCAGATTTAGAAGTCTGTTGCAATTAAACATTGCAAGCAGGCATCTACAGCAATCCCAAGGGAAAGCAAAACACACTGCTTGTAGAAGGAATGACAGCTCAACCTGACTCTACAGTGGGTCCAACTCAATCCTGTGAGCTACAGAATCCCAAATACTACCAACTGCCCAACCCGGTGGTGTGGACAGAGAGAAATTCCACTCCCATGACCATCTGGGCCATCAGAAGCCCATATTGAAAAATGCATTTGTTGTCCAAATATAGAACATTCAACAGAAAAGCAAACAGCACAGGAAATTAGAGAAGGCTGAACATTTACTTTAGATAGCCAATCTTCCCTTAAAGCAAACATCAGGCAGAAAAAATGGGACCCCTCGCTTATTTCTCTATTGTGCCAGGCATGCAATATACAGAGCCCCGAGAAAACTTAAATTCACAAAGGACAGCTTATTCTGTGTGCCATTTTACATTCAAACATGAACTGGGAAACAATGAAACCATTGTCTGGATTCAGCTAACTTTGCTGAAAACACATCCAGGATGACGAAAATAATCACAAAATGTAGCTAGAAATGAACTATTGGGTAGACATGAACTGTACCGACGGAAATAAAAATGAGATATTTCCACAGAGGGAGCTAGCTCATCTTATTCTATATTTAGTTTGAGTGTACTAATGTAATTAACCAGGGTTATAAAATTTGGTTAACTTCACATTTTCCAATTATGAAGCTTCACATACAATTATGCGAACTACAACTGATTTTTTATTTCTGCGGAAAAATGAAGATAGCTCATTTTAATAACCCAATCTTCCTCAGGAGAAGTTAACTACCTTGAATGATAGAAATTATGTAAACGGTGCTTCAACAATGCTATCGATTCATTTGTATTTCTATTCTGTCTAGAAGGTTCGTGCACTTGTAGATGTAATGTCCCGGCGGCTTTTCTCACTTGCTCTTTCCGTTCCCCTCCATTCCTCCCACTTCCTGCATCTCTGCCTAAAATTTCCGGAAACTATACATAGATATCTGCACTTCATGAGTATCGGAGGTTTGCATTTAGGAAACGGAAATCTACCACGGCGCGGGCTTCTAAGAACAGTCTCAGTTTAGGGCCAGTCTCTGAGATAGATCTCTGAAATACTATACAGGCTACTGTGGCTGGCAAATAATCAATGAATAACTATGTGCTGTCACTCAGCAACAAAGACAGATGAGCACCGCGGTGCTGAAGAGGTTCTGCAGAGCTGAAGCGATTCATGGGTGTCTGGTTGCCCAGCTTGCAATAGGAAGTGAAGTGCTGGACACGACTCAAGGAGTTAGCTAACTTCGCATGACTTCTCTTCCTCCTTAAAGGGGGCAGGGTGCAGGCGCAGATAAAGTCCATTCCCGAAGACACTCAGTATAACGAACTGTGCCACGTCTTGATCGCTGGAGAGTAGGGACAGGTGCACAATATGAAGGTAAAAAACTCTCCTTCCTATTTCTCCTTCCCTCTTGACAACAGGTGCCTTCTGAATAGTGCAAGAGCAGCAGTCATTTTTATTTCTAAAAAGAAGATAAACAGTTCACCAAAGGAAAAACCAAATGTCGGCTCAGATCCTACCCAGCGTTAGTGACATGCGGCATGAGGTGCCCTGCTGGTAGGTAGAAATGAACGAGAATGGTTACCTGTAGGCTTTTGAATGCACTGTGCAAGTCTCCACAGCGGCAGATTCAATACTCACAAAGGGAAAAACTGTCAGAAACACCAAAAATTAAACACAAAAACGGATGCTAAGTATCAATCATTTCAGGTTAAACAAACAGACAAAAGGCTGGTCTACACTACTTGCAGCTGACATTTGGAGTCTCATGGAAACCAAACCTTCAGGCATTCTCAGCCAATGAATTCCAATAAAATGCCTTAAGTCTGGAGGTGAGTCCTGTTTCTTCCCTCCACAGCCCACAATTATGTGATCTGAATTGTGAACACAATATTTATATTTATTTACTCTGTTACATCAGTGATATAACATCAACTAAAATGACAGTTTGCTTTTCAAAAAAAAAAACCCTCATGTGAAATGCAAAAAAAAAAATTATTTAATAACAACCATGATAGATGAAATATGTCTCTGGAAAAAAAATAAACAGTCAGACTAAGGCACCCAAGGACTTTTATCACAACCCAGTCTTCAACATAAAGCCAGATCTCAGGAGCCCCGAGGGCATCCATCATGGAAAGCAGCCGAATTATAAACAGAATGAAGTGGTGGCGAACACACTGCAGAGTCATGAAATGCTTAAAAAGCACAGCATTGCTCCAAAAGTTCAACCTGAGCCTGCAACCAAGATGCTATCACCTGGCTCTAAGACACAAACAGCACCCCAGCTTCTTCAACACGTGAAATCCAATAGACCCAAATGTGCACAGGACCCTCACACTGCATGCGCTTTCTTCCCTAATTCACACCATTAATAGCTAGACTGATGGAGCCACGTCCAACCTTCAAGCTGGTAGACCTCACACTCACGCAGCACTGGTGCGCACACACACCTTGGCAGCTGAAGCCAGAGGGGTAGGGGAACAAACTCACTTGCATACCCCACTTGCATTTGGACACTTCAATACTGCCTCCTCCCTGCCTCTGAGGCTCTAATCTGTGATCACTAAATGTTTTTCCATTGCATACACCAATCAGTGAAAAAGTTTTCAGCGTGTGCCCCCAACTCATGAAATTTTTTACCTAGGTACAACCCCGAACTAACATTACATGCATTTTTCATAGACCACACAAACAGATCTTTTCAAACATTAGATAAAAGGTAAGCAGACATTTTAATAGTTTCTTCCTGCACTCCAATACATCTCGCTGTGCACCTGCCAGAGGACACAAAATTGATGTGGGATCCCACTCTGGGAATTAAAAACGAAGACAAGGCCTTTCAGGTCCCCCCCGCCCCCCACCAAAATGCGGAGACTGCTGGTTTAAAGGAAATGTCCTGGAAGTCCTGTGAAATTGATCAGAGAGAACCACGAAATTGATACAGTAACTCTGATGTCCACAAGCCTCTCCCCTTATTATCACCTCATCCACAATCATTTCTGTCATGTTCCAGACACTTGAGATCATTCTTAGTTCCATCAACTTCTGCGCGGGAGGTACCTCCAAGGTTGTATCTTCTAGTGAGGCCTCTTCAAGTCTGATGCTACAGATCCCTGGAAATTGTGGAAATTGGCATGGAATCACCCATGCGTCTTGCAAATACAAACCCGATGTGATATTTTTTTCATCATCAAATTAGGTGTTACACCAACGCGTGTCTCCCAGACCGACCTGCAGCTGTCAGGAACTGGCAATCGCCGCCTTCAAGTTGATCAGTGTAAACACTTGAGTCTTTACCCACACAGAGATGGCATCAATGTTGTCTGGGATTAAAATGCCTGATAAGATTCTGCTGGATAAAGAACCTAAGGCAGGGACCCAAGTTTAATCCACTCCCCCAACGAAGCAAATGGTATGGACGTCAACTCTCTCTGCTCAGCAGCTTTTATCAAATACAACTCAGAATGCTGCAACCACCCGTGCCTGTGCAGACACTGGGAATGATGTCTGCATACTGGTAGAACACAGCACGTCACACAGACTTCCACTCCACTTTCTCATTTCTCTTCCTCAAACGGATGTCAAGACATCGAGCACTATTGGAGGAGCGCAGCCTGTCCTGGTTAAGACTAAGAATTCCCCACAACACACTAGAAACAGAAGTCGCTGCTCAGTTGCACTGAGTTTTTCTCCAGTTTTAACGATGACTTATATGGTCTTGCTATTTTAAAGCATTTGTTACCACTGACTTAAGAAATAAAATGGCTTCACACGCAGTAGGCTTCTTTTTGTCCAAATTTCATCGACAGGGGCGTTCAAACACATAGAAAAGTTTGCAGAACTGAACACCGGCTGTTCACACACTAAGGCCTAATGATGATGAGTAAGCTCTCTGAGAAGGGAACTGTGTCCTTCTAACGCTGCCCCAAGAGGATGCTGTTGGGTGACCAAATCTCAAGGGGTTGAGGAAAGTTTTCAATTTTTTGAAGACTGGGAAGGTGATCAGCCCGGGGTGGGGTCCTCACCTCCACCTGGGTCTGTATTCTTGTTGGGGATTGGTGGCCAGGGTCCTCAAAGGAAGGGCTCGGGGGTGGCTATTTAGGGTCACATTCTAGGCCCCAGGTTCCAGGCTCCAAATATCTGCCCCTGCACCCTGCTCTCCTTTACGAGGAAGAGCAAAGAAAACACTTGTGTTTTCTTTTTAGCATTCCAGCTACATCCACCACGATCGGAAAAAATGACAGGAATTCAACACAGACACCCTTTTCGAGAGTAAACACTGTGAATTCTGCCCTAAGCATGCTCGGTGCTTATTTCACGGGGTCTCTCGTGAGACTGGGAAACTACAACACTCATAAGAATCATGCAGAAGCCCCAGCAGCCCAGCGCGTCTTCTCAATCGCTGGGCTGCTATTCATTTTATTTTTTAAGTAAAATATGCAACTTACTTATCCATATGAGTTAAATATTGCTAATTTTAACCATGGGTAAAAAAAAACAGCCAAAGCATGGGACATATATCACGGTCAGTTTACCGTTTAGTTAACATAAAACCACGATAATCCTTAACCACTCTTAAAGAAAAAAAAGCCTCCCCAACATTCAAGTGGTGTCCCTTTCCCTAGTTAAAATCCTGCTCACCAGAGGTTGGGGGAGGCTTAAGATCTGCTCACCCACCCTTTCACCCTACAGGTGAGAACACTTCACGCCAGCAGGCAGAGCATCCAAGGCGGGCCCCAGTAGCAAAAAGTCAAAACACGGGGTCCAGCATTCGGCTAGAAAACACGCCACTTCTTATTAGACCCTAAAAAAGAGAATTACGGCCCAAAGTAAAATGCAGGTAAACAATTCCACAGAAGCACAGACACAGGAATTTGTTTTACTTCTGCAACAAAATAATGCAAATACAACTTGGTATTTTTGGCTCTTTTTATTTATATCCAGAGTATGACCCTCCTGGGAAACCTGCAATGCCTCCACCCGTGCATCCCCTTTTAGAAACTAAAAACATGACTGTAACCTTCTGGTACCTTTCACGTAGTAAACATCTTTCAGCAGTACTGGCACAGAAAGGTTCGGGAAACATTGAGTGCATCAAAAAATGTTCCATTTCAACTAATTTGGCAGCAAGAACTAACTGGCATATAAAAAGAGCAAATCTCTAGCAGGCCCAACAAGACACCTGATACTTTAAAGACTCTATGGCTTCTTACAAGTCGTAAGAAACGGTGAGCTTTCCTCTTTGCTTTTGATAATACCCGCAGGGCAAACCCTGCCGTTTGAAGAAACCACACAGCCCCAAGCGTGCAAATGCACAAAGCTCAGGGTTGTCACAGAGAAACATCTGGAAGGCGCTGGAAGAGCGGAGGGGCTCACCATCCTGAGCTGAAATGGGATTACAACACCCTGGAGAGCAGAGCTGATGGCTGCGCCCTGGGTGAGAGTCTGGGCAGGGGGTCCCCTGCAGCAGCCACAGCAGAACCACACCACGGACACATCCAGGGGGTCGGAAATGTGCTGAATCCCGATTATGTGCTGGCTACACAAATCTATGCCTGTCCTGAAATTCATAAAACCATACTGGGAAAGAGAAGATAGTCAACTGTATCACATGGTAATTTATAAAGTTATGTATACACACACAGGCCCTGAAATTGGACTTCAGAGGGAAAAAAGGTCAAGGAAAGGAAGTAAGGCCCAAAACTACTAAAGACACATTTCCACACCACTGCCACCCTCAGAGCTGAGAAAGATATAAGCCCGGACCCGAAGCATGCCCAGGATGCTCTCTAATACGCCGAGCCTGAGAAATTCACTTTGTTTAATTTCCTGTCTGTCTCCATGAGGAAACCAAGAAGAGAAAAGGGAGCTGCTTTGTCCAAAGATGCAGCGAGCGCGTGGTGCACGGGCTACAAACCGGGGTCCCTCATAGCCGGTCATCCACCCCTGCCCACCAGGAGCCCTGCTGGCCATCGCCCAGGCTGCGCCGGGGACTGGGCACACAGCGGGACCAGACCCTGGGCACAGAGGGTGCCTCTGTCCCGCTGAAGAGTCCACTGCCCAGACAGTGTAGGTTCATTCCCACTGCATGCACCGCCGCTGACCGGGCTGCTGGCAGAAAGGCGGGGAGCCCGAGGCCAGCCCGAGTCCTGCAGGTATCCACGTGCCCCTCTGCAGCCCCACAGCCTGGTGGGGTAACCGCAAGTTCCAGGGCAACCGCCATTCCGTGAGGAAGGGCGTCCACGGGAACATGAGGACAGGTGCTGCATGGCCCTGAGAAATGCAGAAAGCACCAGGCAGCAGGCCAGAAGGAAGCCCTGGTCCATCGGCGACTATATCCACAGCCCCAAGAGGACAAGGTGGAGATAAGGCACTGAAGGGGATTGCTGGACTCCAGGGCTCTGAACGCCCTGTGCTGCGGCAGAGCTCAGGCGAAGAGCAGCCCCTCCCCAGCGCCAGCCTGGCCGCTACTCCTTCCTCAAGGTCAGGCACGCACCACCTCCTCCTTCCCTCCCTTCTCCTGTGAGTGCCCAAAACTTCTACTGTCTCAGTCAGCGCTATGGTAATTCTCGCCCTAATGCATCCCCAAAGAGTGGGACTGGGCCTTGAGAACACAGAACTCCAGGTGTACTTTTGTCTGGGCATCCACCTGCTCCATAGACCTTGCCCCATACAAGGCAGAGGGAGTCTAGTCTGAGAACAGGAGTTTAAAACCAGAAGGACTGTAGACTTGACAGCATAATTCAGGATTGATTCCTCCACCTTGACATCATCAGCATTTGGGTCCAAATCATTCTCTGTGCTGGAAACTTCTGTGCATTTTAGCAGCAGCCACAGATGCCCCTCAACCCCAGAAGCACCAACCATCCCCCTCCACAAGGTTGTGACAATCAGAAATATCTCTAGACGTTGCCAAATGCCCTTTGACGGTATTGGGCAAAAGTGCCCCAATCGAGAACCACTAGTTGACTGCAGGATTCTAGAGTTCAAAGCGGAAGATGAAATTCATAAGCACCCATCCCCTCTACCTTCATCTCTTAGAGACTTCTCTCCCGTGGACCTCTCAGGCCGCAGCCCCATGTCTGCCAAGAGCAAACGCAGACAACAAAACAGCACCCCACTTCCTTTCTAAGGGAAAAATATCCTCTCCTCTGTTTTTAGTTTGCCCCAATTCAATTTTTTAACAGCTTCCAGTTCAGTTCAAACCGCAATCTTTCCAATATATATTTGATAGCGGTGATGATGTACAGAACAGCCTAGGAGGTGGCCTCCCTGGTGAACGCACCCAATCTCCAATCAAGTTCTCAGCTTCCTGATCAGGAAGGCAGCTGGGGAACCAGATTCTTACCCGTAGCATTTTCCCCTTGTGGTCTTAAAGTCCTGTTCGCAGACGAGGCTCCCTCCCCCCTTTGTGAACATGTTGACTTTTTCAGTCCCTTCCCAGAGCCAGCTTTTATTTTGGTTGTATTGGGTCCCTTTCTGCCAATCTGGCCAGTACAGGCCCTTTGGTGGGGCCCCAGGGAAAGGATGGAGAGGAGGGAAGGGAGGGCCAGGAGGTCGAGACCCCAGGGACAAAGTCACACCCCATCTCTGCTCAAGAGGCCAGTCACTTCCTTCATACTAAAAATAGTGATGGAAAAAAAAAGTTTATCTTTCCAACTTAAAAAAATTGTTTACAAAATGACTTTAGTCTTGCTTCCTGATTGAAACTATTTTTTAAATGGTGGTACAAGATTAACAATTTATTGGATGTAAGGTACCTTTTTTTTTTTTTAAGGGGAAAAACAGGGGCAGTGGAAGGTACTAGGCAAGCACAGCTGAGTCAGGGTCGCCTCCCACGGCAGGGCAACTACCCGTGTCGTCCAGGCTGGGGGTTCCGCCTGGCATGCCGTGTGTGCAGAGCCCCAGAATCCTGGCACCCCCGTGGAAAACTACAAAAGGGCGCTGCCCCAGGTCTGAGCTGAGGAGGTCTCCTACCCAAGAGGTAACTGAGAATTGGAATTCCTGATGCTCTGGACCCACAGGAGTTGGCTTTTCTGGGCCCAGTCCCCCTCTGCAGGGACCCTTCCAGCCTCTGGAAGGTAGTCTTGGATGTCCTTTGGGTGACAGGTTGCCCCAAAGTCCTGGGAGGAAGGAAAAATGAAGATGGCAGAAGGGAGATCTGGGAATCCATGTCTCTGACAGACATGAAATTGGGTTTTCCCCCCATCCTAATTTACAAATAAAATTTCTAACCCACTGCTATAAAATATACAAAGAACTCTGCAGAAAACACATCAACAAAGTAACACTTAAAAATAACATCATGAGTCAGGGACCTGGGGTATAGCAATCAGCTGTACTTAGCCACTTGAGAAAAAATTCTCTATTTTGAAGTCTCACTTTGTTGGAAGGATTCCTCACCAGCCTTTAAGATGGAAGATTTTGACCTCAAGAAATAGAAGCCTAATTCTTGGGACTTAAACTTCGAGATGGGAATGGGAGGCTGGAGGTACACACAGCAAGCCGGAGTTTACCACACATCGGATACAGCATCTCCACCGCCCACATGGGGCCCCACAGATGCTGACAGCTTGGGAGGGTCACTGTAATCCGCTTAAGCAGGCAGCTTGGGGACCGGCCATACCATTCTCCAGGTGGAGAAACTAAAGCACCGTGCCACTCAATACATTGCCCCAAGGTTCAAGACTCCTTGAGAGACTCCGGCTTGGAGTTCTGGTTTTCCAAGTCAAAACGGATCCAAAGCACTTCAACTGAAAACCATCGCTCTCAATTTTAGGTTAGGAATCCATTCACTGTAATTACTTTCCTGGGTCAGACGCTGGCTGAAATGGGTCTTTTTTCCAAAGGTCTCCCCGTGAATTACTTCAAACTTTCATGGCCTCTCCTCTGCCCCCATAAAAGGACACTCTCATTATTGTTTCGGGAATATTTCACTGCAGTAACTAAGAACAGCATCCTTCGACAGAACCTTCCGAAGTTTTGTGCTGTCCAGGATGGCAGCTACTAGCCACATGCGTCTACTGAGTATGTGAATTACAGCCAAAGCAACTGAAAAAACAGAACTGCTCATTTTAATGAATTTTAATTAATTTAAATCTAAATAGACCCATGTGACTAATGGTTACCATATTGGATAACGAAGCTACAAAAGAAAACAATCCCTCCACTGTGGTCCATGTTCTGTGATTCTGTTGAGATAGGCTTGTATATATATGTACATACATATATACAGACTTCAATGTAGTTTCTTCTGAGAGAGAGGGAGCATGCCTGTGCGTGTGGTGTGTGCGTGATTTAAAGAGCTTTTGTCTCCAAATGAGAAAATTCACACCAGGTACACAGGAAGGCAAATGACACCAAGCTTAAGACCCAATCTTTGGGAGTCAAACAACCCCTTCCTCCCTATGTATTAGCAAGTCAGTGTCCTCTTCAGTAGAGTGGAAATAACAAATTGCTACACACAGGGCGTTAAGTGCCTGCAAAATCCTCAGTGCATGATATTCCAGTAAGGCAAAGACAATTATTCCATTTACCCAATAGCAACAACTAAAATTTATAGGCGGCTTTATAGTTTCCAAAAAACTCATACATTCTCTCTTTCCGTCCTGGTACCACCCAGTGAAGACCGTGACTTCAGTTCCTCTTTTTATTTTTACACACACAGAAAATGATATTCAGAAAAGTTGCAGGCCTTCAAGGTCAGTGGTAGAGCATGAGAGGGTGGGCCCTTTCACTAGGTCAGGTCAGGTGGGGACAAAGGCTGCTTTCCAGTTGGCCTCAGGACTCTTGTCTTGGGGGCTCTACGGAGCCCACGGAAACCCTAACAAGCCATCCTGACAGATCCAGATGCCATGACCTATGAGAAACCAAGGTCCTGTAGGCAGCAGTGAGATTCCAGAGCAGCTAGGACACAGTGCACCATTCTTCCCCAGTCCATTTAAATGCCCCAACTTGCAGAACGGGTGAGTTTTGGGAGATTTAGGGATCCACGTGTGTTCTCCAGCAGGTTGATGATTCCTGAACTGACAAGCCCTGGATGAAAGGACAAGCCAATCCCAAAGGACCTGGTGACACACGCCCTGCTGTGCACACCACTAAATACAGCTCCAAAAATCGCCATTGTTGTCCCACACGTGCGTCCCCTTAAGGGGCTATTTTAATAAGTGACTCAAGTGATGAACTTCCACTTTTACCACCTGGATCAGTTATCCCGCTGGGTGGTTTTCTACTATCCGCAGCACATGGGAGACTTTAACATCCTTTAAAATACAAGCGTCATCATAACGTCTTAATTGTTCCGTACCCAACACCCACCCAACCCGTCGCGTCTTTTCCAGGAACGACTACGTGTAAACTTTTCATAAAATCGTCAAGAGCCATTAACTACCCTGAAGCCACTGTTTACTACCTTAGCAGGGCGCTCCCCTCCCCCTCCCAGCTCTAGTCCCGCCCCTCCCCTTCCAGGTGAAACCCGGGACTCTGGCGGCGGGTCTGGAGAGAAAAACAACCCGTCAGGTCAGGCCACAGGTGACAATGCAAAGCAGAAGCAGGTGGGATGCAATAGACGGTGGGTTTTGTTTCTTTTTGGGTTCTGCTCCGCATCACCACCAACTGGAGGGGGGGGGAAGGGAGAACACCTCCGCCTCTAACTTTGTGCAATTTCCAGTGCAGTTGGCTGCAGAAGTGTGGCCGTGCAACCAGGGCCTGGCCGAGGCCTGACCGCGCACGGGCAACGCACGTGAAGCCCAGGCCCTGTCCCAGGCCGGGCGGGCCTACGGCAACGCCAAATTGTCACATGCCCGGCGAGCAGCGACACCCGAAGGCGCACGCTCACCCCGTTCCGTGCACCAATCCTCCGGGGGAAAGACCCAGGGGTGCAGGACTGGGACTCAGGTCTGGGGGCGCCCCTCCCGCGAGCCCGGGAGCAACAGGTCTGCACCCTCCCAAGACCGCCCTCTGCAGACCCCGCCTGCGCAGGAGCGCTCCCCACCCCCACCGATGTCGCCCCAGCCCGCGCCCCTTGCTCGGGCCGGGGGCTCCTGACTTCCTTGACAGTTTCTGCGCCTCGGAAACTGAGCAGCCGCGGGGCCCGCGCCGCCCGGCCCGCCACTCGCTCCCAGCGCGCCGCCGCGCCGGCACCCGGTCCGGGGCGGGCCGTCCGGCGCCCGGGATGAATGGGCTCCCCTCCCCCACGGGGATCCCGCGGCCCCGGCCTCGGCAGACAAAGGGGCCCAGGGGACGCGGCCGGCGCGTCCCCAAACTTGCCGGCCGCCTCCCCGTCCCCAAACCAAGGCGCGCCGGCCCTTCGGGGAGCGGCCCCCTCGGGTATTGTTCAGCCTGCAGGGAGCGCGCCGCACCCCAGCCCGCGCCCGGGGACCAGCTGGGGGCCGGCCCCTCCAGCGCCCCGGCGGCGGGCGGAGCGAGCGGGCGCCCCGAGCCGCCCGCCAGGCCCGCGGGGGAGGGAGGCGCGCCCCCGCCGGAGAAGTTTGCGCCCCCGCCCCGCGCCCGAGCCCGGCACTCACCTCTCCGCGAGCAGCGCAACTTGTGGCGGCGGCAGCGCCGCGCTCCGACCTCCCTCCCGCGGC
>JAQQAC010016209.1:4982170-5014845 GCA_029783875.1 Phataginus tricuspis | reverse complement strand
CCGACCTCCCTCCCGCGGCCGTCGCCGAGCCGGGCCGTGCCGCGGGCGAGCTGGGCCCGGCGCCCCGAGCAGCCGCGCGCCGCCCCCGGGCCGCCCCCGCCCCGCCGCCGAGTCCCAGAGGCGCGGGCGCTGGAAAGTTTCGGGAGCCGAATGGCGGCCGAGGGCGCTGCGGCGGCGGCGGCGGCGGGGCGGGGGCGCTGGCGGCTCCTCGCTCCCGAGCGCCGAGTGGGGGGGCTGGGCGGGAGCGGCGGGAGAGGGCGGGACGGCGGGAGGGACCGGCACGGGCAGTGACCTCGTCGGGGAGCGGCCGCCAGCGCGCCGACCCCGGCCGGGAGCGCTGCCAGGGACGCCGCCCCTCCCCCAGGCCGGGGCCGCGTCCGAAACCGGCCCCTCCCCGCGGAGGCTAGGGACGCCGGGCCGGCCCCTCCCCCACGGCCTCTCGGGAGGACCGCGGCCCCGTCCCGCCCCTCCCCCACGGGGGCACCCGCGACCCTGCACGGTAGGCCCCCCAGCTTCCCCGCTACGCTCAGGGTGGGTGAGGGGGGCCCGGGCCTCGCCCTACTTGCTCCGCACCCTGTCCCTTCCCGGTGGCCTCCCTGCGTGATGAAGGGAACGCGGGCCTACCCCCACACACTCCCAGTCCCAAACGCACGGAGGGGACTGGAACCCCTTGCCCCCACTACCAGGAGGGGACAGGAACCCGGGCCACCACCCGCGCGGCTTGCAGGGGGGAGGGGAGCCCAGGCCACAGCCAGCGTTACCCTCTCCCACCTCAAGCCGCCCAGCTGCCCTAACAGAACCCGTGGCAACCTGCTCCAGCGTGCACCTCCTTCAAAATCCGCAGCTTAGGGGACACCCTAGAGGTCCCTTTCCCCTCCCCCAAAACTGGGGACTCAGGTGGAGCCTCGACCCCTGCAAAATATCTCCCGGGAAGAACCAGAAATGCTAACCGAGAAATGCAGACACACAGAGGTGGAGCTCAGGAGACTGGGGACACCAGGACCCTCGGGCCTCCTCACCCCCCACCTCCACCCCAACCCCACCAGCGGGCTTCAGACCCCGGGCATTTGCAAAGTGTCTTCTGTCGCAGTTAACTTACTCGGCCCTAGTGCACCCCAGTCCCCAGCACTCCTTCCTCCTTCCACCTGGGTGAAACTGCCCACCACTCTCGGCCTCAAATCAATGGAACAGATTGCCGCGCCCACCCCTCAGCACCACTGATGTCTGCTGGGATGAGTATCTTAAAATAAGTTTGCCCCTCCCGTTTGTGTATGAAGGGCCCTAAGAGCCCAGTACACTCAGCACTTTAAACTGTAACCTCACTTGCTCCCTTCTGGGACACTGGACCGTTTGTTGTTCTGGTTGTTGGGGAGAGGGGGCAGGAGGTGAGTTTTTAAGGGACTGGTCCTCCAGCAAAAAGGCGGACCTAAAATTTACCGTGCTAAATATTGCTGTAAAACGTCCATGTTGAAAAACGACTGTTGCTACACCAATATTAGAGCACATCAATAAAAAATACACACTTACACAGTCTCCATAATTGTGAATCAGCAGAATAGATTTTGTCTTATTATGCATCAGTTGCCATTCAAGGCCCACCCGAAAGGACGTGTGGGGCCTCCCCTTGAGCCTTCCCTTCGTTGCTCCCGGGCTCCCTGGGCTTGTGTGGACTGATGCTAAGGTATTACATGCAATCGAAAAACCAGGGGTGCAACAGAAAACCCGAGCGAGCTCATGATGCAACCCTGCCCCGGTTACACGTGCTTCCCTTCCCCCAAAGCCCGCTGGTGGGAGCGCTGCGTTTTTTCCGCCTGTAGGGTCACATTGTGGTTGATTGATTCTCCTTTCCCCTTGCTCAGTCATTCAGATTTGGAAAGTAAATAACAAGTTGACATCATTACAGCTCTAGGCTTTACGGGGACGCGGCCCTTGGCTACCGCACACTCTAGAGTAGCCGCGCAGCAAAACTGCCCTTCTGGCTTTCTTATACTTGGCTGCTTGGAAATTCCAAACTGAACTTGGTGAAAGGCCTCTTTGTCTGTTCTGATTATTTGGCAGATGCCAATCATTTGAAGTAGGGGACAGCGGTAGAAATCCTCACTCCGGACTATGACCCAGTGTGACCAGTTTTTACAGCTGGTCTTCGGTAACTAACCATGCAGTTGAGCTCAGAATCCATCTTGCCTCTTTGATAATGTCCCAGTAATGTCACAGGTCTACTTGCCAAGTCAGGAACCTAGTGCTTCTATCGTTCTCTCACAGGACCCCCAAGGGACTTTTTAAGATCTCAGACAGGAAAAGAGACCCCTACACTTATCATAGTATCACCGAAATTCCTTTCCGAATTGCCAGGTGGGTGGTAGGTAGGTGATAACTTAAACTGTATTATTTAATCTATTTTGCGGAGCTTTCAAATGTGGAGCCCTATAGGGTGGGAGAAACCACATAAAGGACTTAATAAAATTGAGCAGGAAAGGAGCTAGTGCGTTCTAATAAAGGTTAATGTGGACAGGGTGATCAGCAACGATTTCCACAGGTACCCACTGCACAAGATCTATATTCCAAACATTTTTTGGTTGCTGACTGGAGGGAGCTGGAACGCAAGAATCTGCTTGTAACAAATGCTACCAGTATTCCCCCTAAACAGTAGTCAAAATTTCCATTAAAAAGCAAGAGGAACGCACACAAATACACTCAACTAACATTTAACAAAGGAGCAGAAGTATTTCAATGGGGTAAGAATATCCTTTTGAACAAACCACTCTGGAACAACAGGCCATCTGTATGCAAGACCATCAAGCCACAGACCTCACATTTAAAAAAAAACTAACTTAAAATAGATTATAGGCCTGAATGTAAAAATGCAAAAATATAGAACTCCTAGAAGATAACATAAGAGAAAATCTAAATGACCTTGGGTTTAGCTATGAGTTTCTAGATAATCAAGAAAGCATGATCCATGAAAGGAAAAAATTGATAAGTTCTACTTCATGAAAACTAAAAACATCTGCTTTGCAAAAGACACTGTTAAGAGAGTGAAGACAAACCACAGACTGGGAAAAATATTGGCAAAATCCATATCTGATGAAGGATTGTATCCAAAACATACAAAGAACTCTCAAAACTTAACAATAAAAAAATCCAATTTAAAATGGGTAAAAGATTTGGAAAAAAAACAAAAAGAGGTACACAAATGGCAAATAAGCATATGAAAACATGTGGAACATCACGTATCAGTAGGACCTTGCACATTCAAAAACAAAATATCAACGCATCTATTAAAATTATCTCCACCCCCTCCCTCCCCCACCAAACTGACAACATCAAATGCTAATAGGCCGCAGAGCAACAGGAACACTCATCAGTCACTGTAGGAATGCCAGTGGGTATGGCCATTTTGGAGCACAGGCTGGCATTTACTTACAAAGCTAAACACCATCTTACTATACAATCCAGCAGCCATGCTCTTATGTATTTGCCCAGGTGGAAAACTTACCTCCACACAAACACCAGCACAGGAATGTTTATAGCAGCTGGAACTCATCAGCACCAAACACTGAAAGAAAGCAAGATGTCCTTTCCAGGAGTTGAGTGGATAGACAAATTCTGGCACATCAGACGATGGAGTATTCCTCAGCACTGAAAAGAAATGAGCTGTAAATGAGCTGTCAAGCCGGGAAGAGACATGGAAGAAACTTAAATGCATATTGCTAAGTACAAGAAGCTAATCTGAAAAGGCTGCATACTCTGTGATTCTAACTTTATGACATTCTGGAAAACGCAAAACTAAAAACATCAGTGGTTGCCAGGGGTTCTGGGGCTGGGAGAGAAGAGATAAATAGGCAGAGAAACTCTTCTGTTTGACACTGTAATGGTGGACACATGACATTTTGCATTTGTCCTAACAGGTAGAGCTATACAACAGGAAGAGTGAACTCTAATGTAAACTATGGATTTTACCAATATTGACTCATTCCTGTAACAAATGTACTGCATTTGGAGAAGATAACACTGGAAACTGGGCAGAGGGTGGGGGAGGGAGGGGCAGGATAATTAGGAACTCTGTACTGTAAGCTAAATTGTTCTGTAAATCTAAAACTGTTCTTAAAAAGAAATAGCCTATTATTTTTAAAAAGACAGTAGGAAGAGGTGTGAAACTTCTCCTGAGACTCTCTGCCCAGTTTTCACTGAATCCAATATTTAATTTCCCCCAGGCCCATCTGATTTTCAAAGACTTCTAACACTTCGGCCAACATTTGTTCCCATGACCAGCCTACTCAGAAGGCCCTGAGAGTCCAGGATTGACGGGCTGGATGACACAAATCTTTCCTTGATGTTTAAGGAGCGTGTCTCAGCACTGAGTAAGCATCCCTTATGAAATGAGGAAGGGTGTGTGCTCTCCAGTCACTTACAAACCGCTGGCCTTTCTTTGCTTTGGGGCTTGCTTCTTAGAGGGAATAAGGACTATGAAGGGACTGGCTGTACTAGGTGGTGGCCCATGAGGTCTTACTTGAACAAGTACACAGGGGAAACAGCATGAAGAGGTCCATCACCTGCCATGGATGTGAGATCAGGTGGGTGAAAATCCCTTCTGTACGCCTTGACCTGGGTAAGCACCCAATGCCTTTTTAAAAATATGATGATATGGGATGAATTCTGTCCCCCCAAATTCATATGTGGAAGTCCTAACCCTCAATACCTTAGAATGCAACTATTTGGAGACATGGCTTTTTAGAGTGGTAAATAACTTACAGGTGCTCATCACAGTAGGCTCTTGTCCCACGTGACTGGTATCCTTAGAAGAAGAGGGGATTAGGACACAGACATGCACAGAGGGGCAACCATATGAAGACACAGGGAGAAGACAGCATCGCATGCCCAGGGGAGAGGCCTTGGGAGGAGCCAGCCCAGCCCACACCTGGCTGTCTCCCTTCCGGCCTCCTCAGATTGTGGGAAAATACATTTCTGTTGTTGAAACTACCCAGTCTGTGGTACTTTGTTCTGGCAGCCCAGCAGACTAACAGATGTGAGCTGTTGCTATTTTATCTTCCATTTGGAATGTCACATTCAGTTCACATCATGTGAATACTGAAAATGCCTAGCACTTGGCACGGGTGCATTCATGCAATACATGGAATTCAATCCTCCCAGCATCCTGGAGGGCAGGGGAGTTTTATCTCCAATATTCAGAGGAGAAGACTGGACCCAAGAAGTTAAAGGATTGAGGATGGGGTTTTGTGACCATTTTTATGCCTCACACTTCTTTGGCAGTTTAGTGAATATTGTTTCCAAATGCATAAAATGAATAAAATAATACATAGAATCATGAAGAAACCCAATTACATTAAATATAGTTATCAAATAATTTTTAGAATTCTAATATAGTAACACATATGCTCCTTTTCCAATACTTCCAATGTTAAGTTCTAGACGTGGCTCTAATAATTTCTGTCATTTCAAAATAGCGACAAGCATAAACAAGATCTACTTCAACTGTAACCAAAGTTGAAAATATATCAGAATTTTATTGGTGACAGATTGGTAACATAGTAAAGATATTGTTGATGTTACTGTCATTCATCTTCTATAGGCATAGTTGTTAGACTGTTAAGTTTCAGTTAGTGGTTAGCGATCATAAAGCTGCAGAATTTTCCCGCACACATGCGCACAGATTTCCTGAAATCTCTCCATTGGGCTTACTGCCTAGGGAGAAAGTGCAAGCTGCAGTCCACGGTCCTCCGCTGCCCTCACTCACCTGTATTCATTCATGCCACCACCATGGACTCCCTCCCACGGGACAGGGGCGCAACACCAGGGTGAGGTGAGTTTAAAGGGCCAGCAAAAGCTGACTCATTGGGATAAATCATATTATAATGCCATATTAAAAAACTCAAAATGAATGTGCAAAAAATCCATAGTGAACAAAATGTGAAAATGTTAAAAAACAGGATCTGACCCTGCCAGGCATACGGTCGCAGGAATTGGAAAGGATAATGACCAACACAGGCACAATTCCCTGCCCCCATGGAGTTTCTGTCTTAGGATAAGAGTCGGCACATGACAGTGACAGTTTTATAGACTAGAGAAAAATCAAAAGAACAATGAGACTTGGCGACATGTGAACATTATATGAAATCCGGATTTCAGTGTCCATAAATAAAGACTCATTGCAGCACCTACACCCACCCACTCCTTCACTGCCTGCAGCGCTTTAACAGCAGGGTTAAGTGGCTGCCCCAGACCCTAAGGCCCATGGAGTGTAAATAACATTTACTGTCCCCTGCTACACAGAGTTTGCTGATCTTTGTTTCCAGGAAGCTGAATGATGCAAGGGTCCTTACAGAACTTGCTGACTTCTCCTAGGAAACTATTTTCTTTACTATAGTGTGTTAAGAACACTTTTTTTTTTATTATTGAAGACAAAGTAGGAGGAAAATGGTGGTGGAAAAGAAGCACAAATTATGCTTTGGAATCAAGCGCGTCCTATTTCTTGATGGTGATGAATTCCCAAAGAGCAGACATCCCTGCGGACTTGGACAGCCACCTGCTCAGATGGGGTCAAGGTCATCAGAAGGAACAGATACTGGTGAGCTAGGAAGAACGTAGCACTAAGGAGATATGTTTTTTCCAAGTAGGTATTTTTTCTACCTAACAAAGTTTTCTAAACATTTTCAAAGACAACCTTACTGATCAATTATCCTAGCCACCTATGAAGTGGCTGGGGACATACAATTCTGTTCACGTTCGTTTTACAGAGGAGGGTAGTAGGTTTTCCGAAGGTCAGTGGCTGTATCAGTTTCCTTTAGCTGCTGTAACGAATCACCACATACTTAACCCTGAGCTTAAAACAAATTTATAATCTGACCATTCTGGAGGTGGGAGGTCCCAAGTGGGTTAAACTGGGCTAAGGTCAGGGTGTGGGCAGGGCCAGGCTCCCTCTGGAGGCCCCAGGGGGGAATCGGTTCCTCTCCTTTTCCAGTGTCCAGAGCTTGCATTACTTGACATGTGACAGCCTTCAGGCCTTGTCCTTCTCACATGGCATCATTCCCACCTGTCCTGCCTCCCTTTCCCAGCTTCAAACTCACTGCAAAAAGATTCCAACTGGGAATCTCCCAATTTCAAAGATCTTGCTGATTAGATTGAGCCAAACTATAATCCAGTATAATCTCTCCATTGCAAGGTTCTTAATTTAGTTACATCTGCGAAGTCCCTTTTGCCATGGAAGGTGACATCTTCAAGGGTTCCAGGGCACTGGGTTCAGGCATCGTTAAGGGGCCGTATTCCACCTTCCACAGTCGCTGGGTGGAATGTCTTACACTAACAGGCTGGAAAGCCCACTCAAATCTGATTCCTAAACCCACAGCCTTTCTAACACTCACCATGTTGCCTCTCAAGTCAGTGAATAATTTCAGAGACCACTCACCCAGCAACACCCAAAACAACAGAAAATGCTGCCTGGGTTGACACAAGTGCACATGACAGGCAAGTGTTCAAATTTCCCCCCCAAAATAAAGGCTGATACCATTACAAAATCACAGGAGATTATAATTTCCAAGAGGCCTTCTCTCTTTAGGTGATCATATTTCATTATAAGAAGTCACGTGTTTTTCTTCTCCCTTTGTTTCTACTTCTGCATTTAGCGTTTAAAATTCGCTATAGAGAACAAGCATGAGACAGGATGATTTTTTAAATAGTCATGGCACAAAAATCATCTCCCACATAGTCAAGCTCGACAGCACATTGACAAAGAACATTCAGCAGGTTCAAGAAAAGCGCAGGTGAAGCTAAATGGAGGCAGAACGTTTGCACGCTTCCCCAGTGCCCCTTTCCCAAAGCCTTTTTGATGTTGTTTTTATGAAAGGAACAGCCATCTGATAAGATAAGCTATATGTCATGTGCATATACACACCCCAGCTGCCCCAGCCATCCCGTCCTAGTCGGACTGCTGAGAGAAATGAAAACAGAGGTTCACACAAAAATCTATATATGAATCCCTTTATTCAGAGTTATCGAAACCTGGACCCAACCCAGATGTCCTCCCACAGAAGACTGGATAAACAAACTGGTATATCCACGTGCATGTGGGGGGAGCACGAATGAATTCTAAAAGGGAACCAGCTTCCGAACTGTGCAACATCATGGATGAACCTCAAATGTAAATTGCTGAGTGAAAGCAGCCAGTCTCAAAAGGCAACATTCTCCGTGTTTCCACGTATTTGCCTCTCTGGAAAAGGGACAGCTACTGGGACCGAAAAGAGATGGGTCGCTGCTAGGGTTGCGTGCCAGGAAAGAGGTTGGCTGCAGAGAGGCATGGGGAATTTTCTGGAGGACCAAGCTGTACTGTACTCTGATTTAGGTGTAGTTACACAGCTGTAAATGCTGGCCAAAATTCCTAACTATACCCCAAAATGATGGCCTTTACTGTATGCAAATCGCACCTCAATAAACTTGACTTAAAAGCCAGCAGGTTCCAGGAAAGCACCATAAAATACAATGGAATTTGAACACAGGGCATTTCTCCTGTGTCTGCTCTTGGTGTCTAGAATCTGTTTGTTGTTTTTTTCCTAGATCACAGCCGTTTGATAAGATCATATATGTACAAGTCTTAAAATGTCCCCAAGGGAAGGGGGGAGGGGAGAGAAGATTTTTAGACACTTTTGAGATAATAATGAGAACTGGTCACATTTCTAGAAATAACTGTTTTGAATAAAACGCCCCCACCCACACCAGCACACAGCCTTCCAACCGCTCAGACGCGGGACTGAATTCAGCAGACAGGATTTCCAAGGAATTGTCTGAGCAGTGGCTGACGGCGCAAAGCGAGGAAGGCTTTGTGGAGCGGGAAGGCAACACGTGTGCTCCAAAGGGTAGTTCTCCTTTGCACAGATCCCCTCGGATGATTAAAATAACTTTTTCAAATGACTAGGTAATTTCAAAGTGGTTTGAATTTTTAAGTGTTAAAGTTCTTCCCAGAATGGTAGATGTTGAAAATGGAAAGATTTCACATGTGGGCTAAGAATATAAAATGATGGCTGCATCTCCCATAGCTTTCAGTATTTTTATAGAAAGAGGACAAAGATAAGCTTTACAGCTACTGCATTACGTCTGTGAACCTAGGTTTAAGATATACTCATGTTTGTTGAGGCCTTGTTGAGGCAAGAAAGTGTAAATAAAAAATTAAGAATGTCCAAAAGCCCATAGGCCCTGTCTAAGCGTGAGAGAACCGTTAGACAAACCCAAAGGGAAGGACATTCTACAAAATGCCTGGCTGACAACCCTCAAAACTGTCACGGTAATCAAAAACAAGAAAGGCTGAGAACCCGTCAGAGCCCAGAGGAGACCTGTCAAACCGCTCAGCGTGGTCTCTTGGATGGGACTCTGGGACAAAGGATAGGAGTGGAAAATCTGGAGAAGTCCACAGAGAGTCTGGAGTTTAGTTCATAGTGTGGGACAGAGGTTGATTTTCAAGTAGTGACACAGGCCGCAAGGGGTGGAAGGTGTTAACAGTGGGGGAACCAGAAGAGGGGTAAAGAGAACGTTGGCCCTCACTTTCTGTAAGTCTGAAGTGATTCTAAAGTTAAAAATTTTGCTTTAACAAATTAGAGCGCTCCCTTTCAGTTGACTTGAGAAATGACTATTTAAGAACATAAGCCATTTCCATCTGTACACATATATACGCAACTGGCATTTTTAAAAAACCAAAATGACATGTCTTGAGAATAACAGCAGAGACTGGGTCTTGGGCAGGGACAAGGAACACTTTTTATAGGAATATACAAACCATGCAGACAGAAGATATAGGCATGCCTGTATTTCTTGTAGTATATTAAAGACAAGTGAAAAATTAATAGGTGGTAGGAGACTCCATCTTCTCCCTCCTAAACCAACCATTTACTTGCTTCCTGCCAGCCTACTCCCCTGGCCATGCTGTTCCCTAAATGTTTCCAGCGTGTTCCTGACTCCTGCAGCCACCCCTTTGCTCTGCAGAGACCTTTGCTCCTCTGGTTCCCCCAGCCCCTCCATACAATGAGGACTCTGTCCAGATGTGGGCCGCCCCCTCCATCCCCATCATTCTCTTTCATAGGCCAACATGTTGGTGTCCAGTCTTCGTTTGTTCAGGTGGTCTTTTCCATCAACTAGAATATGAGCTCGGTGGAGAAGGGGAGGGTTAGGACAGAAGGACAGGAGGGGATGGCAGGTGTCATGGTCTTCTGATATGTCCCCTTGGCTGGGCTAGACTGGGAAACTACTCACTCCAAACACCGTGTCCATTTTGTAGGGCTGCCTTAACAAAGTACCACAAACTGGGTGGTTTAAAACAATACAAATTTACTTTCTCACAGTTCTGGAGGCCAGGAGTCCACAGTCAAGGTGTGGGGAGGACTGTGTTCTCATTGAATACTCTAGGGCAAAATCCTTCTTTGCTTCTCTCGGCTATTGGCCAAGGCTAGCAATTCTTGATTTTCCTTGGCTTGTAGCTGAATCATTCCAAACTCTGTGCCCATCTTCACACAGCCTCTTCTTCCCTGTGTGTGTGTATGTGTGTGTGGGGGTCTGGGTGTGAGTTTATCCAAATCTCGCTCTCCTTTCTCTTGTAAAAACACAGTCATTGGATTCAGGGCCTAGCCTGATCCAGTACAATCTCATCTTAACTTGATTCCATCTGTTGGAAAAAAAAAATTCCATTTCAGAGTAAGGTACCAGCTTTCACAGGTACCAGGGGTTAGCACTTGAACACATCTTTTGGCAAGGGGGACACAATTCAACCCACTTCAGACACTAATCTATGTGTTGCTTTGAGGGTATTTTGTAGATGTGATTAAGGTCCATAATCAGTTGACTTTAAGCACAGGAGATTATACTGGATAATCTGAGTTGGCCTCATGCAATCAGATAAAAGGCCTTTAGAGCAGGGTTTTGATTTTCCTGAAATAGAAGAAATTTCTCATAGAGACAGCATTTTCAGTCAGTTCCTGAGGGAATTCCAGCCTACTCTTCCTAAATGCATGCCCTACAAATTTCCAGCTTGCCTAGACATCCCCCATAGTGGCATAAACAATTCCTTGTAGGGCATCTCTTAGCACATATCATCTTCCACTGGTTCTTCAGGATTGGAGAATTGCCTTGAATTTTTCAGCTATATAGCCACAGGACCACAAAGCAGAGTTTCTTTTTTATCTGTGACAGTAAACTGCACAAAAACATTTATGATATGCCTTGAGTATAATCCAAAATATTGTGGATGAAAATACCAAGTCATTTTTAAAGAGAACTAGAAGTAATCTTCAAAGCTGAAAAATGGAAGTGGTAGGGATGTTTTTTTGCAAATGCCATACTTATATTTCTGAGCCACTAGATTCAGATCACTTACAACCTCCCATTTTAAGAATCAAATGAATGTCTTGATTCTGCCTGGACAACATTTTAGGTATTTCCTGTAGCTGCCCCAGGATATAAGTGGCTGTTGGGACTGGTTGGCAATCATGGCCAAGAACTACAGCTTTTCCAGCAAGGTTGATGAGGCTGGAGTGGGGCCCAAGGCTGCACATTGCCCACCAGCTCCCAGGTGGCATTGCCACTGCTGGTCCATGGACCTCGCTCTGAGTAGCAGGGACTGATGATTCTCCATTTTGGCACTCTTACCATTTGGGGCTAGATCATGGTTTGTTGGGTGTTGAATGGCATCCCTGGGCTCCACGAACTTGATGCCAATACCTCCTCCTCCTCAAACTGTCTCCATTCATTGGTGAGTATCTCTGGGGGAGGAGGACAAAATTGCCCTGGCTGGGAACCCCTAGTCTAGGAAAAGCATTTAAAACGTTCAGTGTTGCCTTGGACCAGTGGTGGCTGAGGGACCTTGCCTGTCACACTCCCAGGGCTGGTGTTCAGCACGTGACGGAGATCAGCCCCACCCCCTGGGACTGTAAGGAGCAGATGGAGCAGGCAGACCTGAGGGGAGCCATTGCCTGCATGGCTCCTTGTCTCCCAGGGGGACTGCTCCCTTTGCTCCGTGGATTCTCATGGCTATTTTGTCACCTAGGTCTACATCTGTACGCACACACAGATATCTCTATCTATATATGGGCTGTAGATACAGATAGGTTTTTTTACCTTCACATGAGACCAAGCTGCCTCGAGAAGCAGGCATCATGCAGATCCTGGAGCTGGGTCCAGCCACGCTTCTGGGGTGCTTGTGTCCCCCTCGGCCATGGACTTGAACCTCCCCATGTTCCCAGCACCCAAATGCACCAGGTGCTTGTGGGTATCTAGTGGCTTCCATTTCCCTCCCACAAGCAGCCCAAGCGTGTGTGTGTGTGTGTGTGTGTGTGTGTGTCTGTGGCAGGTTGTGGGCAACTAAATACGTTTTGGTTCAAGTGTGTGTTGGCTACAGGGACCCCCCTGGAGGAGACGGCTGTCTGCCTGATGGCATCTAAACCGAGGCCAGGGGTCTTGAACTTGCCACACCGACACCTGTAGCGCTTCGGCAGGTGTCATTCTCTCTTAGATCCCACCTTACCTCTCCCATGTGGTTTCACTGGTGTTTGGAAATTAAACCCACCAAGGAAATGATGTGCGAACTGGGTGCTGGAACGGCCATGTTAGCCTACCTGCTTAGCTTCGGTTCCTCTGAGTGGCCCTTCTGGAACGACACCCTGTCCCCATCATGCTCACAGGCAACACTAGCCACAGAGTGGACACTCTCTGAAACATGGCCTCTCCCAAACTTGGTGATGGCTCTGTTCCTGTCTGGTACACCCAGCGTGTCTTGGGGCCCGGGAGCCTGTTCCCCTAGGGAGATGGACGGATAGCACCGTGTCCAGCACCTTCCTTTCTCCCACCGACCAGGCCCCTGCATGGGCAGTGCAGGGACCCCCACATGCCTGCCGCTGCTCTTCATGACCACCCCCCTCCCGCCTCTCTCAGAGCAGACATAGCCTGGGTTTCATGATGTCGCTCCAACTCGGGCTACTGGCGGAGCTGTAAGCAAGAGGGTGTCACAGGCAGGAACGGAGCCTGAGACAGATGAACACAGTGTCACAAGCACTCGACCTCGAGCGAGTCATCTCCTCTGGGTACAGCAAGGTCCTAGCCTGGTGTCTGTCCTGGGGTTCTCCTTCAACCTTTGGAGAAGTCCTGTGTGTGCTGGGCACGTCCAGGAAGGCGTGGGAGACTGTAAACCAGAGAGTCCGGCTGGATGGACGATGCACCACCGAGAGCCTCTGAGAGGTAGGCCTCCCCACCACAGCCCTCTGGGGCTCCCACCCAGGACCTCAGGGGCCCAGGACACAGCCCCGTGTTTGGTCCAGTTACCACCCATTCTGTGTAATGCTTCTTGCCCCAAGCTGATGGACAGGCCTGCCGGGCAAGGCTCCTGAGCTGTAGGGTGGATGGGCCCACAGGCAGGCCCTCCTGCACATGTTTCCCATGGTGGGCTAAGGGCCCTGATTACTGAGAATTTCTTCAACCATGACTGGCATTCAAAGCTGTCCCCATCCCAGTTAAAAGTTAGCCCAGTGGCATGTCCTCAAGAGTGCAGCCGGGTGGCTGACTGACTTCAGGAAGGAGTGCAGAGTGGCGAGTGGGGGTGGCTGTGGCTGCAGAGACACCTGCACCGGGCCTTGGCTGTCCATCTGGGCTGCGACATGACAAGGTTGGAGGACAGGGGGACGGCTTGGCCGGCACCCGGCACAGTCTCACCGCACCTGCGTCTCACTGCTGTCAAGGGCCCTTCAGTTTTTTCCAGGGGAAGTGGCTCTGGGGCGTGGGGATCAGGGACATGCTGGGGGTGAGTGTGAGCTCCACAGGCCGTGGGCCCAGGACACGGCCCAGTGATCTGCTGCACACCCAGGGGCCCTGGGACTCTGGGATGGCCACTCAGGGGGCTCCCAAGCCCCCTCCTCTCACTTCCTCTCTCTTTTCTCTCATTCTCTCCTTTTCTCTCATTTCCTTTTGTCTCTTCTCTGCTCTCTCCCTCCCTAGTTTCCTCCTCCCTCTCCTCCCCTCTTCCCCCTCCCTCTCTCTCAGACCCTTCCCAGTGCCCCACCAGGGCCTTGCATTCTGGTTGAAACAGCCTTCTTACAACAAACACTCCCCTCTGCACAGAGGGCAGTGCAGAGCAATCCAGAACAGGCCTGGACTTTGCTCCCAAGCCAGGCTGTGTCCCACTTCCCCAGGAACTTTCCAGGCACCGGGACCCCAAGGGACACAGCTCTGGGAGGCGACCCTGGTGGCCCCAAGGGCTGGCCGCACTCGGCTCCCAGGCCCCAGCCAGGCCTCCCTCTGCAGGCCCCTAGCAGGCTCCCTGCCCCAGGCCGGGTGAGCCTCCACCAGCCCTCTGCCTCCGCTCTCAGCACAACAGGGTCGCCGCATTTGATGGAGGAGACTCGGTCCCTCTGTGCAAGGAGAGGCCATTTCCTTCCATCTCGGGCTTGCTGAGAGGGAGAGAGGCTTTGGGCCAGAGGAACTGCAGGGCAAATGCCCTGACAAATGCCCTTTGTCAGCCCAGGCCAGCGCGTCCACTTCCTGCAGCTTGTACAGCTGGTTCCACTGATACCAGGGATGAGTTGTGATTGGCGGGCACGGGGTGTGCCAGGCAGGCCCTGGACTCCAGCCCCAGTCCCAGCCCCAGCCCTGCGGGAGCCCCAGCAAGGTCGCACCTGCAGAGGCAAATGCTCCCTCCCTCTGTGTCAGTTCAAGGCTTATGTTTGAACTGAGTTCTCACGAACTAGCTTCCAATTAAGCACACTCACCAAAGCATTTTTAGGCTTGCAAAGGCTCCAGGTTTAATATTTTACACGAAGCCTGGTACCTAGACACCTGGCTTTGCCGCTGGATAGCCAGTGTATGGCGCAAGCTGGCGATTCCCTCTGGACACCGAGATTTTCTCTGTGGAAGCAGGAAGGGGATAATAATAATAAGTCAAACAACAACTGGCTGCTTTTGTCACTGGACTGCTGCAAACACTGCATTAGACCTTAAACATAAAATTAATTTAGCTCCAAATACATGTGTGCAAATTTACGCTATCCCTTCTAAATTATTTGTATTTGTGTCAGAGTCTACATAAGTGGACAAGATAAGGGGTTTTTCTCCTCCGGGAGATCTCTCTTCTAAAGCCACAAAGAATTTTACACACTTTCAATTCTTTTAACTGTCAGTTCAATTGGCATGAAAGTAACAGCTTTGCTGAAACCTATGTGCAAATTTCAGAAGTTGCATAAAGACGACGGGACTGGAGTTGTAAGCATGAATTTGTATATTTTATTTGCCCTGGAAAACACTTTTGGAAGAAAACACCAAAGAGGTTAATTTTTCAAAGTAGGTAAAGACTTTGTCAAGACACATTTTTATGAGAACCAATGAAAACTGAAACTTATATGGAAAGGATGATCCAAATTTCCCTTCAAATTACATTAATTATGATGACTTTTCAGTGGATCTGGGCACTTGGGAATTAACTTCACTCAGTACAATTGTGACTCCCTAAGCAATGAGTTACTCCTAAAATAGCAATTCAGTGGATCCTCTGGCAAAAATAAACAAGCGGAAAACAAAACCTCTTTCAATAATATAAATTTAATTCTGTTCAAACAAACAGTTACTGGATGTACTTTATGGATCTGTAGGGGGAAAAAATGAAACATTAAGACACAGCCCTCCCTTCTAGAAGCTTATGCTCTAATAGGAGACAGACTTAAGTCTAATAAAAGTTGTCAGTGATAAATGGTAGAAATGAGTGTGTGTGTGTGTGTGCTCGAAGGTTCATTATCTCCTAAGAATCCACCTATTTCTCTAAATGTGGACTTCGCCTAGTGGGCGTCCTGAAAGCCCACATTCTGTATGCATTTCTTTTTTAAATTGCCCCACTTGTAATTCCATGAAATGCAGAAATACTAAAAAAAAAAAAAAAAAACACATCTAATTTTCAAAAACATGTCTTTGTGACTTTATGACGTTCCACCATTTCGGGTAATTGCAGAAACTACAGTTTTTTTCACCAAAATGTTGAGATTGGCAAATGAGAGGATCTGAATTGCAGTGCTGGCCTGAAAAAAATCAAAGCAGCATATAAAGCTGTGATAGGGTGAGAAGCCATCTCTCCATTGACTCGACTCTTTCCACTTGGTTTAATTTGCCGGCTAGTTTTTCTGGGAGGTTCTGGGGTGGGGATTGGTTTATGCTCGCTGTCTACCAGTAACTACCCAGGCCTCACCCTTCCCCAAGAATGAGAACAGTAAAGAAATCCTTTCTGGTCCTTGTGTTGGAAAGGGTGGCTAGGTATGTGAATGTCGGCCCTCCTGTCTTTGACACAGGTGCCAAGGCTGGAGAATGAAGACATCTTGAGATGCATGGGGCCTCCGGAGAAGCCCTGCAGGTGCACAAAAGGCGTTATCAAGGCGCTGAACCACCGGCAGAGGTAGGACCCTGTTCGCACTGAGAGGAGCCATGTTCTCCACACACCAGACCTGTTGAGGGAGCCCCAGGGGCCCTGCTAGGGAAGGATGGGGAGGGAGGCACGGTGGCAGGTTCCTTTGGACCCCCAACAGAGGCCAGACTTGCAGCAGGGGGTGGGGATCACCCCGCAGGGGTCTCGCTGGCCTTCCCGCAGAGCTGGGCGGGCTGTGGGAGGGGAGAGAAAACAGAGTGCTGGGGACCTCCTTCCTCTTGCTTCCCTTTCCCATGCACCGATTTTGACATCTACCATACACTCATTTCCAAAGAAATCTGCCTTGCGCCGTGTCCTGTGCTCTGGCAGCCACATCTTCACTCAAATCTCCCCGTTGGCCATGAGGCCAACTCCCTGCCTAAGTCGCCGCTTTCCACCGGGTCTGTTCCTGCCAGGCCCACCTCCCATCAGATGGGGGGCTCCCGAGAGCTGACCCTGCAGCCTGTTCACTGTGGGATCTTGACTTAAAATGGCCATTCTAAAGTGGTGTCCATGGTTTCAAGGGAAGTGACCGTTGCTCTGGAGAAAGGGTGGAGGGCACGGAGAATCAGTTCTTCAAGATGAAGGCCTTCGAGCCACAAGGATTTGGCTAAGCTGGGAAACCTCCCCAGAGAAATAGCTTTGTGGTGGCGGCTGTGGTACAGGGTAAGGGGTGTGCTTTTCTTTTGCACTTAACCAGGGCTTATTTCAGGAACGGGATCAACTTTTATGCCATGCTCAAAGCAGCACAGTGCCTGCACATAGTAGATGCTCAATAAATAGTTAAAACACTGCCAGGGTATGTAAAGTGATTATTCTTGATTTAAAAAGTACTTTTGTTTAAAAATAACACAGTGAACCTAAAAAACATGCCAAGTGAAGGAAACCAGACACGAACATCATGTACCTCAGGATTTCATTTATATGAAATGTCCAGATTAGGTAAATCATTAGCGATGGAGAGCAGATGAATGGTTGCCGGGGCTGCAGCAAAGGGGGAATGGAACGTGGAGTGACTGCTTCATGGGAATCCGTTTTCCTTTGGGAATGATGAACATGTTTTAGATCTCGATAGAGGTGAAGGTTGTACAACTCTGAATATACTGAATGCCACTGAATTGCACACTGTACAATTATTAATTTTATGTTATGTGAACTTCATCCTAATTTTTAAAAAGAAAGCAGGCAAGAGTTGTCATTAAAGATACTAAAATATAAAAAGATTTCTTTTTTCAAAATAAAATGTCATGAATGCCTGACAAACTAACCAAACATTATTTCTCCACTGCACTGCAGCAATAAAAGGCTCTCCCACTCCACGTTTGGCTGCAGTTTACTTCGAAGAGAGCAAAGAAACACCCTGGCAATAAGACCCACTGCAAATATTCCTACTCACGTGCTTGGGTTCAGATCCCACCAGACATTTCTTTGCCAGACCCATCCTCCCAGCCATGCAAGGATTGCTTAAGCTTCTTGAGGCAAACTAGTTTTTCCCCTCCTAGAAGCAATAAATAATAACACCTTAACTAATAGAAAACGGATAAGTAATGTTAGGTTTTGTTTGCTGCATACTAAAGGCTACAGGGACTTAAACTGGTTTCCTGCTCCCAGAAATACGGGTCGGTGGCCAACTGATGAGAGCCTGCCAGCACAAGACCAAGGTGAAAGGGTATAATTTGTGTTTCTTCTTCCACATTGAAGGATGGGATTAGAAAACATCCAAGACGGAACTAGGAGCAATCTGATATTAAACTAAAACGCTGTATCTTTGTGCCAGAAGCTGGTTGAAAAAGAACAAAGTAACATATAACAAAAATAAGTGTTGGAGGGGAGAGGATGGAAGAGAAAAGTCTGGCAGGGATGGGGGAAGGGATAAAACAGAATGGCGCACATGATGGGTCTGAATGATTTTTGCTGACTTTCACTGGTTTTACACCCTGTTGCCGTGTCTATAACACCCGCCTTGGGTGAAGCTGGGCTTTTGAATCTAACCTATGTGGGATAACTCACACACAGTAAATGCAAACACCGTCCGTGTATTTCACCCGTGCATGCACCTGCATAACCATCACCCATGTCAAGACCTGGAACTCTTCTACGAGGGGCCTCATTCTCCCTCTTAGCACCCCCACAGAACTTTGCTAACACTTCTGATTTCTCTCACACTGTAGGTGAGTTTTATCTGTTCTAGTTCAGATTCTAATGAGGGCTTCTGATTGCAAGTGACTCTATGGCAAAATGTTTATTCTAACAGTGGCTGGAAGAGTAACAGAGGTATTTTATGACAGTCATTTTGTTGTCTTCTAGACACATCTTTTTTCACTAGATCTATTTGGAAAATGTATGATTAGTGATTGCAAAATAAACACACGCAAAAAAAACTCGCTGCCCAAAACAGAGACGGTAGAGGAAGCCAGCAGAGTCTATAGGTGTATTTTTCCCTCTGCTGCATTTACCTTGTTCCCTGCTCCTCTGTGTCAACAACTCCAGATCAATAGGGAGAAAATCCGATTGATGTATGTCCTACCAAGGCGATTTTTCCTCTCTCTTGCAGAACGTTATGTAAAAACAGCATGTATGTAAAAACAGCAACTCTGAAAAGCATAATGCATTCACTCCCACCAAAAATAGTGCATTAAGGTTTATTAGCATTTGGGAACTTCAAGTAATGGAAAAACTGAGCCACATAAAAAGAGACATGCTAAGTAGCTCTGAATTTAGCACCATTATTAAGAGCCCAGTACAGCCAGTTGACAAGCCGGCCAGGCCTGCTGAACGTGCTTCACCTCTCCTAAAAGCTTAGAGGAAAACAAAAAGTCCTCTTGAGCAGATGAAAATAGCCACAAAAATAAATATAGGATCTTGCTACAGGTTCAGTGAGCTCTAATAGGGCTTCAGAAGATACTGTTTTAAACAGATAGGTGGTTAAAAATAGAAAGCAAATAACCCAGGATTTTTTTTCCCCAAGTTATTTTGGGGCTGAAACTTGCAGGTGGAGGAAGAGGCCTAAGTAATACTTAAAATGAATCTTTCCTTTAATCCTGTTTCACTACAGTCTCAATCAGAAGCACTTAGAAAACACTGCCCCATGTTGTGTGGGATGAAAGGTCTGACTATGTATCTTTGAGGCTTGGTGACTGGATCCCAGCCAACTCAAACAAACTTGGGAAAGAGCAAAATTTCTGTGTTGCTGGCTTTCCATGACTATTTTTCTCCCACCCCGAAGGTGTGTGCAGTACTCTGGGGCAGCCCCCAGGATGACTGTGCCTCTCCGTGTCTCTGGGGATCTAGGGCCACTCCCTGCAGGCTTGCTGAAGTAAGCTGCCATGTGGTGCGGGACAGAGGGCAGCGAGCAAGAGGCCAGGGCCTAAGTCCTAAGATGCAAGGAAACGGATTCGTCCAACTCTAGGGCCCAAGGGAGCTCTAGAGTGGATTCTTCCTCAGCTGAACTTCCAGGTGAGAACACAGCCCAGCTGACACCCTCTCTGTGGCCCTGTGAGACCCTGAGCAGAGGAAGTGGCTAGGCTGGGCCCAGACTCCTGACCCACAGAAATGTGAGCTACCAAATGTGCTTTGTTTAAAGCCGCTAAATGCATGATGATTGTTGATGGGGCAGCAAAAAACGAATCCACAAGGACTCTTACTGTATTCCTTTCTACAGGACCTATTCAATTAAACCATCTGCCCTGTGCCCCAGACCAACCACTCTCCTCCTTGTTCCAAAAATAATATGATACAGACACAACAGGACACATACTGCATGATTCAACTTACATGGGGGCACCCAGAGTAGGTAAATTCATAGAAATAGAAAGTAAAATAGTTCCCAGAGGCAGCGGGGAGGAGGAAGGTATGGAAACCTATTGTTTAATGGGCACAGAGTTTCTGTTGTGCATGATGAAAATGCTCGGAAAGTCAATAGTGGCAATGTGCCGTTTATGCATGCACGTAATGCCACAGAAACATGCAATTAAAAATGATCAAAATGGTAAATTTTATGTTATGTATATTTTTGCACAGTTGAAAATCCTAACAAAAATGATGATTGATAGCTTTACTTCTCCATTTTATTAGGCAAATCCTGAAACCAGAAATGTTCTAAACCCCCAAGGAACCAGTCACTGGGGTGGGAATCCCAGAGCAGGAAGGATGGTGGTGGGTGGGGGCAGGGAACATGATCCTCTATCCCTCAGTTTCCTTGGTGGCACTAGGCGCTAACTCCTACCCACGGAGGGCCAGGAGGGCCAGTAGGCAGGAGGCGAAGTGCTCAGTGTTTGTGTGGGGGTTTGCTTAAGGACCCCCAAATATAACTGTGGTACCACATTCAACGTCAGAGGCATGGTTAGTGCCCCAGATGCTGTGGCGGCCAGGAGGGGATGGGCAGGGGCAGCTGGGAAGCCCTGGGGCGGGGGTCCACGGCTGGGCAGGGGCGAAACAGTATGAAGGCAGCGGTGGAAGCTGGTTCCAGGACCAGCCATGCAGACTGGGAGCGTGGAGCAGAGTGGGAAGGCCGAGCGGCATCCCCAGGGTGCAGGTTGGCTTGGACAAGGGTGGTCTTGTGTGCTTCCAGCATGGTCTGCTCTGCTCCTCAGCACGACGTAGGTACCCCTCCAGGACAAAAGGGGGGAGCTTGGCAGAGAAGCTCACAGGATGAAGGTGCTGCAGGGTTCAGTACCCCGCAGGAAGGAATCTGCGGGTTGCTCTTCCAGCTTCCACCAGGACCCTTCACCTCAGCTCCATGAAACCGCTTTCTGGGGCCAAACATTTAGATGCATTAAACCGTTGGTGACTGTAAACAGTCCGAACCTGAGGTGCTGAGACGATTCAGCCTGGGGAGATGAGCAGCAATTTCAGAGACCCCCTGGCCTTGAATTTCCAGTCCTGCCTGGCCAGCTGTGGGAGGGTGGCATACAAATCGGTCAGATCCTGCCTCTGGAAAGTGAGGCCAGTGTTGCCTCTTCTTCCGGGGCCAGTTTGAGAGGAAGGTAATTTCTGTGTTCAGCACCACCTATGCTTAGTACCTGTCAACCGTTCGACAAATCGAAGGCACGAGGATTCCACTGAGATATGCATCTCAAATGATTAGGAAGAATCTCAGCAGATATAATTTGAATTATCTGACTTTGAGGGCTTTAGTATAAAATCCAAACTAAAATAACTACAAAAAAATTGGGGAAAAGAGACCTGGGAGTTATCAAGGGGCTGATGGCCAGGAAATACAAAACAGGAGGCTCCACAGTGGGTCCTTGAACTGGGAAGAGCATAGCAGCCCCTCCGAGGACTTGTCAAACCCAGAGGGCTGGGTCCCGGTCCTTGAATTTCTGATTCAGCAGGTCTAGGGGAGAACCAAGAAACTACATTTCGAACAAGTTCCCAGCAGATGCTGGCGCTGGGCTGAGGAACACTTTGAGAACCGCTACGCTGTGGAAACTCGCAACTGGAATCTGAAAAGGAGCTTATGCATTTAACCAGCGTGCAGGAGACTGCAAGGGCCTGTTTGCTAAGGGCGCAGGAAAACTCGAAATATTGAAGACACGCTTCCTGCCCAGAAAGCAGGAAGCCTCAGGAATGGGGGCCCCTGGGCAAGGACACTGCTCCTCCTGGGGATGACAGGGGACCTGTGGGGAGCCTGCTGTTGAAATTCAGGTAAGTGAAAGGCTGAGGATGGGTATTGTCTCCATGAGAATCAAACTACCTGTCATTTTGCTGACAATTGACAATAAAAGGCCTTCTGCAGGGAATCTGTCTGCTTTTTCTCCCCTACCCACGCTTCCTGGAAGGCCTCTAAAAAACTACAAAGGGAATGCAATTCATTTGTTCCTGGCAACTAAAAAAAAGGAGAAAGTGGTGCCAGACTGAGGAGACATATATATACTTATATATATATATGATTCCCCAGTGGATTGGTTTTTTACTGCTAGCAATGTCACAAATGACACCAAATTTAGAGGGTTCAAACAACACACATTGATTATCTCAGTTTCTGGGCCAGGGGTCTGGCCACAGCATAACCAGGTCCTCTGCTCAGGGTCTTGCCAGGCCATAGTCAAGATGTTGGCTGGACCTGCTTTGTCATCTGAAGCTTATAATTCTCTTCCAAGCCTATGTATTTTTGGCTGATTCGGTTTCTCACAGTTGTAGGACTAAGGCCCTCAGACCATAGAGGCCATTCCTTTCCATAGGCAGTTCCCAAGCAGCTGTTTGCTTTGTCTTTGAGGCCAGTGGGAGAAACTCCCTGCTTTCCTGAAGCTCACCAGATTAGGCCAGACCCATCTTTTATAAATCTCACCTGATTAGGCCAGGCCCACCTAGGTTGTCTCCCTCTTCACTGACTCGAAGTCAACTAATTAGTCACCTGATCACAGGTGTCACATCTCATTGTATTCACAGGTCCCACACACATTCAAGGGGAGAGGATTATAAATGTGAGCACAATGGGGGATGGGAAACTTGAGACCATCTTAGAATTCTGCCTACAACACTTACTTTCTTATATTTCTCCTCCTCACCACCCCCATGCCACTTTCACCCTCATACGGCACCCTCTGCTCTCTGCCCCAGCGTGTAATTACACCAACACACTCAGGACCCACTGAACTAGCAGGCCAGGGAGAGGTGGAATCTAGTCGACATTCCACCAGCCCTGCCGGAGAGCGCCAACTCCTCCATATTCTTGCCAACACTTGATATGGTTGATCTTTTATATTTTAGCCACATGAGACCCATTTCTTAAGATCAGGCCCTCCTTCTCACAGGCTGGGTGATTTTATACAAGTTAATTAGCCACTTGGTGCCTCACATGGATTATCTGTAAAATGGGAAGAAGGACATTTCTTTTTCCTGTAAAACTTACTTGGTTACCTGAGAAACAGAAGTGAAAAGTCTTTATTATCTACAAATAAATTCTTTATTATTTACAAATGTGTACAAAGTATACAAAAATTTGAGCTACTTATATAGAGTCCTGTTTTTATTTTTATTCCTGTTTATGTTAACATCAGGGGTCATCTGTATGATCATGGAAAATGTTATCTCCCACAAAATATGATGCCTTGAGGAACCTATTTGCCCTTTTAAGGCAAACAAGAGGCTTTGCTAATGCCCTCCTCAGTGTAAAACAAAGACATTAAAAATTGTGGAGACTTCCAGCACATGCCTGGGGAGTGTTGGCCTGCGGGAAATGCTGTGGACGGTCGCAACTCTTCAGGTGGGACCATGCCTTCCTCACTCATGCAGCTTTGCAAGAGAATCATTCGGTTTCACATGCACCTCAAGTTGGGGAATGATCCCACGTCTTGCCTGATGAGACTTTAGAAGTTGTGCTAAATATAAAAGTGAACATGAAAGAACCACCTGGACTGACAAAGAATGGCTAGACGTAGAGCTGTGGGCTTGCACTGATCACCCACTCTCTGCTGTTCCTGTTGGCTGGACGCTGTTCCCTTTGGGACCATAAGTAGGGCTCTAGGATGCTCTCTCTCCTTCCTTCTTTCTCCCACTGCAAAATCCCAAATCAGCCTCAGAGGGCTGATCTAGATTTCCATCCTCAAGAGGAGAGGATGGACCCAAAATGCAAATACCCTAAAGCCCAGGAGAACATGCTTTCTCTTGGTTGTCATAAAATCCAGAGCTGTGCGCATCGGGGGGTCCCCACTGCAGCCGGTTGAAAGCTGCCCCTTCACTCTTCACTGATATCCTAAAGCTACACAGCTGAAGGGAAGGCTGGCCTCCAAACTTGGGGCCTTCTCTTTCTTTCTTTCCTTTAAGAAAAATTCCTGTTTTCTTCTAGGATGTTTTGAGTGTTTGTGATGTCTATGTAGGTTGAGAGATCAGGTGGTGATTTACCCTTGGGGAGGCTGGGAGGGGAAGGGGCTTCTTGGAGCCAGTGATGTCCTCTTTCTTGACGTGAATGTGGGTTACACAGAGTGTTCATTTTAAGGAAATTCACTGAGCTGTACACTTAAGGGTTTTGTGCATTTTTGTATTTATTCTTCCATAACAGAATAAACTAAATGATGCATAAATGGAGCTGGAAAACATCCCTCTGACGATCTCCCCACCGGGTGCACAAATATAATTTGTCAACTGGTCTTTGTACTGTCAATGTTGTCATTTTGTAGTCCAAATAAATGACTTTATGAAGATCACACAATCTCACCTTTGGGTATATGTGTAGTCAAGAAATGGAAAGCAGGGTCCTGAAGACATATTTACATACCCAAGTTCATAGCAGAATTATTCACAATAACCAAGAGGTAGAAGCAACCCAAGTGTCTATCAATGGATAAACAAAATGTGGTCTATCCACACATGGGATGGTATTCAGCTGTAAAAAGGAAGGACATTCTATCACATGCTACAACATGGATGAAACCTGAGGACATTATAGTAAGTGACATGAGCCAGTCACAAAAGGACATATGTATGCTTCTACTTAAAAAAATACTGTATAATTCCAATTAAATGAGGTTATCTAAAGTGTTCAGAATGGCCGTTACCAGGACGTGGGAGTGAGGGAGCAAAGGGGAATGGTTTAGTGGAAGAGCGTTTCAGTTTTGCAAGAAGAAAAGCTTCTGGAGATTTGTTTCAAAATGATGCGAATATTCTAAACATTGCTAACTATACACTTGAAAATGGGTAAGATGGTGCAATTTTAAGTTATGTGTTTTTAATCGCAATAAAAAAAAGATAGCTGTGACAACATTCAGCCCGATCGATTTTTCTCTATTTGTATCTCTTAAAGATGTAAAATTGCTTCTCGTTTAATTGTCCATTATGGTAACAAAGGAGAAAGAGCACATGGCAGAGCTCCTCAAAGGCCCAGGTAATCAGTGAGGGTGTCTGACACGCAGCATGCTGTGCGGTACTGGACACCTATTTTTTGTCTTGGGTGCCTCCACCGAAAATGTGTTGCTGAGAGAGTAGCTTTCTTAAGCGGACGGATAATGGCCTATTGATTCCACGCCTCCGCTCTCTCCCACTCTCCAGCCACACATGGACCAAGTTTAGAGGACAATATCGCACATCACTTTATGGCCCCCGGTGAGGCCCGGAGACTAGGGATCATCAGAGAGTGGTGTCAGTGGAGCAGAAAGGGGCCCTTTTCCCGGAGTTCTCCTGCTCCCCCAAGGTGAGGTGAAAGAGATACGCAGGTGTGTTTCTTATGTGGGGAAACAAGAGGCCGATGGAGGGATCCGGGCCAGGCCACTAAAGGTAAGGGAAACCCACCGCTCAGCCTAGGATTCCTGTTCCACACAGTCATCGCCCAATAAGGGCCACCTTCGTGGGATCTCAAGGCCATTCCCTCCCTCCCCTGTTTACTGCTGGTGGTGATGTCTTTCCTCCTGGCTGATTCTTTGGTTCTTCCCTTGTCTACGCAGGGCCCAGGGTAGGCATCCTGCTGTGCTTGCTTATCAACAGTGAGGGCTGTGCATACCTACTCGGGTGGCTGTGATTGAAACAAGCAGAAAAGAACAAACGTTGGCAAGGGAGTGGGGAAACTGGAACCTTCTCACGTTACTGAAGGCAACATAAAATGGTGCAGCCGTTGTGGAAAAGCAGTTTGGTGGGTCCTCAAAAAATTAAACATAGAGTTCCAATAATCCAACCTCTAGGTATCCGCCCCAAAGCGTTGGAAACAGGAACCCTGACAGATTCGTGTACGCCTGCATTCGCTGCAGCGATAGTCGTACCAGCCCAAAGGTGGGAGCAGCTCACGTGACCATCAGCAGAGGGCTGAATGAACAGATGTGGTCTCTCCGCACCAGGGAACACATGCAGTCTAAACGGGGAACGAAATTTCTGGCCCCTGCTGCAACCCGGATGGACCTTGGAAGTATTACGGCAGGGGAAATCAGCCAGACACTAGAGGACCAACTCTGTACCAGTCCAGCTCCAGGAAACGTCTAGAATGGGCAGATTCAGACAGAAATAGATTCAAAGTTACCAGGAGCTGCAGGAGAAGGGGTGGAGAGTTATTGATTAATGGTTAGAGTTTTGGTTTGGGGAGATGACACAGTGCTGGCCATGGATTCTGGTGATATTTGCACAACAACGTGAACGTCCTTAATGCCACTGAATCATGGTCAAACATAGTTAAAATGGCACATTTTATGTTTTGTCACTTTTACCACAGTAAAAAAATAAAAGAGAGAGAGACTGAGCTAGTGATGAGAACAGTGCTGGTCACGAGGCCAGTGGTGAAAGACACCCACCAGGGGACAGCGGGTGGCAAGAGGGCGCGGAGCAGAGAATTGTCCCACCGCGCCCACCCCCCTGGGTGTGCTCTGCTCCCCCACTGTCCAGCCGCTCAATCATCCCCCTGAACTGGTTTCCTATGCATAGGGTGACTTTCGTACACGTAGTGGTGGCACACAGCACACACTGATTTTCCCACACCTCTGGACGGCAGCCTCTCACACGGTCAGGGAGACTCTGGGGAGAATGGCTCTCGGCCCCTCCAGCTTCAGCGGGCCGCCTGTACTCCTTGGCCCCGGCCCCCTCCTGCAGACAAACAGCCCGGAGCATGGCCTCTTCGAAGCTCAGACTGACCTCTGCCTCCACCCTCACGTCTCCTTGTCTTCCTCTGACTTTGCTGCCTGCTTCTTGTAAGGACCCTAGTGATGATGTCGGGCCCCTCGGGTAAGCCGGGGTCGTCTGCCATCTCGGGATCTGTAACTCACATCTGCAAAGTCCCCTTTGCCATGGAAGGTCACAGAGTCACTGGTTCTGAGGATGGGGACGGACATCCTTGGGGGCTTTATTCTGCTCAGCACACTCACGTCTCCCTGCACTTGAAGTCTTCTGCCTCAGGTCTGGCTCCCAAGTGACCTCAGCATGCAAAGGTCCTGCCCTAGTTTGGAATCCCCAGACCTCAGGAACCCCCATGCCTGCACTCATGCCTTAGCGGGGAGCCCTGTGCTAGGAGATGGAGTGCAGTTGTCTGCTGAAGGGGTCCTTGCTCCCTGGTCCTCCACCTCACCTGATCCAGAATTGTGCTACCTGCGGTAACTTCCAGGTTGGCTCATACACCAAAGGCATTTCTCCAGGAAAAACACCATGAGATGGGTGGATAGGATGGGAACAACTATTGCCACATCTTCAGGGAGAGTGTGGGAAGGAGGGGTTTTGTTGTCTGGCCTGGGACAGCCACCATTTTATGACATTAATTTCATGAGGAAATATGTTTTGTGTTCCAGCCAAATCACTTCCAAAGTACGGTATCAGAAGCCGGCCTGGGTATGTAAAAACGCTCTGCTGATTGTATCATACATCCAAGCATCTGAAGCAAATAAATAAAATAATGAGCAAATATAAAATGTATAAAGACGACAGGAGAAAGTTAAAGTCGGTGGGAGAACACTGCAGAAACCTACCATCCATTAAGAGAGGCAGTTCATGTAGTCAAACAAAAAATCAAAACTGCAAATTATTTAATGAACCAAATTATTTAATTTCCTCTGATTCACCAGGTCCTCTCTTTTCCACCAGATGCAATCAGAGAGGCCAACTTTCCAGGGTCAGCCGTAGGTCACCCCTTCTTACAGTGGCTCATGTATACTCAAGGTGGACTCTCGCTAGCGAAGTTTTGAAGCACAGAAATTTATTTCCTCTGTTCCCTTTGGGATACTTGCTTTTCCCTGGGTGCTGACATCTCCACGTCTGGTCTCCACCAGCTCAAAACCATATATTCTTTCCTGGATCTGCCCTGTCCAGTCATGTGGCCTCTCTCATTCAGGAACTTCCCGACAATTATTCTCTCCCTCTTCAGAACTTACCTATTCTGTATCCTTTGCTAATAAAACAAAACAGTATAATCTGGACAGGAAACAGCGTTTCTCAAACTGCATAATTTGAGGAATGTTTCATAAAGGACTTGTTTACAAAACTATGAGCATGGCCTCTCAAGCCAAGTCCAAACACTATCCCCCTGAGGAGAAGGGCCCAGAAGTCTCACTCAATCCGTTTTTGGGGTGAGGCAGTGTTTCTTGGCCTCAGGCCCCCTTGACCTTCTGGGCTGGGTCACTTTATTGCGGCAGCTGCTCTGTGCCTTTTGAGAGGTTGAGCAGCACCCCTACACACATGTGGGGCCCTGAGCGGCAACGCGCTTTCCCGGAGCTGTGCTTTTCCTGGGCTTGAGGTCTTCCAGGGAGCGAGGCAGAGGACACGAGACTCGCTGTTTTCATGTTACCAGTTGAATTGTGTCCCCTACGAAGGCTACATGGGAGTCCCAACGTCTAGTGCTCGTGAATGCTCCCTTCTTCGGAAGTACGGTGTTTACAGATGTAATCATGTTCAGATGCGTGAACCCAGGCGGGGTCCTCATCCAGTACGCCTGGCGTCCTTGTAAGAAGAGGAGACGGCAAACAGCGGCACACACGCACAGAGGGAACATGGCCTGAAGACGCGCAAGGAGAGGGCAGACGGTGTGAGGACCGAGCAGGGCTGCCTCTACGAGCCGGGGACACCAGGTATGCTGGCAACGGAAGAAACTAAGAGAAAGGCAGGGAGGGATTCTCGCCTAGAGCCCACAGGGGAGCATGGAGCTGCCGCCACACTGCAGTCCCCGCCCTCGTCTCCTCCAGGACGTGCGGAGGACACATTCCTGCGGGTTTCAGACACTGGTTTGTGGAACGAGTTACAGCCGCCTTGGGAAACGCGTAGCGCGTCCCCCCCCCCCTCCCCTGTGCAGAGCATGCCGGGACAAATGTCCCGGGGCACTTCCTGGGCCTCTGTCCTGTGGCCCAGGCGCATAAAGACAAGCTCATTGGCCCATCTCACGGGGGAAGCACGGCCAGGTTGCGCACCTGCGCTCTGGTGTTCACACGTGCATGGAGACCTGCGCTGCCTCGGTGCGAACCTCAGTAGGTCTTATTTTCCTCACCTGGCAGACGCGCGTGAAGAGAGTTTGCTAGTTAAGTTGCTGGGAACCAGTGGGAAGGGCTGTGACGACCGCCGTGTGTGCCCTGCTGCCGGGTCAGCCCAGGCACGCCCCCCTCGGCCGCTGAGAAAGCGCCTCCACTTCACTTCTTCGCTGCGCCTGGAGAGCAGGGGCACCTGCTGGACCAGCGGTGCGGAGCTCCTGCAGGTGGAGGAGCGTGGCTGGAGTGCAGCTCCGACCCGCGGGACACGCACTGATGCAATGGCCACGCAGCCGGCCTTGACCGAGCAGCTCCTGTGCAGGTGCGCCGGGGAGCGAGCTAAGTCATGTGGGGGGTGGAGGGGAAGCCCCGCCGGGCCTTCGCCGCCCACCCTTGCCTGGGCCTCAGCCCTTCGCTGGGTGCCTAGGCAGCTGTCTCGGCCGTCCAGCCGGGCTGTAGTGCGCAACCTCCGACCAGGGTTTCCTCTCTCGCTGGGAGGGCCGCCTCCAGGCATTTCGCGCCTCCCACGGGGTGGTTCCTGCTCCGGGGTGCTCATTTGAGGAGGGTCACGAATAAGGGGAGGTACAGGGGCCCGGAGGGTGTGGGAGACGGCTGTGGCTTCACAGAGAAGTCCTGAATTGAAAATAGTATAAAACAATTACACTTTTATTATAGTTAAGAACATAGAATAACCTGGTGTAGGCTAATAAATTGTCATCTTAAGGATGTTCTTTGAGGGCTTGCTTTAATGAACAAATGAGAATAATTCATAATTAGTGTGGCACTTTTTTGGAGCTTGGGGGAAAATTCCAGCCAAATTAGGTCCTAATTACCATGCTAGGATCCAGGAACATATCTGGTGTAAGCAATGTCACATTTCTGGATGCACACTAAACATATCAGCACCACGGTCAGGGAAAACCCAATTTCTCATTATCTAATATTTATTGAATGCATGAAAAATAATTTATCAGTTTTGTTAAAAGGAGAATTCAGGCCCTTTGCCAATTAATCTACCAGGGCTTTATTTTAATAGATGTTGAAAAACATTTGTCCTGAATGACTTCATTATTCCTGGATAGTTATTGAAAAATACTAAACCTCAAAAGCCCCATTCCTTTATTCATTTACCTCCCGACAATTAATTCAGAGGTAATTGCAGTGTCAGCATCACAGGACTCTTCCTAGATCACGTACAGATTCACAATTTCCACTTGTTTTTCTCAGACTAGAGTACAGATCCCTGGCTCTTTGCTGTCTCCAGAAACTGGAGGCTTTTCTCTCAAATATCTCAGTTTCCAAGTTTGGAATGTTTATTTATCCTCTTTGGCTATCCTTAGGAAATTCACAGCAACGTTTCACTCGTGGATTCAGAAAACCTTCTCTCTCTTATAGCAGCCTCTCCTCCGGGGCTGGGTACAGAACCCAACATCTCAGAATGGCTGAAATGCAAGATGCATCCGAGTTCAAGAGATGATGCAGTCCTAGAGACCACAGATTGGATATTAGTACATGTATGTGTGTAAGAGCATGTGCTGTTTACATACAGGTAAACAATCACCAGAGATCCATGATCCGGAAAACATACTTATGTAGTCCCTGCAATGTGGACACCATTAAAATGATTAGCCAGCCTTTTCTTCGTGAGGGAAGGTTCACTCTGGCCCAGCTTCTGTCAAAACCATCATGTGCTGCAAATTAGTGGAGTCCAAGTTCATTAGATCTTATTATGGGCTCGCTGCTTCCTAGCAAGACACATATAAGGGACTTGAAATTCAACAACATGGTGTAAACTCTGGAAGCCGGAAAGTTGAGGAAGGTGGACAGGGAAAAGGAGAACGAATGGTCACAAATGGAACATGGCGACTCAGATTTCACTGGACTGTTACCATGTGGGAGTCTGATACGCACAGCTCTCACCGGCCAGTCCGCCGACCTCCGGCCTCTGGCTGGCTTCCCCAGCAGCCCGGGTCCTGGCGGCATGAGGGTGAATGGAAGGACTGCGTACCAGGTCCAGTCTGGGGGGCTATGGGGAGCTGGCTTCAGCTGTAGTTTCTGGTTTGAAGGGAAACCCTAGGGAGCTCTTAGAACTCATAACATGCTCTGAGCTCAGGCTTGTGGTAGATTGAAACCCACTCTGCAAAATGTGGCTCAGCATGCACAGGCTTTATTTTCAGAGCAGGCCGTTTCACGGGGAGACTTCCCAGCATCCCCCGTTCTCGGTCTAATGGTGCAGTGACCTCGCGGAGATGTGGAGCCACTGCTGACGGCTGCGAGCGTGCAGGTTGGAGCCACTGCCTGGGAACACACCCACGCTACATACTGACCCTGTCTGGACCTCAGTGTTCTCATCTGTAAAATGTGGACGGAAACGGTACCTCCTTCGGGCATTGTTAGGATTAGATGAGGCCATATCTGCGACAGGTTTAGAATGGTGGCAGGTGAACACTATGTAAATGTTTAACAAACAAATCAGGAGACAAGCTCCTGTCTGTTGTTTTAAGATGACAGGTACCAGTGGGGCATCTTGCTGCCTAAGCAAGCCTAAAGGGACTATATTCTATTTAAGCAAGTCGTGTCTGTCATGGGGATTTGGGGAGTGGCCGGGAGGAGGGAGAGGAGGATGGGGGAGAGAGAGAGAGGCAGGGAGGGAAGCAGAGAGCGCATGTGCATGGGCGAGCCTGGGGTCCTTGACGTCCTCACAACATAGGGAGGACACAGGACCGTCCTGCTGCCCCCTCCCTGCCCTCCGCCCCCCATCCCTCTCCCAGCCTGGGGCCCGTTTGGTCAGGGTCTGGCCAGTGTCCTTCTTGCCAGTTACATGATAAAACCTGCAGAATCATTCCTTCCAGGAACTGCTGGTTCTTTCACAGGAAATTTGAAAACCTGAAGAGTCTTGTAGGATTCCAAGAACACATTTTAAATACAGACCATGCAGTAGGGGCAGGAGAAACGCCGGGGCACTGTGATGACTTGGTGTGTGGCCCTCTCTCCACCCTGGTACTGAAGCTTCCAGATCCAGAGCACCCGTGGCCTGAAGGAGGCATGGGCCTGACCCGTGGGATCTGGGCTCCTACAAGACTCCAGGAATGAGGCCATGGGATGCATGGTTCGAGAATGATTCTGGAGGGTCACAGCAGAGCCCAGAGAGTGGAATAAAGATGGCAACAAGGACTGTTGTGGGGATGAAGAGAAGACTCTGGAACTGCACTGTCCAACCACAGCCACCAGCCCAGGCGGCTACTGAGCTCTGGACACGTGGGCTTTGAATCAAGGTGAGCTGTGAGTATAAAATACACACCCAATTTCAAAGCCTTGGTCAAGGTAAACCATGTCACTGATCACTTTTATACTGATTACAGGTTGAAACGATTTCACTTTTGATATAC
>JAQQAC010016209.1:4943897-4967170 GCA_029783875.1 Phataginus tricuspis | reverse complement strand
CTCTCTCTAGCTGCCTTTAATACTCTGTCCTTGTCTTTGATCTTTGCCATCTTGATTATTATGTGTCTTGGTGTTGTCTTCTTTGGGTCCCTTGTGTTGGGAGATCTGTGGGCTTCCGTGGACTGTGAGACTATTTCCTTCCCCAGCGTGGGGAAGTTTTCAGCAATTATTTCTTCAAAGACACTTTCTATCCCTTTTTCTCTCTCTTCTTCCTCTGGTACTCCTATAATGCGAATATTGCTCCGTTTCGATTGGTCACACAGTTCTCTTAATATTCTTTCATTCTTAGAGATCCTTTTATCTCTCTCTGCCTCAGCTTCTTTGTATTCCTGGTCCCTGTCTTGTAATTCCTTGATCGTGTCTTGAACCTGATTCAATCTGCTGTTGAGCCCTTCGATGGCTTGTCTCATTTCTGCATTGTCTTTCCTCACTTCCCTCACTTCCTCCCTCAGTTCTTGCACATTTTTCTGTAGATCCGTCAGCATGGCTATGACTTTTATTCTGAATTCTTTTTCTGGAAGACTGTGCATGTCCATTTCTTCAGCTTCTTTCTCTGGGGTGGTGTTTGTCTGAAGCTTTGTCTGTATCATATTCTTCTGTCTTCTCATGACTATAGAATTGGTTGTTGGTAGCAAGGAGAGATAAGAAAGGAGAGAAAGAAAAAAAAAGAAATTTCTACTAATAATAAAAAAGTAAAAGGAGAGAGAGAGAAAGGAAAAGAAAAGAAAGAAAAAGAAAATGCAGCAGCACGTAAAAGAAAACAGCAATAACAACTACAACAACAAAAAAAAAAGAAAAAAAAAAGAAAAAAAAAACACCAAAACACCCACCGGGGGTGGTTTCTGTGTGAATGCTGTAGGTGGCGCTATTGCTCCACTATTCCAGAGCCGTGCCCACGTCGCTCCACACGGCCCTTTAAAACTGTGGCCGGGGTGAGAATGAATGGGAGGCTGTTGAAAGAGAGGGAAAGAAAAAAAGGAAAAGAAAGGGGAGAAAAAACAGTAACAACAACAACAAAAAAAGCCACTGAGAGTGGGTTCCGCGCGAGTGCTGTAGGTGGCGCTGTTGCTCCACTATTCCAGCGCCACTCTATCATTCTGGCTGGGTTGGGAACAATGGGAAGCTGTCGATCTCCATGGGGGTCTCAATGGCAGGCACCCTTTCCCAGTCGCCAGCCAAGGGATTCCAAAGCTCCCCAGGACTCCCAGCGTGCTGGGCTCAGTTTGCGGGGCTATCCGGCCCCTCTACTAAGCTCCTGTCTCTTTAAGACCGCTGAGGTAGAGTGCGCGCTTTTCTTCCCTTTTTTCTCCTTTCTTTTTCCTTCCTGGAGCCTGCCGCGGGCAACTTGCATGTTCCGGGCTGGGACCCTGTGCCCTCTGTCTCTCCTATCTCCACTACACCGCAGTCTGTGTGTCGGCGCTCCCGGCGCAGACTTCCACTCCCTCCCGGCTCTGAGTCCTCTCCTCCCGCTGGAGCGCTGGGGGAGAGGGGCGCTCGGTCCGCTTGCGGCTCCGTACCTTACCTGCCTTGCCGGGATTCCCGCCGGAGTGCTGGGGTGGAGGGGCGCTCTGGTCTCGATGGATCGCGTTTCCGTCCCGCCTCACCGGGTGCCGAGTCCTCTGTCCGGAGTGTCTGGCCGCCGGAGCTCTGGGGGGGGGGAGCGCTCGGTCCCACCGGGTCGCCGCTCCGTATCCCGTCCGCCTCACCGGCTGCCAAGTTCTCACAGGTGTGGCTGTACGCTGTGCAGTTTCCTGTGTATTCTGGTCTCTCTTTTAGGGATAGTTGTATTTGCTGTATTTTCGTGAATAAATATAATGTTGGGAGGAATTTTTCTGCTGGTCCGTTCACGTCGCCATATTCCCGGAAGTTCTCTCGGAAAAGCTTATTTCTAATATAGATTTCTTGCACAAACTAAAATTGAATAATGCTCAATGCCTGACACCAGGGTGTTCTGTGGCTTTGGGGGCTAGTGAGAAATCTGGTCAGGAAGTTAAATAGTTGGCATGCAAAATGGTTTTCTTTGAAACTAGAATATGGAGACAAAAATAAAATCATTAATAGTTTGTGTGGTTCCCTTGGAAATCTGGGGAACAGCAGTCGCTCCTGGGCACTTATCGTAGAGAAATGAAAACTTAGGTTCAGCACAGACAGCTGTCCATAGCAGCTGAATCTGTAATAGTCAAAACATGACATCAGTCCCTTGTTCTTCTGTGGGGGAATGGGGTACGTCCGCAGCACATAATTCAGCTCAGCAGTAAAGAGGAACATCCTGTGTGTTGATACAAATAACAACCTGGATGGATGTCCAGAGGATTATGCTGAGTGTAAGAAGCCAGTCTCAAAAGGTCACATATTCTGTGACTCACTGTGGCACATCCTCAGAACAGCACAGTTATAAAGGTGGAGCCCAGATCACTGGTGGTCGGGAAGGAGAGGATGGATGTGACGTTACATGAGTGAGTTCGGGACTCTCCTCATGGCTGGAGGTGCGTCTTGACAGTGGTGGAGTTACAGGGATCCACACATGTGGCACCATTTGATAGGAATAGGCCCGATGACGTAGCCACGTCGTGAGGACTTGTAAAACGTGAGATCTGCATAAGGACCGTCCAGTGACTCATTGTATTATGCTGGGGTCGACTCCCTGGTTTGATAACCTGGTGCCCTGGTTATGCAACATGCCCCTGCCATGGGGACAGTGGGCGATGGGGCTTGGGGGGAGAGTGGGCGATGGGGATAGGTTGGCTTCTTACACTCGGCATAATCCTCTGGACATCCATCCAGGTTGTCATTTGTATCAACACGCAGGATGTTCCTCTTTACTGAGCTGAATTCCATGCTGTGGTGGACATACCCCATTCCCCCACAGAAGGACGTGGGACTGATGTCACGTTTTGACTATTAGAGAATCAGCTGCTATGGACAGCTGTCTATATTGACCCTAAGTTTTCATTTCTCTGTGACAATTGCCCAGGAGTGACTGCTGTTCTCCAGATTTCCAAGGGAACCCTACAAACTATTAATGATTTCATTTTTGTAAATCTACAATTATTTCAAAATACAAGGGTAACAAAAAACGTTGGTGGGAAACTATCGGCTCCTAGGAGGTCATCGGTGAGATCTGTTGGATTAAGTCATTCATTCAGGTTCACACTGGCATGGTGCTCCCATTCTGGCCCTTTCTCTTTCAGAGCACACCATCTGCTTTGAGGGTGGACTGTGCCCCTCTCCATGCCTGTAGCAGCCTCTCTGCCTCCCCCACTCCTAGACCTGGAGCTCAGAAAGCTCTAGAAGCTCATCCGAAAACTCAGACTCCTGCTGTATTGCACCTGCATTCTGAAGTGCAGTGGGGCCTGCTTTTTCCCCTCTGTGGTTGTGTGGCCAGAGACGAGCCTTGGGAATTCACACTGAATAATTAATTTTTAGCTTTAAATAATTCACTAGTCCTGGCCTGCATAATTGCTAGGGACCGAAGAATTAATTAGTTGGATGGCTTTTCTTTCTTCGCCTTTGCTTGGAGGGAGGGCTGGGCTTTGTTGAGGAGCGCATGACTGAGCCGCCTGTAACTAGGCCACTGTGCAGTGAGACCTAAGCCCCTAATGGCATAGGCTGGTGGTCAGCACGATCCTGCCGTCCCACATTTCCTTCCTTGGCAGCCCGCTCAACCCTCCTAGACTCTTTTGGGAAGGGAGGACCAGGCTGGTTATAGATAAATAAAATGACAACATGATCCCGGATCCTCAGTTTAGCGCAGGGGTCAGCAGACCAAGGGCCAGGGGCCAAATCTGGCCCACTGTCTGTTTTTCTAAATAAAGTTTTATTGGCACACACCCAAACCCATTCACAAACAGATTGTCTTTGGCCAACTTCAGCAACAGTGGCAGAGCTGAGTAGTTGTCACAGAGACTGTATGGAAAGCAAAGCCTAAAATGTTTATTCTCTGGCCCTTTACAGAAGTTTGCTGACCTCTGGCTTAGGAAGCCATCGAAGCCATCTGTCTCTCCTCAGTTTAAAGCAGCTTTGCGAGGACTGCCAAGGCTGTGGAACCTCATGGCTAAATAGAGTTGCTTCTCACTGCTCTTGACACCTTATGGGGGAGAGAGGGTGGAGAAATAGAGACAAGAAGCAAAAGCCCTCGATGATCCCTAAGTGGGCCACGGGCCTTCGACTGTTTGGGAGTAGGGCTTGACTGAGCACACATGAACTCCTCCAATCAGTGTAATCTCACCTGGCTCCGACTCAGGAGAAGCACGGCGACAAATGTGAGCTCCAGAGTCAGAAGGAGGTACAAATCCCCACCTGGCTTTTGTGGGCTTGCTGCTTAGGTGTCTGAACCACTCTGTTTCTTCATTGATAAAGGGGAATAATTCTCTCTTGTCTGCTGGGCTCTAGCAGGGTCACATACACTCACTGATAAAAAGCACTTTTTAGATCAACTGCACATTTCTCTGTACTTGTACTTTGAGGCAGAAATGACAGTCCTAAACATTGATAGAGTTGGAAAAGTCCAGTTCGCCAACATGTCCCTAGAAATGGATAGGATGTCCAAAGGGTAGTCTACCTTTCTGGACTGGTCGATAGCAGTTTCTGCCTAGGGACCTAGGCCCTGTCTCCATCAGCAGAAAGACAGAATACTTTGATGTTAACAGAGTTATGTATTAAAATGGAAATATTTGCAATGCAAAATCTATACTGCTCTATAGTAAGCCACACACTTGCAGGTTTAAAGAGGGAGACGCGAGATGTGGAAAGAGCAAAATCACTTCTGAAATGTTGTTGTCCCCGATGACTTTGTGGCCCACAAATCTGTGTTTCATCATTGATGTGTCCACCTTTCTCATCCCCAGATACTCGATCACCCAGCCCTGGCTTCTTCCCAGTATGAATTCCATCTGTTACCTTCCTCCGCCCACCTGTTCCTGCTCCCCTTTGTGTTTCTCCTGAATTAAATGGACTTACCTGGTCTTCCTGCCTCCAGGCTCATGTTCTCCAGCTCACAGTCACACCGCTCTTCCTAAAACAAATCCCACGGTATCACATTCTCTTTCCAAAAAAAACGGATAAAACACATATAGCATAAAATCAACCATTAATGATTTAGTACATTCACAATGTTGTGCAACCATCAACTGTTTCCATCACTCTAAAAGGAAACCCCAACCCTATGAAGCAGTCTCTCCTCATCCCCTCAACCCCCAGCTCTTGGCATCTACAGATCTGCTTTCTGTCTCAATGGGTTGCTAAATCTGGGTAGTTCATATGCTTTTGAGTTGGGCTTCTTTAACTTGGCACATTTTTGAGGTTCGCCCTCATGGCGGCGTGTACCAGTATTCGTTCCTGTTTCTCATCATTGAAAATGTAGCTATTTTGGGGTAGTTAGGGGATAATTTTCAGGTCACCACTCTTGTATGCTCATTAAAGTTTAAAAAATTAGACTTCTTTGAAGTATTTGTATGAGTCAGCATTTGCTGTTTTGACAAATGGCTCGCATTTTAATGGCTTAAAGCCACCATCGTTTCTCTGTCTCATGGTTCTCCAGCTGGCAGTGTGGGTCGGGTTCGGACAGGTGAGTCTCCTTGTCTCAGCCATGTGTCAGCAGCTACCGTCTTCCTCATGCGCCCTGAGCCACCCAAGCATGCCATTAGCAGCCGCAGTGATCCCCGATAAAAGGCCAAGGTTGTGGATTGTTGATCATTTTCGAGAGGGATGCAAACTGCATTAGGATCCAAAATAGGCATGATTGAGGCGCAGAAGCTGAAGAATCCTCCCCAACACTATGCTTTCTGCCTTGAAAAGGGATCCCTTCTCAATTTGGCTTCTTCTGTCAAATAGGATTGGAAACTCTCCTGATAGTAAAATCTAGTTGCTTTGTCCTCCTTGGCACTTGTGAATAGCAGAAAGGCAGGCTTGATCTGTTTCTGCAAATACCAGGAAAATCCCAGAAGATTCCTGCCAGGAGCTAACACTGATGCAGGAAGCATGGGACGATGCTGCAAACACCAGGCTCAACTCACATAGGACAATCTGCTGCCTATTTTTAGCATGATTATGGATTCAGATTCATCACGGAACAAAAAAGAGTGGAAAAATTAAAATGGCTAAAATGAGCCATCATTGCTTATGCCATATTTTAAGAAGTCATGCCAAGAAATTGTTATGTGTCCTTGTTAAAAATGGAAATTATCTACCTGCATGCTCAGAATAAAAGGATGACGCGAAGCAGATTTTTGAAGTATCTTCTTCAACCGGGTTGGTTTGTTTTTGTCATTTATCTAGTATATAAAATACTGACGTCCCCATCTGTTACAATAGAAGCAAATTAAAAAAAAATGCAATACTAGGAGAGATAGTAAAAGACTCATTCCAAACTTGTGCATGTGCATTAAGTTTTAATGTTAATTGCTAATAATTCTATCATTCAAATTTCACTTGCGCTTATGTAAAGATATTTTCTCTGCAGGGGGAGGGGCGTGATAATTTTCTCAGGGACAGTGACGGCCAATGATCTCAGTAAGTTGGTTGTTCCAAAAATCATGTATCTTGTCAAAGGTAGGAAGTGGTCAGGGACATGTAGGAGGCTTGCAAATTCCGTCATGTATGGGGATAAAGAGGCAGAGGCAGGGAGTAGGGTGGAGGAGTGAAGATCGGTCTCTCCCTGCCCCCACAGAGGATCAATATTTAATCTTTTCTGCTTGAGAACTCTGATCCCGTTGGTCAGGTAAGGGAGACTGGGATGTGCTAGCCCACGGGCTCCCTTCTCTTGTTCTTCTCTCCACAAAGATACTGTTTTCTGGAGGGTCAGGTTTCTGTTGTGCAGAGCGATTGATTGATTTAGCTTCTCACGTTACTTTTATGAACAAAACAGAAAAAAGCAACCATATTTATATCCAGTTTGGTGCCTGTGTTTTGCCATCTAGAGCTTCCCTGTGCTTCTCAAAGTTGTGCCGTCTTTTTAGACCGTGGGTGACAAACGCCTGTTAACTTCCCCAGCGATAAGCTGAAAAGTCCATGCTCTGTCTTGCTACATTGCTGTGATTTTTAAATAATTGATGCAGGTTGTCTCCATGCCTGCAGCTGGGCTGGAAGTTAGAGAAGGTGTCCGGACTGGGGTTTTCTGAGGCAGGGTGTGAGCTCATGCAGTTGATGAGGGGTGGGCAGCCAACCCAGGGGGCCTCCCCCAGGCTGTGGCCACCACGGCATCAGGCACCTGAGGCCCTACAACGTGCTTCGGGGGCATCCTGCCCGAGGAGTGAGGGCACTCCTGCGAGCCATTTGCTGAGCACGGCTTCCAGAAGCCGCGACTCTTCAGCTCTGGGGCCTGTCCCCACGGGCTCAGCATGCTCTGCAACATGAGCAGCGAGGTGACAGAGACAACACCAGAGAGCGGAAGATGGCCGTCTGCAGGGCAGGCGGGGGCCCTCCTCAGTCACAAGATGCTCCCCACCTGGACGGTGGCCCTCCAGCCTCCACAACGGGAAGAGCTAAGGTGTGTGTCCTTGGAGCTGCCCCGTCCCAGGTTCGTCCTTATGGCAGCTTGCTGACACAGACGGCAGCTCACGCCCGTTTCCTCACCGTCGCACACACACCATTTCTGCCATAGCACCATGGCTAGAACAGAGTCGCATCGCCACACTTGGCTGCAAATGAGGCTGGGGAATGTGATCCTTCTTCTGGGACGGCCAGCGACTCAGCTAAAAACAGCAAGTTTCATTACCACGGAGCGGTGTTTCTCCGCTCCAGCACGAGGGACATTTTAGACAGAGGGTGTTTGCTGTGGAAGCTGCACTGGGCCCTGTAGGCCACTTAGCCACATTGCTGGCCTCCCCCACTCAGATATCAGTAGGATCTGTCCCCCCAGTTATGACCAGTAAAAATGGACGCACACACTGTCTGATGTCTTCTGCATGTAAAATCGCCCCAGACTGAGAAGTTCTCAAAAGGAGCGAGAGTGGATATTAAGAGACACATCTCAAGAGCATCCCTTGCTGGGGAACGGGTTCTTGTCGTCCTCCATCTGGCAAACTCCAGCCTGTTAGTCAAGGTCAAGCCGTGCTATGATTTCCAGATTTGCCAGCAGTCCAGTCTTCCCTGAGCTGTTTTGTGACATTTTGTCACCGTTTCTGACCTGGTCAGCTTCATGTCTAATGTACCCTCTCGGAGATTCGGTGAATGAGGTACGATGCCTCAGTAAATCCATGTGCTGTTCTAACGAGCCAGAGTTAAGTCACACTGTTCACAACTAAGAGTCCAGACAGATACAGTCAGCCTCATTCAGATGCTCCCAAGGTCCGCTTCGAAGAGCTTGTTCTCTTGTTCCTCCAGTTAAGAAGCCACGCAAATATTCTAGGAATAACTCACAAAGAACAATTCCCAGGCTCAAGCCCTGTGGGAACATGCTAGTTTTCACACGAGTCTGTAGATTAAATTCTGTTTCATTATCTTTTTTTTTCCTTCCCCCTTTTAGGATACGCTGGGAAAGCTTGTAGGACTCAGAATTCCGTCGGGACCTCCGTCCCCTTATTTATGCGTCCCCACCCTCAGCGGCCCAGCACCATCTCTGCATAATCCTGTCTGTTCACCTCGCTTGCCTCCTTTTTTCTTTGGGCCAGATTTCTTCCCCACTTCATCCTATCTGCTTTCTTTCTTGCTCTCTCCTTTTCTTTTTCTCCTTGCCACTGGCTTAAACCCTATCAATGTGTTTTATTTTCTATGCAGCAGGAAAGCTCTCTCTGAAAAGGGAGCCAGACCGTTAATTCTGGAGTAAGTGGGAAGGTAGGAGAAAGGGTTGGGGGGCAGGCTGGCTGGAGTCCCACGTCATCCCCCAGCCCCGAGGCTGGCTCCCCAACACTGGGGCAGGGGAATTAGATCTAGATGGACTCTAGGGCTGCTCACTGCGGGGGTGAGGCCAGCCGCCTGTGAGAGTACAGACAGAGTTGAAAAGCACACTCTTCTATGGAGAACTGACCCCATGTCCCAAACAGGATTAGCTGAGCACGTATCTAAGGTCTTCTGAGATGGGAGGGCCTCTGGTTATGCCTACATCGACAGGAGAGGGACAGGATGCAGAAATTTCTGAGTGGACACAGCTTTCAGAGGAAAGTGTGAAGGGCAGTGGGTAGGGGGCACCAGTGCCCATTCTGGCTTTGGGGACAAGTGCAGAGCTTTGTGATGTGACCGACCCAAGAGGCGGATCCTCCTCCCTCCCGCACTTGGTTGTGGGAGAGTATAACAGTGATATCACTGTCCGTTTCTTATCGGCCTCCCTCTGTCCTCCTCCCTGCAATCCCATATCGCTGCCCAGTGGCTGCAAGGGACACACACTCAGGAAGTGTTTGGTGAGGGAATGCAGGTGGCCTCCGTCGGGCTGTATGCCTGTAGCTCAGTGGTTCTCGACTGGAGGGGTTTTGCCCTCCAGAGCACATTTAGTAATAGCCAGACACAGTTTTGGTTGTCACTGTTGGGGATGGGGGACATCTACTGCTCCTGGCCTCCAGTGAGTGGAGGCTAGGGGGCTGCCCAGCATCATGCAATGCACAGGATGCCCCACAGCAAAGAATGATCCAGACCCAAATACATGTCATGCTGAGGTTGAGAAAACCCTGCACTGGGCACCATTCAGGCCTCACCTGAAGTGCTCCACCTCTGCCATCAGCTCTGATTGTGAGGTCCTGTAGATGAGGCCACTGCAATGCTCTTCATTCCCTGGACTTCAGCTGCTCCTCTGATGATGTCTGCAGTACCAGTTCCCCTTTTCAGCAATGACCACCTGCATGCCAAGGTAGGGGCAGTTGGCTCTGAGCACAGGTGGAGAGCTTGGTGATGATAGGAATGACACCTGAGTGTTCTGAGGGGCCAGGTTGCCCCAAGCTCCATCAAGTTCAAAGCCACTGTCCTCACTTCTCAGCAACCCTCCTCTGTAACCTGGACTGTAGCAGCTTGCCCAACCCCTCACCCCTCATCTGAATGGTTCACCATAACTCAGTCCTCCTGGGGAGACAAAAGGCACTCTTGACTCCAATGAATGTTTCAAACAAACAAACAAAAACAACAAATCACTGATTCCCAGGAAGGTGGGACGAGGTAAGGTGGAGGTAGCATTTTCCCACAATTGTACTAACGTGGATTAACTAGTCAGATCTGCTGCTTAACGCCTGGAAAGGTGTGGATAGGGTGTGAGAAGATGCAGCTGAGTGCAGTGAAAAACAAGGAAGCCTGGAACAGGGTGAAATGCATGGGCCAGGGGAAGAGGGCCTACACAAGGGCTTCAGGGACAACCCTGCATGCGAGAGGTAGGTTGAAACTCTATGAGCAGACTGCAGCACCAGGCAGTGTTTTAAGCATTTTACATATATTATCTCATGATCCTGAGATAGGTTTTATTGTTGCCACCTGTATCAGTTAGCTAGTGCCTCAATAATGCTATGTAACAAACATCCCCCAACGTTTCTGTGGCTTAACACACCAATCCTCTAATCTCCCTAATGAATCTACCGTCCACAGTTCAGCTAAGAGTCAGAGGATCTAGGCTGGGCAAAGCTGGGCTGAGCTTCATGCTGCAGGTTGGGTACAGGTTTGTCCCAAGTATGTCTCTTTCGTTGAACCAGCAGCCTAACTGGAGTGTGTTCCTCCCACATCAACAGGAAACACACAAATGGGCGAGCAGAACTGCGCAAACTCATTTCAGGCCTCTGTTTGTCCCATCGCCTCACATTGGCCCAAGTGAAGCACATTGCTGAGTCCAAAATCAGGAGGTAGGAAAGTACACTGCCCACTGTGAATTCACAGAGCCAAGCCCAGCAGTGACAGAGTGGGGACGTATGCTCCTCCCATGAAGATCGGGAGGTGGGGGAGGGGAGAAGGCAGTGTTGGGAATGAGTATTTGCCTATGATCTAACCTACTACCTTTTAAATATGGGATTAAGAGGGATTAAGCAAATTGCTTTAGGCCACAGAGTAAGTGATGCTCAGGGATGTGAACCCAAATGGAGTAGCTGAGAGCCCATGTTCCACAGCACCAGTCCATGCTGTGGCACTGCGCCACCACACCGTGACACCATACCCCACTCTGTCTCATGCTGCCTGTGGTCGCCAGTCTCCAAGACAGCCCCTGAGGAGCCTCACCTCCTGGTGTTCACACCCTTGCTTGTTTCCCCATGTTGAATATGGCTGACCTCTGTGACTAGTAGAATTCTGAGAAAGGAATGGTGTATGACTTCTGAGGCAAGGTCCTAATAACCATTTCAGGGTCCGCTTTGGAGTCTTGTATCACTCGCTCTGTGGAAACCAGAGCCACGTTGTGAGAATGCTCAGGTGCTCCTGGGGAGAGGAACTGAGGCCTCCCACCAGCAGCCACCACCTATGTGCCTGCTAGGTGTGTGAGCCACCTGGGCATGGATCCTCCAGCCTCCAGATGCCTCCAGTTCTCAGTCTTTAAGTATCCCAAGGAAACCCAATATCACAAGTTAAGGATAAGCCATCTGGCTCTGAAGAAGCTCTCAGATGTAATGAATGATAATGGTTGCTTTAATTCACTAAAATTTCGAAGGATTTATTAGGCAACATAGATAAGTGATACCCAGCCTTTCCTAAGTACTAGAAGTGTCACCCAATACTCAGTAGTTGAGTTGAAGTTGGAACTCCAGTACTCTGACCTCTAACCCAATATAGACTTACATGGCCACGTGTAAGCAGGGATGAGGACTCAGGAGCTGGTACAAGGGATCTTAGCTGGAGGCTGGGTGGTCAGTGCATGGAGGGCTGAATTAGACAAGGAATCTTGAAAGAATACCCATGGCTTAAGATACTGAAGTTTTAAGTCAACATTAGTCAGAGAATTGACAGAACACTTCAAGAGTGTCTCCAGTGGAAGACGGGATGACTTCCCCCTAGAATACTCACTGCCTCCTAAGCTATGAGGGGCGTGGCAAACAGCTCAGCTGTGCCAAATGCTTCTTCTGTCTGTACAACTGCCCAGGCTCAGACGTAGCTCGGATTCCATTCATCTGTGTTGCCTTCAAGGAAGATTTCAGGTTCCATCTTCCAGTTTAATTTGTCCTTTGCTTGATGGAAGTACATCTGTCCCTCACTAGCTCTTGGGCATATCCACAATTTCCACCCAAAAGACAGTTCTTGTCGTTACAGTTATCAACAGAACATTTGGAAATGAGAAGACAGCAGCTTCTCCCCACGCTGCATGCAAGAGAAGGATACGAAAACCCCACCGGCTTTCTATAATTTTTTAAGACAGTAAACCACTGCCAGCCTGCAAGCAGTGTGGAAGCCTGACAGCCTTGGCAAGGATCCTGGCCACCGAGGAGGCAGACTATTCTAAATATGCCATAATTTCAAAAGCCTTCACCCCTTGAATCAGTCCCTCACCACGTACCTCTCTCTGCCAGTAATCATCCTGGAATGTCATGTTGGGCTCAGCTCACGAGAAATGCCAGGTATGTGTGCAAACAGCATTCCTCCTCAAAGCATCTCAGCGAGCTGGTGTTGCTAAGCCTTCCAGAGCCAGGGTGAGAGGCGATCTGCTTGCGTCAAGAGATCAGGTTGGGGAAAGATCAGTCTTGGCCACACTAGTAGCGAGACCAGTCAGGGGCTTGATCGTTTCTGGAAGAAATGGTTTCAACCAACAGATTCTCCTTTCTATGCTGTTCCTGACCCCAAAGACTCAGCAGAGGGCCAGAACCTCTCTAGAATATGCAGTGTGATTCTCTGCTTCCCACACAATCAGTAAGGATGCATGATCTCCACACATGTTCTCCTAATGGAAGAGGCACATGTGACGTACACATGCACCCCACGCACATACGGTTACAATGTTCTCTGTTTTAGATACCCATCATTGCGATAAATATTTAACATATTTTGGATTTAACTTAAGTTACTGCAGAAAGTCCTGAATTAAACTGAGAAGGTCCCTAGGGGTTTGCAGTTGAGAAACCCAACCTTGAAACATTCAGACCTGAAATATTTGAAAATAAGCATATAACTATATGAGTATTGGTTGATGTGTTACTGTAACAATCATTTTAATACTACGCATATGCCCTTGTTATGCAGTCAAATCATGCGCTTGTGCTCACAGACACTTATCACGAACTAAGAATGTCATTAATTCTCACTGCTCAGGTAATAGAGATATTAGCATGTGTACTCGAAGAAAGAGGACATAAATTGCCCAATGCTACAGTACCAGTAAAAGGCACAGCTGGAGCTCACCCAGAGGACAGTCCAGCCCCAAACCCATTGTTCGTTGACATCTCCTGACACTGTCTCTTTTATGGGCACATACTTATGCATATTTGTGCAGTGCCTTAAAATGCATTGCAATAAGTGTGTCTGAACTTGATCCTGCAATGAGTCATCAGGAAATTCTGTTTCCTGCTTTTCTTTTTGGCAGTTTTATTTCCAATACACTTTTTCTTCAAAACCCAGTTCAAATGCCACCGCCTGTGAACTTTCCCTAAACGCCAGCCAGACGATGCTCTCTGCGCTTTATATTCTGTACCTTGTATTTCTCCTTCTTGTTGGGTTTCTGGATATGTATTTGCTTATATGAGCTCCCTGAAGGCAAAGCTAAAATCTCTTTACCTTTGCTTGCCTGCTGGAAACTTCATTTAAAAAACGTCAACGTAGGGAGGTATACTTAGAATGCAATAAAACGTGTAGCTCTCAGGTGTGCCGTGGGGTGGGTTTTGCCACACGTACGCATCTATGCACCCAACGTCCCAAGCAAAATGGGGAAGATTGCCGTCACCCTTTCTGCCTCTTTGCAGCCAGTGCCTTGGAGGTGACCTCGGATTGGAATCCCCATCTGTATGTTGTAAATACACTTGTGACTCGAGGCACCCGATCGATTCTGTGTCTGCTGTACTCATTGCCGCTAATGCTTCTGGGATCCTTCTGACTGCTCGGGTTCTAAAAACCAAAGCCTTCTGCATCCTTCCATCTCCCCTCCCCTGCCCCCATCCTCCTCACACCGTACCTCATATAGCCAACGTTGCAGAGCGTTGATGTTGACAGCCAAGGCTCCTTGCCAAGGACTGAGTCCTTAGCCAAAACAGGTCAACACCACCTTGCCATAGTCAGCCTCCTTCCTCCCCAGTCCTCTGCCCCCTGCCCAGGCCGCGTGCTCCTCATCTTCAGACGGTCACTCCCCAGAAGTGGGGCGGGTCTTGCCACCTCCTCCTCTTCCGACACGCGAGCCTCAGGGCTCCGGCTGCTATCACACACCTCCATTCCTTGCAGAACACAACGTACACAACAGCGTCTCGAGCCCTCAGCCTGGCGTCAGGACATTTCCCAATCTGCCTCCCGCCTGCCTCTTCCTTTGTCTGCTTCCGCAAGACCTACACTCCAGCCACCCCAGAGCAACTTGTCTGTTTCAAAAGATGTTTTGTTTCTTCTGGGTCTTTGCCTCGGCTGTGCCCTCTGCTTGGAAGGGCATTCTTTCCGCCTCTTGGGAGGTTTGACCCACCTTCGGTTCCCAGTGCCACCAGGGCTTTCCAGGTGCCTTATCTATTTATCTACAAGTTGTCCTTGCACCCTCTGGCTTGTATGCACAGGTGCTTTGTATCCCTGGGAGTCTTCTGGCTACATTGTTAGCGTCACATCACGGGAGAGCCCATGACAGGAGAATAAGGGAGCGAACTGCTCTTCCAGGAAGAGCAGCGGTGTTGTCCTGATAGAATTGCTCTGCTGCTTTTTATACTGTGAATACAGGGCTGGGGTGGGGATCATGTTTCTCTCTTCACGTTGGTTGCTGGGAAGCTTTAAACCAAACATTGGGCCCTCCCCTTAACAGGAGCCTATAGCATGAATTCTGTGTGTAGTTATCCCTGGTTTCCTCTCATGCTTCCCCTCTTCCCAATACCCACATTTCTGTGTTTTTATCTTACAGGTAAAACGGTAGCTCTAAGCTCTACTAGTTTCAGTTCATAATAAGCACTCCATTTATTTTATTCTCTGAAACAATTTGTTGATTTCATTGGCACGCAGCAGAGAAAAAAAAACAAGGAAAGCTCTTCAACAGCAGGTGGGTGTTTGATTCAACTTTAGGCTAACTCCCACCACCAACGTTGAACTTGGCACATAATAGACACTCAACAAATGTTACATTTTGCTGAAATAGAAAAATAGGCAGGGCCCACGAGTGCTCAAAATCATCAGTGAATGGTTATAGTAAAATCCCTGGAAATACAGTTTATTATAAAATGATGGGCCCTCAACTACCATTAAGAGAAGGAAAAGACAGATTTTGGACTTTAAGAAGTGTTGTTTCATGCAGAGCATTATTAAGCTATGCAAAAGCCTACCACAGAAAGAGTCATGGCTGCCGTACTGGAGCATGTAAATAGGGAATGAATGAGTGTCCTGGCAGCCTGTGTTTCTGGGGATCTGTTGCAAGGCTGGTTGATTCTGCCACAGGAAAAGGAAAGGACAAGAGGACATTGATGATTGTCTATATGCCTCTTTATATGCTTATGTAATTCCAGGGGGGGAAATATGTTCCCAGCCTGGGGCAAATTACCTTTGAAGCCGAAATCAGTCAAAGGGAGAAATAAAGCGGGAGAAACCCATTTATTGCCTACAAGCAGTTGTGCACTTCTGCTTGCCCATGTCTCTTGTGACCCGGTTGCAAAAAGGGACTGCACCCAACCTCTCTGGTCCAGATATGTCCTCACTCCCTCATGTAATCACCTATTGCTATGGAGATGGACTATTTTTCTCTGTCCCTTGGAAACACCTATTGATATGGAGCTGCAACTAAGGCCAGGTGAGAGATTCTGGAAATGCTGCAATTTTACCCACAGGTGTCTTTGGTCTTCAGTCCCTGCCATCAGTGCTTATAAATCAGTTTCTCACCCTCGGCACCACTGACAGTTGTGGCTGGGGCTCCCTTTGCTGGGCCATTCTGAGCACTGTGGGATACTCATCAGCAGCCCCAGTGTCTATCTATTCCATGGCTTCCCCAGATCCGTCAACCGAAAATATCCCAGACATAGGCGAATGTTCCCTGGGGAGCCCAACTCCCCCCAGTAGAGAACCCCATCCAGCTGGAGCGGAAGCGCCTGGAAGAACCAGACCAAGAGCTGGCATGTTTGGGCAGTGGCCTGCCTGCAAAGCTCTACCCCAAAGCACAAATCTGCCTGCCTCCGCTCAGCACGCCCCTTTCCTCACCCTCACAATGGACGGGGAAGGTGTGAGTCACAAATAGCAAGCTTCAAGGGGGCGACAGTCACTTCCCTGTAGACTTGCATTCATGGATTTGCAGGGAATCCCCCAGCCCCACCCCAGGGCCTCAAGGCAGGAGCCAGGTGGCACTGGAGAAGACCAGGGCAGGGAAACTGGGCCAGTTTTCCACTACCTGACTCAGTCCGGTCTGAGAAGGCTGGTATGACCTGGATGGGGCTGGGCCTTTTGTGACCACACAAAATACCATTTCCTCATAAAGTCACATTTACAGAAATCAACCTGGCCTCCAAAAAGTAATTAAAATAACTTCAACCAGTGGTGAACTGAGAACATGCCCAAAGGGGGTTTTCATGCTGAGTCCGTGTGCCAGAACTTATCAAAACTTCTTTGTTCCTCCTCTTGCTGTCTCCTCTCTCTCTTATTAGCACATACAAATGGCCAATGTTCTCAAACTCTCTTCCTTGCCACCCACTGACCTCTGCAATTTTCTCTCACGCATTGCTGTTCATTACTGGCTTTTCTTCTCTGTCCCATCCCCTCCACTTCTCTCTCTGGGTCTTGCTACTGCTGTTCCTTGTTGTGTATAAATAAATCTTCTTCCTTTCAGGGCTGCTCTCTGCACCATTAACACAGCAAAAGTGTCAGGCAGATAGCAGGTGGAGGGAGAAAGGCCCCAGGCACTAGGGGAGAGGTGGGTTTGAATCCATCAGGAAATCAGATGAGGCTGAATGCATTTCTACAGCACTTGGTTACACATGACACAAACGTCTTCTCCATCATTATGGGAATTAACTCTGTAGTCTGTACTGCATCGGTATGTTGTTTTGAACTCTGTATTTATTTCTATCCTGTATCCCAAATTGCCACCAGTTTATCTGCTTAAAGCCACACCCATTTATTAACTCACCTTTCTAAGGAATCATTGATTGATTAATTGACGGCTTCATTCCTTCGGCTTAAGCCAGCACAGAGGGTACAAGAGGCCTTAATGAATGTCCATCAACCTAATGTTTTCAAGAAGTGAATGAACTCATTCAACAGTAATTACTGGGTGTCAGCTGTATTTATGACAGTCTTGTAGGTGCCGAAGACAGTGGTGAACGGTCAGACAGAACGGTGGTTCCAATGGATAACTGACTGAGCCAACACTGGACACTTCCCAGACCACAGGTTCTCACAAGCCTTGCTTCTCACTGTGAAACACTTATTGGTTGCTGACTTCTCATGATAAGCCTGAACCCTTAATCATTTATTCCTTAAGAGACATAAACACAGTTACTCAAGGCAACCAATGAGACAGAATGTGAAGCTATAAATATGGTGGGCCCATTCGCCAACTCACAGCTTCCTTTGCTGTGTTATTCTTAGTGAAAGAAAGGCTAGATGGTGGTAATTGAATCCCACGGCCTTGACTGTGTGTGGAGGTGACAGCAGGGTGGTGGAGATACGGGGAGCCTCTGAGGTTCCCGAGTGGCTCCTCAAATTGGAGACCCCAGTGGGGAGCTGGAAGAGACAGCTGAGTGGGAGGTTCACTGATTCCCATAGGGGGTCAGAAGAAGGTCTCACAGCCAGGATGGAGGCAGGAACCCAAGGCCAGGCTGTGAAGAAGAACAGCAGCTGGACGTGGAATTGTGAGGTGCGGCCACCATAACTCACGTTCCTTGGGCAGTCGGAGGAGGCCCTGTGTGGGCTGGTTGGGCTTGGAGATGAGGTCCGGACAGGCAAGGCCACATCCCGATCTCTAGACCCAGTGGTTCTCAGCAGGAAGTCACCATGTCCTCACCCCTGCTCTGGGAACGCTTGGCAATGTGTGCGCACACAGCCCTGAAGATCTGTTCCAGCATCTAGCGGTGGAGGCCAGAGATACTGCTTGGGATTGTCCAGCGCAAGGAAGAATGATCTGGCCCCAGATGCCAAGGGTGCTGAGGTTCAGGACCCTGCTGTGAAACAGACCCACGTGCTGGGGCCCACAGCCAAGCAACAGATCAATGACTCAACAGCCGTTACATTCGGTGAGTCGCATTGGCGACCAATGCCTATTCAGGGCTTTGCAGTCACATAGTTTCATGGCCTTGCATGCCAACTGGACCCCGTCTGCTGTCATGGGATGTGGAAACTGCAGAGACTTTCAGTTTCCTGTTTGTCAAATTATAATTCCTGTTATACGAAGCTTGGAATATTGAACTTCCATTTTGTCCTATGTGCTTAGTTTTTTACTTCAGATCTACCTTAATTGTGAAGAAGGTACAATTTTAGGTTTCAAAGCACAGGTGAAGTGTGGGGAGTGGGTCATGGGTGGGAAGTGAAGTTTCTAGTTTCCTCCAGCTTCCTCAAAAGACTCTCAGATTCTGCCTTGTAACACTCTAAAAAATTGTTCAGTCCTCCGTCCTGAAGCGAGTTCAGCATGTGGGGGTTAATTTAACGGTCCTTTGGCTCTGGCCCGTGGGCTAACAAGCCTGCCCCGGTACTTTATGGGCTGATTTCTGTTTCAGGCCCCAAGATACACTCTGGAAGCTGAATGTTCAGTGAAGTCCCATAGGCTTTCCCCTACTTCATCACTTCTTTTTTGAAATCAGGTTTTGTAAGAAATAATGTTCATCAGAGTATGCTCTGGCTCATTGAGAATAGACAGTATTTTAAATATTCTTTGAGTTTAGGGCAAATGCTATCTTTTTTTTTAGTGAAATTCTCAAAATCCAATGCAGATGTGCAACTGGTATGGTAAGAAGTTAGGTGGGGGTGCAAACGCCTTCAGCTCTAGAGAGACGGGGGCTGGAAATAGAACCCCGATGATTTTTCTTTTGCTTTGTACATTGCCCCTAATTAATCCTTCATCTGGGACTCGATACCCTACGGGTGGTTTGGAAGTGGATTCCCACGTTGGAGAGCAGCCACGTGGTCCTGCTCAGGGATGGTGGGTGGCCTGCCCTTTTGAAAGCTGCATGGCGGGAGCAGATATGTTGGGGCCTCAGCGATAATTTTTCCAATAGGGAAAAAAATAGTGCTGCCGGTAATCATTCTCTTTTTTCTTCTTCTCTTTGTGTTTTTATCCTGGGTCTACTTGGCAGTTATGCAGATTATAAGACTTGACAGTCATTTCTGTTTAATAATTTTGCTTTGAAACTCAAGAAGTACCTGCATGCCGCCCTGTCAACAGGGCATCATTAGCGCTGAGCAGACAAAATGTGTATGCTCAACTGTTTTTATTGAAATAAACGCCCTGTGCACCCCCTGCTATTTAATGAGCACACACAGGTTAACTAAGAGGACGCCGGATATAGCGGCCATCTTTGATTACTTGCTTTTGTACTTGAAGGTGGAAAAGAGGCTTGTCTTTTTAAGAAAAATAGGATTTCACCTGGTTGATTTTATCCTTTACCCCATCCCAGCCTATTTCCCAAGGGGAAATCAATTGGGTAAACAAAGAATGGAGTCATTTAAAACCTTGTCTGTGGGCATCTATTTATCCCCTATGGGACAATTGGTATTTCAGGTTAAGCCAAGATACTGCTAAAACTTTTTAGTGTTCTATTAGAATTTTAGTCAGGCTGTGGTACATTCCTGTTTTTCAAGAAAAACTGGGAACGAGATTTATACAGGGCATGAAGCCCGTATCCAAGCACTGACTGCCAGTCTTGGAGAAGGTCAAAATATCAGTCTAATTGTCAGCCAATCCGCGGCATTTCGCTGCCTAAGACCAGTCTCCCTTCTCTGCCCTCTTCCCTCCCTTCCTTCCTCCCTTTTTTTCCCTGTGGGCATTTCACTTAAGAAGCACAGGAATTACAGCCCTGCTTGCAGATTCTTGATTCTGAGTTGGAAGGTTTTAGCGGGTACCTCTTGGTACCGGGGGCGGTTTTCCATCAAGATCATCCAATCCTCCCACTTAGTCTGCCTGCCTGAAACCTTTTGGTCACTTTTTAGCAAACTGATTCAAGTTGATATCTATGCAGTGGATATCATCCCTGTGGTGGGTCGCAGGTGGTTTTCACAATCTAGTCCTCCCATGGATCTGGCACCAGATGAGGTAACACGCGGCCCGCACCCTCTGCCCAACCTCTGACTCCTTTGAGTTGACTTCCACATCTCACGTGCTCTCTCTCCTCCATCTCACCCCAGAACCCGCTTTCCTGTCAGGCCCTTCCTCTCACTGGTCTCTGCCCCGATCTGTGCCCGTGTCTGTCCATTCTCCCTGCTCCTGCTGGCCTCAGGCTAGACCACTACCTGTCCTGCTGGGCCCCTGGTCAAAACCCACGCCTGCTGCCCTGTGCGATGGTATGGAAAATGGCAGCTTCTCAATTTAGAATCCGAGGTCCTTGGGGACCTGACTTACACATGTATTTCAGTACGGACCCCCCCACGATTTTTCCTCATACACCTTATTATTGAACCAAATGGAAATATCTGTGGAGCCAGTAACATAAGCAATGTCAGTACTGAGAGCTGACTTGTTTTAAATATTTAACACACGAGGGGCTCTTGGAAAAGGCTCCTGATGAAGATGTAACAGATTTTAATCCTCGCAGCAACCTTATGAGACAAATGTTATTATTAACTTCCAGCGCTGGGGACTGTGTAACTTACCTGAGCTCCCAGCATATGCATCCTGTAAGTCACAGAACTACCATTTGGACTCAAAGGATGTGACTTTGGAACTTGTTGCTCTTAAGCAGGACACGTGTCAAGGTTTTGCACATCTGATTTTGTTCATGTTGTTCCACGCTGTGGGGCATGCATAACTAATTTTGTTTATGCACATCTGACCCATTTTGCAAGACTCCGCTCACATGTTTCTTCCTGCTCAATGAACTCTTCGATTTTCCTTCAACTGGCAGTTGTTCCTGAATTTTCAGAGCACTTTAGCTGCCCCCTTGTCACACTCGACCTTTTGTTCATTCATGTAACAAGTACGGTTGAGTCTCGTTATTTGCGGTAGTGACGTTCTACGATGGCCCTGTGAACCTTGAATGAGCGAGTATCGAAGCATCGCTCCTAGGCAAAATACAAAGTTGGTTTCTTCAAAACTCTGCTAACAAGATTTTCATCAACCAATCACTACATAATTTTGTTTCATGTGTGGTGCTCTTCCAAGATACCTTATTTTATATATGTTGTTGATTCGCTCACACGGAACTCATGGTCACAAACACTAGAGCTCAAGCCTGAATGAAGCTTCTGTCACGCATGTATTTTCTCCAGTAAGGCACACTTCTACCTTCTCGGCCTTAGGAGCACAAGATGGCACTTCAGCCTTGGGGCATCATTTTAAACAAGGAGGTCACCAACAAAAAGCACACAGGTAACAGGAGGCAGGAAACAGGCTGTGAAAAAGACACCTGTTCACAGCCTGAGAGCTGAACAAGACAGAGAACCACCATGATCAACCCCAGCTGGGAACAGGCATGTCAAGCGATTCCAAATTTTCACTGCTGTGTACGTGTCCTTGACGGACTGCCAAAGCCCCACAAGTATTGATTTTGGGCTTACAAATAAAATCTAAGTGAATAGGCAAATTTGCAAATACAGAATCGTGAGTAGCGAGGACTGACTATTCATTTCAGTGTCGTATTACTCCTATTCAGGAAGTGCTTCTCTTTCCTGATAAGTCACAGTCTTTTTGGGAGAAAGAGGTAGGTTTTATTAATCCCCACACTTTCCTTGCAACTAGCCCAATGCCTTATTCGTATTAAGTGCTTGATAAATTATTTATTTAATTAATTATAAGAAAGAAGAGGAAGTACCTCCAGGTTCAGGGGTCCAAACTGTAACTCTCTTCGTTGCATCTGGCTTTCCTTTGGGTATTTTTCATCCACTCAATAGGCTATGCCTTCAAGATATGTTTGATAATGTAAAATTGTTCCCCTGCCTCCAAAAGCATTTCTTCTCATTTTATCATTAAGCATATTGGGGACGAGGGAATGGATAGTTTTATCTCTTGAAAATGTGCTCCAAATATAAACAGCCTGGTAAGGAAGTCATTTGGTGCTGGTTTTCCAGCCCCCTGTGATGTTTTGGGAAATCATACTGTGTGTGAATAGTAGATCCATAATCTGTTGGATCAGGGTTTCTTAGGAATGTGAGCCTTTAACGAGTACCTCTCTATACTATTTATCTGCTTATGAACATTAAGTAAAATATGTTTAGCAACCCTAATGTGGATAGATATAATAGCAAGAGGAAATTCTAGTGGAATTGTTTCAATCATGAATTACGTTAAATTCATTCCGAGCTGTTTTAATAATATGTTTTCATGGAGACACATTTTGGTCCCAGTTACTGTGAAGGTAATTAAGAACTGTTGTTACCCGTGCAAGTGACAAGACTGACTGAAAGAAGCAGATACAATTGATTTTAGTGAAAGCCTGTTCCCATGAACTGAATCTGAGGTGGCTGGCCTCTATCCTCTCCGAAGACAAATATCTGGTCGTCAGTAACACAGCCAATTTTATGTTCGCCATGAAAGCACTTCAGTCCATTTTTCCGGGGGGCACGTGTTGGACTTTATTTTTTTGGCGATGATTTAGAACAAAATCCATCCCTTTAAAATAGGCATGCATGCTCATGGGGTAAAATTCGCAATGTGCAAATAGTGTAAAGCAAGCCTGCTGTTCCTGCACATCAGTCAGGCACCAGGTCCCCTCCTTCAGGGCGACCACTGTCCCCAGGCTTGGGGTGGGGCACGTCCTTGCAGGGATTTGTCAGTGGGGGAGGGGCCACGCGCAAGCACGTCTGTGTGATAGAGGATATGATGAGCTGCTCAGGTCCCGTTACTGCTTCTTCTGAGTAGGAAGACAGATGACATTCCAAGCGTCCCATGCAGCTGAATGGGTGTGCTGACAGCCTTGACCCATAGATGGGGGGCCACTCCCAGCGCCTGCCCCGGAACTCCCACTGGGCCCTCCCATGCTCTCTTCTTCCCCGTAGATCGCAGAATGCCAATCTCGGTGCATGGCACAGCCGGAGACCGAAGAGATCTGGGCACCCCCTACCGGCGACTACTTGGACTCTCCCATGGCCCCAACTGGGCTGCTTTGCTATCCTAGTTCACTTACCCTAGTGGTTCTCATTTGGGGGTG
>JAQQAC010016209.1:4931090-4943887 GCA_029783875.1 Phataginus tricuspis | reverse complement strand
ACGGCGGTACATATGTTCCTTTACGTATGACCCTCAGATGGTACCTTCAATACTATTGAATGCATCTTGCTTTTTCCTAATGATACATTTTGTGAGCAAAACATTCAGTTCTTTATTCCTTTGCATTCCTCCTCCCGCCAAGATTCCTCCTGTCCTCCAGAAACCTGTTTACTCCCACGGTAACAAAAGTAAACAAAAAGAGCAGCCGATGGGGCCTGGGAGGAGCATTTTCGGAAGCCATTAACAATAATGACAATCATTGTGTATCAGGAGGCGCTGTGCTGTGTGATCTGCATTATATCCAGCCTCTGGGCCTAGCTTTCATAGCTTCTAGGAACAAGGGGAGATCTGAATCGAGTCTGTCCTGATAACCTGATGTAGAAATGGCAAATATATTTAAATAACTACATACAGCAGTTATCACCACCCAGGCAGGTGTCTGTCATTAGTCAATGAAATGTGTCTCTCAGTAATGTGATCTTCACTCACCCATAGCTTGATCCAGCAAATCAATTTTGAAGAACAGAGAGAGATTTGCATACTTGAAGGTAACCTTGGGAGACCCCTCTGGGTAATGGTTCCAACTGGGGGTAACTTTGTTTCTAGAAATTTCCCTGGACATGTTGAGTTAAACAGGGATATCAGGCTCACCCTCCTTCTACCTTTGAACTGGCCCAGACATGACTGTGCTGAATTTCTGAAATCTATCTTGTGGAAGGTGACTCACATCAGCTGGCTGAATAGCAGCCACCTCCACGTCACAGTCTAGTAGTTAACACTCCTCCTAAAAATCTTACCATTGGGGTTACTTCTTGCCCTTTGGTCTGTATGTGCTATGCTGACCCCTACCCTATGTGGTTGGGTTTGGAGTTGCTCTACTGTAATATATAGTGTTCACTTAATCGTGTCATAGATTTGAGAATATCAAGTGATCTTGGAGCTCTCATTTTGTAGGTGAAAAGCAGTGCTCAGAGAGGCTACATGGCTCACTGAAGATAATTCGCACACGACCATAGTTCTAGGTCTAGAATGCAGGTCTTCAGATCTGTGCTTTAACCTGTTGTCTGCTCCATCTTCCTCCCCATCTTCAGGATGCCCACTTCCTTTGCTCATTCATCAAATATTCACGCAAGCATTTATTATGTGCCGGCCACTGTTCTCAAAGCTTGCCATAGCATATTTCAGAGAAGGCAGTGATGACTGATGTCCGAGCAGAGTTTGCATTGTAGCCAAGGATGGACAAAAGCAGGAAGTGTGAGAAATCACATGAGCATGTCACATGTTAGAAGGGCATGGATGACAGGGAGGAAAGAAAGCGTCTCAGGGCAAGACGGTTCTAGGGGGTAGGAATGCAGAGACAGGAGGGTTTTAAATGTCATGCTCAGGGTTAGCCTCATGGGGAAGATGATGATATCTAAACAAAGACTCAAAGGAGGTGGCGGGGTTTCCTGTCCAGACAGAGGGATAACCCCATGCAAAGACCCTGAGGCTGGTGTGATCACACATCTCCGTGGGTTCAGGGAGGTCTGTTTACACTGCTGTCCTGTCAGAATTATTACCAGTGCAGCCTTTCCATCCACAAAGAACCTTGTTTTGGTTGACGCATGATATGGTCACCCTAACACACGAAGGGAGTTTGCCTGGCATGCTGGTGGGACTGCAAGGAGAGCAGTGAGTGAGGGATTGTGGAAGCCAGCAGGAGAGGAAGTCTGTATGAGTTTCTTACTGCTGCTGTAACAAATGACTTGGTGCTTTAAAAGAACACAAGTTTATTGGCTTATAGTTTTATAGGTCAGAAGTCCAAAATGGGTCTTAGAGGGTTAAAATTAAGGTGTCAGCCATGGCTGCATTCCTTCTGAAGGTTGTAGGGGAAAATTCCATTTACTAGCTTTTTCCAGCTTTCAGAGGCTTTCCACATTCCTTTTGACTCCTTCTTCCATCTCTGTTGCCAGCAATAGTGGGTTGAAGCCCTTTCACATTGTGTAAGTCTGGCTTCCTCTTCTGTCTCCCTCTTCTGCCATTAAGGATCCTTGAAATGGCATTGGAGTAATCCAGGGTGATCTCCCCATCTTAAAGTCAGCTGGCTAGCAAGTTTAATTCCACCTACAACCTTAATTATCCTTGACCAGGTAATAGATACCCACAGGTTCCAGTGGGCACCTTTGGGGAACCACTATTCTCCTTTCCAGAAGGTCTAAAAGGTAAGGGGGCTGGGTGTTGGGCACTGATGCAGGACCTTGCAGGCAACTGTCAAGACTTTGGCTTTACTCTGAAAGAAACGGGACGCTCTGGGGGTGTGTGAGCAAGGGCCCCATCTGACTTCTTAAAAGGATCCCCAGGAGCTGAGCGGAGAACAGACTGTCAGGACCAGGATGGAGTCAGGAAGTCTAGCTGGGAGGCCCTTGACAAGGTTATCCAGACAGAGAAAAGGGCGGCTCCCACAGAGCTTTTGCTTGGCGGTGATTCTGAACACAGCCGAAGGGCAAGCCCTAAGGATCGGAAGCCGATGTGTCAGAAAGAGGGCGGTCAGGAAGACCCCTAGTGTTTCCCCCAGCAGCTGGAAGGATGGATTTATCAATAGCTAAGATTGTAAAAAGTATAAATATGATGTTAAACTTCCGTGCATTGATTTATTATTTATGTTCTGTTTCTGTTTTGCAATGCAGTATGTAAGTTGAGGGGGCTTCAAAAAAAGAAAGAACTGTTGATTAAGCTATCTTTGTCCAACTTCTAGTCTAGGAGCACACTTATATTGATAGTGAAGAAATGTTGGTTTACGTGGAACCTACCGCATCCCCTGTGGAATGAAATGCCAAATCCTCACCTGAGCTCACAGAACTACTCTGCGCCATCTTCTGCTCTACAAACCAGGTCCACCCTTTGTCACTTTCCTGGACACTCCAGCTCCCAAATGACTTGCATACATGTCCCAGAACATACAAGCTGGTTCTCCACCCAGAACACCCTCCTAATAAGGGTGGGTGCAGAAACTGTCTGCACTAGACTCTCCCAGGGAAGGTGTGACAGCTTTGAACCTACTAAAATCTACTGCACTCACAGCCCTAGGAGTGAGTCCCAGGAATCTACACAAAACAGGATTCTACTGCTCTGATGGTGCGTGGGGGTGACCTCAGACCAGCAGCGTCAGTATTGCCTTGAGCTTGTTAGAAACGGAAATTTAGGCCCCACTCAGGGCTGGTGAGTCTGCATTGCTGGGAATGTGGCCCTGGAAACTATCCTAACAAGCTCACCACGGTCAAGTTTGAGAGCCACTGGCTGAGCAGCAAAGATTCCGTACTTGCAAGCCCATCTGATAGGAGTTTGAAGCCAGGTTCTAACACGTATTCATGGGTAGCCGTGGGCATGTCTCAGAACGTCATTCTCCTTGTCTGTAGTATGGAGACGTATCTGTGTCCAGTATGGCGGCTCCTGCATTAGAGGTTGTGCCCATAACATCTGGGGCACACAGTGCATTTCTAATAAAGGTGGCTTGCCACCTTTCCCCGCACCCCCAGCCCCCCCACTTTCCTCACCTGGCTGGCTCTGCTGGGATTAATGTCATGATTTTGGGTGGACAGGCCTGGCTTTCAGACCCCTCTTTACCACGGACTAGCTGGGAGACATCTGGAAGTCACTGTAAAGTGTGAAGACTAGGAATCGCACTTGGGGTGCAGGGCTGTTGAGAGGACTGACGATATTTATCTCTAGTTCTGCACCTAGAGCTTCATGTGGCACGTGCTGCATGTCAAGTAGTCAGCACGCACCAGCATTCATTCATTCCGTCGCTCCCCACGACCTTCCTGTGTGCCTACTGTGTGCCAGGCTGTGCCACAGGAGTAAGGGAGAGTGAGTGGGGAAGGTCTCCGCCGAGAAGCCCCCTCTGGAAGCCCTGCTGTCAACCACCCTCTTACCTGACACTGCTCTCGCCTCCCACGCCAGGAGGGGCCCCTTCACCTGTGTCTCAGTTGTGACTTCCTTCTGAGCTGGCGGCTCAAGACCTCCGGCGGAGTGCTGCGTGGCTGTGGGTCGACTGTGCTCAGCATGGCATGACATTTTAAAGGAGTCCCTGTCTTCTGGGCTGGTGTGCCCAGGCTTCCAGGGATTCTTAAGCCCTGGCCAACCCCCAGAAGCAGAGGGATCTTTAAGCCCCTGTGGCGTTCTCGCCCACCACACCGGTATTCATGAGCCCCGGGAAGGCCTGCAACTTTTGGCCTGCGTGCTCTTTAGCGGGAGCGCCCTGCCGTCTCCCTGGCCACTTGCCCACTGGGTCGTTGCACACAGCCACCCTTTCCATATTGTGTCTCCCTTCTCTCAGCTCCCTTAGCACCTAGCATAGCTCTTTGCCACACAAGTGGTTATTCAGTTAAATAAGGCCTGAAAATCTAGATGAACAATACCATTCATTCCAAGGTGCTTTACTGGGAACAGAGGTAAGCCACAGGCATCCTGGTTTGTCCACGAGGGTTTCCTCATTTCTTGAACATGCAGCTTGTTGCTTTTGGACGTCAAAGTCAGGATCGTTACCGGCTTCGCTTGATTTGACTGTCAGTTTTTGTGAACTAGATCTGCGGGCCTGGGATCCTGGAGCCCACGGAGCTGAGGACTGTGTGATAAGCACAATTCCTCAGACCCCGTAACTGTGCACATGGGCCAGCCCTACAAGAGGCAGCCGGCTGGAATGGCAGACACAGTATTCGCCTAGGGTCGCATACAAGGGGCTATTTGTATCTTTCCCGATAGGTACCTATGGGTCTCGTAACCAAGAGTAAGCCCACTGTTCGGCTCCAACGGGTTAATGAGTGCGGCTTGGGTCCTTTTCCGCTGGTCTTGCAATTTCTCTGCATCCTTGGAGGACAGCTATTTTTGGCAGCTGTCCTTGGCTGACACTTCCCTGCACCTTCAGATCCTTATAAAAAGTGACTTTATGCACAGAGACAGTCGCTAACGCATGCTCCTGGGTTTGCTGGAGAGCCTCGGGCTGTGTAGGCCCAGCAAAGCCCCCTCCGGCTGACCTTGCGCTGGTTTACCTATGTCCCTTTCTTATGTGGACAATCTCCAAGGAGTCCTTCACTTGGAACAGTGCATCCTGAAATCAAAGATTTCTTAATGAAACAACAGGGGAGATGTTGCCATTTGCTAATTTACCCTATCACCCTGTTCCTTCAGAGTCCCTTGACATTTTCTCTTTGCTGACTCAATATAAGGAGCGAGAAGGCAGGGGGATGGGAAAGAGGAAAACAAAAAGCTACCCGGAGACTCAGGGGTTAATAGGTTTTGGTGTGACCCGTTTCCTCCACTTTTTTTGATGTGGCTTCAAAGAAAGCCTCACCCCATTAGACCTGCAAGAAGTCTTTGGCTGGAAGGTGGGAGAGAGGCGGTTGGGGCATCTCCATTAACTGTGTAGTTTACCAAGCGGCTCCGAGGACACTGGAGGCTTGCGGCGCATTGCCCGATGAAATACCGGACCCGTTATGCACGCAGTGGGTCTTGCTTCCTGCGCGTTTCTCTGAAACATCTGCCAAGTTAACAGCCATCATCATATGAACGCTTTTAAGCAGTCATCTGTACACTCTTTTAATTTTCTTCCTAGTTTGCCCTAAAATAATCTCTTTTGCCCTTAGGACCCCTTGTGCTCTTGTGTTTTAAAATGTACTCATAGTTTAAATAATGGAACCGACAAATCACCTGTGGCAGAATTAACATTTCAGGGAAGACAGGCAAAGTTTGCCAAAAAAACAAAAAAAGTGCTGATAAAATCGGGACCAGCTCCATTCCTTGACTCTCCTGGAGCTGACAAGTCATTCTGTGTGCATGGCTCGATATATAGAAGTGACAAGAAGATAGCATTTTAGCAATTCAGAAATGGAAGCAAGTGTGTACAGTGTCCAGTGAGACCTGATTACCCCCCGCCCTATCTCAAAAGATGTTTGTAGCTACAGGGAAAGAATTATGTTTAAGAACAAATTTACCAAATTAGCAGATTCCTGTCTCAGGACTATCACAAAAAACATTTTGTAGGTGGAAGATTTTCTAAAGTAAAATAAAAATTACCTTCTAAGAAAAGACAGGAAAGTGTTTCCTGAGCATAAGGTTTTTGCTCTGGCCTTGCAAGTCGGGATAATGCCAAGAGACATAAACACACAGAACAAAAGAGCATTTGTATTTTTCAGTACTTGGCTCCTGTGTGCACAGAAAAGCTAGGCATGTGATTATCTCTGAAATGTGCAGTGTGGCCCAAGAGGAAGCTGGGGCCAGGAGACGGGCACCCGTGCCCTCAGAATTTTGCTCATGGTATCTCACCCAAGGGCTGGGTAAGAAGTCGGGCAGCCAGAACAAGAGGGGGTTCACAGGGCTTCTAGGAGGAGCGGACATGGATCTCAGCTGCGTGGGGACAGTCAGGGGATGTTAGACTGGGCAGTGGTTCCCAAAATGTCGCTGCATCCCAGTGACCTGAGGTGGTGGTTACAGAGCCAGATTCCCAAAATGTCACCCCTGGAGCTCCGGCCCACCGGCTGGGCATATTCCAGCCCAGGAGGTCCAAGCTTCCTAGGCCAAGAAATGCTGGACAAGCAGTGACCAATCTGGTGACAGTCCCTTCTCATCACGCTTTGCCATTTGCAATCTATACCAACTAGGCCCTTTCAAACTCACCAGCATGTGATCTCATTATACTTTGAATAAGGACCAACCTGATTTGGGGGAATGTATGTTATTTGGCCATGACATAAATTATAACTCCCCAGCTCTTTTTTGGTTGTTTTACAAATCAATCTAGAAATGCAAGGCAGGGACAATAAAGAAAGGAAATGGATTAAAAAAAAATGTACATTGCATGGTTTCACGTTTTTATAGATCTTAACAATGTAAAAAAAAGGCAGGTTTTGGCATCTGACAAAAGCCAATGGCTTAAAATGTTAATTCTGTTCCTAAAAGAGTGAATTATCTGATGGAACTGGTTATTGCATCATCCTTGTGAGTTGGAAAATTATTTATCATTTATTTATGTAAAATATTAGCTGGTGCTTTATGAGTAAGCAGGGCCAGCCTCGTGGCCAGCTCAGTCACACGTGTCCCCACGCTCAGATTTGGCCCTATACTTGATGTTTAATGTTCTGCAACCACCATGTCGAAATCCTTAGCATGTTGGAGTTTCTTTTTTGAAAATGCAGCCCGATGGGAGCGTGGAGCATGAACCCGGGGACTTGGAGGTCCCACTTCCAGCAGCTTCTCTGCCTCCCCAGGATGAGCTGTCTGCTGCCCGCTTCCCTGCCCCCATCCAGGACCGCTGCCACCCTCTGCCCTGGGGAGATCAAGGGGGTGGGGTCATCAGGCGTGTGCCCACTTGCTGAATCATGGGACCTCAGGCACGTTTGAGAGACCTCACTGGCCCTGTAAGTATCGCAGTACTCAAACAAGTACAACCTTTAAAGGAAAAAACACTATGACAGGTCAAGAGATACTGAGGGAGAAAGAAAGTATCTTTTCTTTCCTGCTTTTGAGCAAAAGCCCCCTGTAGTTACCTTTTGCACCATGCTCCACAACTTACATACACGGTCCCGTGTAAGTCCAATTCGGACACATCTTTCTACTGTAGTCTGCTGCGCACAGCCCAGAGAGAGAGAAAGAGAATGACTCCAGAGAGGGAAAGAGAATGACTCATTTCCTCACAAACAATCCAGGGCAAAGAGTCCCAATGGCCAACTTCTCTGAAATTCCTAACACAGTTCTATAAATGTTGCAAATTAAAAAAAAAAAGCACTGATGCTTGGTTTAATTTTGAAAACCACGAATCATCCTTTGTTCTGACTGGTAGAGCTGGATGCAGCAATGAGCAGTATAGAATCATGCCTGACGGCTTCCCGCCGTGCAGAAGTGACAAACTGTCCTGAGCCTGCCACGTCTCGTTCCCGCCTGGTGGACGGCTCTTCTGCTGTTTGCAGGCACAGTTTTGAGAGAAGGGATCCCACGATCCCCAACGGCAAGACCTGCATTTGCAGGGCAGGAAGGCAGAAAGGACCTCAGGAGGGGCCCCCACGGTGCGGTCGGAGCAGGAGCCGCATGGCCCTCCTGGAAGGGAAGCTCTGGGTCACAGCGGTAACCAGAGGAGCACAGGCCGGCCACATGGTGTCTGCCGACGGCCCTAAACTCATCTCCGTGCCGTGCCTCCCACGGAACCCTATGCGTTGTTCCAGGTCGGCGTCCTTCCGTGGGGGCCGCCATGACTTTCCTCTAAAGGTACCCGGAGGGATAATGTGGCCCTGCTTTCTACCTCAGTTACACAAGTACAATCAGCCTGCAGTGACATTGGAAAACATGTTGAAAAAGCATATTTTTAATATAATTAAAAAATAGCCAAGCAGAAACACGCTCCGGTAATCCTGTAAGTCAGGGGTCCTCGACTAGGGCTGAGGTTGTTCACCCCAGGGACACTCAGCAGTGTCTGGAGACATTACTGGTTCGCACAAGTGGGGTCAAGGGTGCTCCTGGCCTCGGCGGGGTGGAGCGCAGGGCTACTGCTGAGCACCGCACGGTGCTCAGGGCGCCCCACCGCAGAGCACGGTCTAAGCCCAGATGCAATAGTGCCAGAAGTGACCGCAATGGAAAAATACTTTTAAAATCGTTCCTCAGTTCCAGCCCTCTAGCAATCATCTAGCATTATTACTTCCCTCGGAGAAGCTTCCATGGATCAGAGTTCAGAATATTAACTTACAGAGAATGCCTCCCAAAGGCAATTACACGTTTGTTTCTGTTGTAAATAAAGAGCACTGGGGCTGGTCCTCGAGGGTTTACCCTGGGAGGAGTCCCGCGATCGAGGTGTGGCATAAGGGGGTCAGGCCCTCGGGCTTCATCCTGGATGGTTTCTGGATTCTCAGGTGAGAATGCCTGAGTTAGCACAGGACCCCCGAGGAGGAATTTTCCCAAGAGGTCCTGGGGACTCTTGTGGGAACCAAGAGGCAGAAGGGAATCCTGGCCATTCATCCCCAGACCAGGGCCAGAGGACAGCAGCGAAAGGTGAGGCTGTGCTGTGGGCAAGGAGTTGGCCTTGGTTTCTGAAAATCTGAACCCAGAGCCAAAGGAAACAACCTCAGGTCCCAGTCAGAAAGGCCTGCCCTGCCTTAGGATAGCCATGAGCCGAGGAAGAGGCTTTAAATTAGGGAGGGGCTCGGAGGTCACAGGGTACCAGAACACTCTTGTACAGGACGCAAGTTAACCGAGGTCTGCGTGGATCCACAGAGTGAATCCGCCCTCGGCTACATGCTGATAATACGGTGGGAGGCCCCCCTTCTGAACTGACGTTGCCGGGACTGGCGTCGTAGGCACTGGGTTAGCAACCGTGGAGGTGATGCTGTTAGGGGAGGCAGGACCGAGGTCACTTTTATCCATCCCTGAGAGCTCTCCTTAGGAGCCTTATTTCAGAGTTGACCAGCAGATCCGGTCAGTGGAGGGACACTGGCAACTTTGGAGTCGAGCAGAGTTCCTCCGTTCTGGTACAGTGGGCATGGGGTTGCACAGTTCTCTGCAGCGGGCATGCCATTCACACAGGTGGAGCCCAGCCCTGGCCTCCACCCACGGGATACCAGCCGCAGCCCAAACCGTTTGCCACAGGCAAGATGCCTGGAATCATTGCCTCATATCCCCGCTGACCCATATTCTTCCTGCTGGGGAGTGCGGGATGGTGTCTCAAATCACTAGCTGGTTGTGAATTCAGCGGAGGAGGTAGGGACCAGCAATGAAAAAATGCAAGTGGATAAACCAGAAAATCGCAGTTTGTCACACAGGGCGGCAAGGATGATTTTAGGAGCGTTTGGTTTTGGCCACACACGGAAACGTCTCTGGGTCCCAGGTTTCAATGGGACGTGTGCCTCTGCCTGTGCGTGGTGGCTTATCTGGAGAGGAGACACAAAAGGGCCCAGATTGGTCAGGTGAGGTCAGCGGGAGGAAAGCCTGCATTCAGCCTGCAGAATCGTGGAGGACCCACAGAAGCCGCCAGGGAGGCGGATTCATGGAGTATTTGACGGGGCATGTGTTAAATTCAGTGAAGCACTCTATCCCAAGGATCGTCCTGGGCAGAATGCGGGAAGACAGAAAAGACTAGAAGGAAAGGGCCAGAGTGCCTACATAACATGAGTAACGTCGCAAAGGCTTCGACCGGGGTCAGGGTCACAGAGAAAGGTCTCCAAGGAAAAGCTAGTGTCCCGCACAGAGTCTCACCAGCATGTGCTAGCTTTAGGGTGGCCCATTTTGAAGGTATTCTGTCTTTAATAGGCGTTTGTCAGGGGCCCCTTTTCACTTAGGGACAATGCCTACCCAAATTGTGTCATACCATTGCATTTTAAAAAACAGTTTGAGATACAGTGTACATGTCATAAAATCCCCCACTGTGACTGTGCAATTCAGTGTTCTTGTTTCTTAGGATACTTACAGCACTGAATCTTACTGACGATGAATTTTTAGAACATTTCCATCACCCCCAAAAGAACCTGGTTACTCATTAACTGTCCCTGTCCATTTCTCCTCTGGTGGGCCAGCAACACCCAGTAAGCTAGTTCCTTTTTCTATGGTCCATCTTTTCTAGACATTTCATATGAGAGGAATCATATATATCACCTTTGCATCTCAACATAATGTTTCTGAGGTTCAAACACGTTGTAACACATACTAGGCATTCATTCATTTTCAATGGCTGCATTCATTCTTTCTATGACTGAATACTGTTCCATGCTACGGGCAGACCACACTTTGTGTGTCTGTGTATCTGCTGATGGACATGTATCTGCTGGTGGACACCTGAGTTGTTTCTACTTTTTGGCCTTTATGAATAATGCCACTGTGAACATCTAGGATACCATGTGTATGTTTTCTTTTCTGTTGAGTAGATATATGATTGACCACATGGTAATACTGGTTATTGATTCAAAGAACAAAAACCCACTATGTGAGTGTTCCAAAAAGGTACAAGAATGGCTCTGGACTCAGCCCTCACTACAGAGCTAGAAGCTGAGGGGTGTTGATTTCCATGTATTGGTCTCACATTTTTTCTTGTAATATTCAATGTGGAAATGTGGGAAGAAGTAACTCAAGGGGAAACCTTTGCTCTCACAGTTCACGGGATGGGCACAAAAATGAGGGAATTACTCAAGCCAATCCCTGGGACAGCCAGGCCTGTGAAGTTTGTCATTCACAGGAGGCCACTGTTGTCTTCATGGAGCTGCCATGTCCCACCACATGGAGATCTGTGCCTTTAATCGAAGTCACTCAATTTATATGTAATCAGGGAGAGCCACCATCCCACTAAAATGGGCATATGTATATAAACACACCAACCAGGTATTATGCAGAGAATGTCACAAGGAGGTGAAAACTTTCCACTCCTCACCATCAACACGGAGGCTTTGGTGGATATCCCAGGGAACGTGGCAGGCGATGCTCTGGGGGAGGGTTTCCCACATGGGCTCCTTCCTTCCAAGATTGGGATCCAGATATTTGCCAGCCTCTGCAAGCCCTGGGAGCCCCCCTCCCATCCCCCCAATAGGCCACCCTCTTCTGCCTTCTGAGATCTCAGAAGACAAGCAAAAGCTCTTAGCTTGGATAAATGGCCAATGTTTTCCAACTTCAGCACCAGAGAGCTTCACATAGGAATCCAAACCACCTCACAGCAAGCACAGCGGACACACTTATCCATGGTAGGCCGCACTACGACATGCGAGGATAATCTAGGAGATATTTATTCGGGGTCAAACAAGACGATTATTGTACAGTAGGGGAATGGTTAATAAATTTTGGCATATAAAATTCCATACAGTGGAATTTAAAGCCTTCATGCTGTTGAAAAATACTTAGTGACCTAGAAAATATTTTTCAGGCTCGGTAGCAAAATGAGAATGTCAAGCCGTTTCTATTTATGATTCACCTGCCCTTCTCCCTCAACTCACATTTTTGGATGGGAGATTTTTCTGCAGAGAGGGAAATGACTGGCTTGTCATGCACGCAAAAGTTTAACACTGGAGTTGTCATTTTCTTGGACAGAAACATGGATATGCTTCGTTTCCTATTAGGAACAGTAAACACCCTTGGCCATCGAGGCTACGGAGGCGCAGAGAAGGGACAAAGGTTTCCTCGGGCGGCTTAAGAATGGAGCGGGTCATTGCAGGACGACGCAGCCGCAGAGGCCTGCAGGGGGCCCTGGGCGCGCGGGGGCTCCGTCGGCGGCACTTCCCGGGCCCGGCGGCCGCCTTCCTGGGGCTGGGTCGTCTCGCTGGGGGTCAGCCGTGGGGCTGGGCCGGGGTGCCAGCTCGCCGGCTGCAGCGCGGACCTCCCCCTGGGGACACTCAGCAGCCCCGCAAGCCCGACCGGACGCGGAGACGCCCCGCCCGGCGCCCCGGGAGCCCCTGCCCTTGCCCCGTACCCACCCACCCTGCCGCAAGCCCTCCCTCCGCCGCCGCGAGCACCGCCCCTCCGCGCCCCTTTCCGGGCTCCGTGGCCTCCGCCCGCAGCCCCGAGGGCCCGCATCCCCGGAGGACACGGTGAGCCCGAGCCGTGCGCGGACGCGGCGGAGGCCGGGGCGGGCCTGCGAGTGCTCGGCTCTTCGAAGGTCGTCGGTACCTCCTTCCCGGCGGCGCGGGGCGCCGGCGGTGACCTCTTAACAAAGAACAGGTTCGGTCGCCACCCCTCCGCAGCCCCGGAGGCCGGGGCACATGACCTTTGCGGGCCTCGCCCCCGCCCCCGCCGGGAGGGGCTGGTTGGGGAGGCGAGGGGAGGAGGGAGGGGAGGAGGGAGAGGGGAGGGGAGGAGAGGGG
>JAQQAC010016209.1:4892477-4915161 GCA_029783875.1 Phataginus tricuspis | reverse complement strand
TTTGGCTATTCGGGGTCTTTTCTGGTTCCATATGAATTTTAGAATTATTTGTTCCAGCTCATTGAAGAAAGCTGTTGGTATTTTAATAGGGATTGCGTTGAATCTGTAGATTGCTTTAGGTAGTATTGCCATTTTGACAATATTGATTCTTCCTAGCCAAGAGCATGGGATGCATTTCCATTTGTTAGTGTCTTCCTTAATTTCTCCTAGGAGTGTCTTGTAGTTTTCAGAGTACAGGTCTTTCACTTCCTTCGTTAGGTTTGTTTCTAGGTATTTTATTCTTTTAGGTGCAATTGTGAATGGAATTGTTTTTCTGATTTCTCTTTCTGTTAGCTCATCATTAGTGTATAGGAAAGCCACAGATTTCTGTGTGTTAATTTTATATCCTGCAACTTTGCTGAATTCAGATATTAGTTCTAGTAGTTTTAGAGTGGAGTCTTTAGGGTTTTTTATATACAGTATCATGTCATCTGCAAATAGTGACAATTTGACTTCTTCTTTACCAATCTGGATGCCTTGTATGTCTTTGTTTTGTCTGATTGCCATGGCTAGGACCTCCAGTACTATGTTGAATAACAGTGGAGAGAGTGGGCACCCCTGTCTTGTTCCCGATCTTAGATGAAAAGCTTTCAGCTTCTCGCTATTAAGTATGATGTTAGCTGTGGGTTTGTCATATATAGCCTTTATGATGTTGAGGTACTTGCCATCTATACCCATTCTGTTGAGAGTTTTAATCAAAAATGGATGCTGAATTTTGTCAAATGCTTTTTCAGCATCTATGGAGATGATCATGTGGTTTTTGTTCTTCTTTTTATTGATGTGATGGATGATGCTGATGGATTTTCGAATGTTGTACCATCCTTGCATCCCTGGGATGAATCCCACTTGATCATGGTGTATGATCCTCTTGATGTATTTTTGAATTCGGTTTGCTAATATTTTGTTGAGTATTTTTGCATCTACGTTCATCAGGGATATTGGTCTGTAATTTTCTTTTTTAGTGAGGTCTTTGCCCGGTTTTGATATTAGAGTGATGTTGGCTTCATAGAAAGAGTTTGGAAGTATTCCCTCCTCTTCTATTTTTTGAAAAACTTTAAGTAGAATGGGTGTTATTTCTTCTCTATATGTCTGGTAGAATTCAGCGGTGAATCCATCAGGTCCGGGGATTTTGTTCTTGGGTAGTTTTTGGATTACCGATTCAATTTCGTTGCTGGTGATTGGTCTGTTTAGTTTTTCTGTTTCCTGCTTGGTGAGTCTTGGAAGGCTGTATTTTTCTAAGAAGTTGTCCATTTCTTCTAGCTTTTCCAGTGACTTGATAAAATTTAACCACAACAAGATGTCCCCTCTTAAAGCTTTTGATTTGCTGCTTGAATGATTACAAATAGACTAAGACAGCACGTGTCACATTTCCTGCCCATACCTATTTCAGACCTCGGTCCATCCCAAAGTCTAACTGGCTTCCAACGGGAACCGTGGAGAGGCAATGGCGGTGAAGTTGGGGAGCCTCCAGGTTAAGGGTCACGTGGGCATCAGGCACACATGCCGATGACTGCCCCTGCAGCCTCTGGCTCCCTCGGCAGTAGCAGGAGTATGAGTAGGACACAGTTTGTTGGACGAATGAATGAATCCCTGGTCCCATGCTAGTCTCCTAGCTCCAACTCTCTGGGGAGTGGTGCCTGGGAATCTGCACTGCGACAAAGAACGCTTTGTGACCCTTCTGAGGTACCCTTCCAATCTGAGAGCCTCACGTCCCCAAATTAACTTCCAGTGAGTCCAGTCAATTACAGTTGTGCTATCCTCAGTTTATCCATTTTATGTCCAGGGGATATTTATGTCTGGCTTTAGGAAATGACTCAGTGGAAAAAATGACTATGTTTTTAGCCCAAGTTTATCTTTCTGGCTTGGTTGTTTGAACCATATCACAATTCTTTCTGTAAAACATTCTGATGGTTATTAAGATCAGGATTGCTACTAAAATTAACTCTGATGGTCCCTTTTAGGTTTATTTATTCCTAATTCCTCTTGGTTATATTAACGTGAAATTATTTAGCAAAAACAAAATAAAAAGATAGAAAAAAATGAGTGAAAATTAACACTCGTCTAAAAGTGATTTAAAAGTGTTTTTTCTACTGAAAGATGAGATGAACACTGATTCTTTATTCAACATCTTAAAAAAATCCAGATGCTAGAGGGTGATTGTGTGATTGTGTATCTTTTATACAACCTGCATTTCCTCATGTACAGTAGCATTTTTTTTTTAAAGAAAGTAAATTCTGTACCTGCATCATGGTAGCACAGGACTTAGGAAGGGGAGAAAATGTATAATGTGCCAATTTTTTAAGTCACATAACTCTTTTTATCATATTTTCTTAGTGTGTTGCTCTAAAGGGGAATGATGGTGCTTCCACGTTTACTGTTCCCTCTTACACATTAAATTGGCCTGGAGTTCTTGAAGTATTTAGAGACTCTGTTCTAATGCAACACATTTTCTTAAAAATTTTGTGTTATATCTGCCTTCCTAGTTGGATTATCAGCTACTTAAGGGCAGCTCGTGTCTTACTTGTGTTTTTGGAGCCATGTCCAGCATGTCATCTGCCCCTTAATTTATACATCCTCTGAAGGACTGATGTTATGTGGAGGAAGTGACATCTTCACGCAAGATTCCAGCTGATCTGCACATTCGCTACCTTTGATTTAAAAGTGTTTTTTCTGAAAGATGAGATGAACACTGATTCTTTATTCAACATCTTTAAGAAATCCAGATGCTAGAGGCTGATTGTGTGATTGTGTATCTTTTATACAACCTGCATTTCCTCATGTACAGTAGCCCCCACATCATTTTGCCTACCTTTGGGTGTTCGAATGCCAGCTGATGAGTGTGATTTTGAACTCTTCTGCTTTAAGGCTTTTTTTTTCCTTGAGAGTCTCCTTGTGGTTCCTGATAGTTCGCTCTCCCTTTCCATTTTGGTGGGAAGCCTCCGAGATGCTCTGTTGGTGCCCTATTTAGAGAAGCAGAAGCACCGGCTGGCTTCTGTTTACAATCTATGGCTGATAAAGACTGCTTTGCTATACAAGAAGCAGACACTGAAGAACTACAAGTTCAAGGCGCTGAATCTTGAAGTCATTCCACTAAGCACAACCAAAAGGAAAGGCACCAGCTCAGTTCTAGAGCTGACATGGGGCACAGCCAGCTGTAGGCAGCTCTGTTGAGGACAGAGGGGAGGTAGTTGACTTCTTGGTAAACTTTTTAAGTGAGTCGTTAAAATAATCTTCAAATGTCAGGGTTAGAATTCCCTGTTTAGCTTTCTGTAAACCTCCCAGCTCATCTGTTGCACAATGATTGACAGCAAATTGTCCTCCAAACAATAAAATACCTCTCTTCTTGTGGTAAGATCTCACTTCAAGTGAGTTGAAGGAACTACAGGGGTTTTTTTTTGTGCAGTATATTTTTCTCTGCTTTACCATTTTTTTTTGAGGTGTACATCACGTATGGTAAAACTCATTCTTTTTCAAGTGTGTCGTTCAGCAATCTTTAAACTATATACAGCTCATGGGTTCCATGTGACTCACCGCTTGTTTTTGTAAATAAAGTTTTATTGAACACAGTCACTCCCATTCATTTACATATTGTCTAACCTGCTTTCATGCTACAATGACAGACGTGAGTAGTTGCAACAGTCTTGGTTTTTAGAGTCCAAAATACTTATTATCTAGTCTTTTGTGCAAAGTCTGTAGACCTGGTTCTACTGTAGTTCTACAAATTTCGACCAATTGATAGTCACATAACTACCACCACAACCAAGATCTAAAATATTTCCACTGCCCTTAAAAATTAAGGAATCTACAATTTGAGGAAACAAATGGTTTTAGAAAGCTAAATTTTACTCTATGCTTGATAGTGACTTTAAGTTTGTAACATTTTAAATCCTGTTTTCACGATAGATTAGATATTCGGGGTTTGTCTTCCCAGCAGAGATTTCTCACTTTTCTGCTCAACAAAACCCTGATTTCCTCTTGAGGAATTTAGCCCTCCTCCGTTTTGGTATCGGATGTGTGGGTGGGTTGAATCTGGCCCAAGCTCCTTCCGTCCCTCCTGGTCCCGGTGAAGCATCCAGGACTTGGCACGGGGGACAGATGGAGAAGCTTCTAGGAAAGCAAAGCCTTCCTTCTCCCTGGCTGCTGCCCCAAAGCGTCTTCTCTGTTGGACTTGAAGGAGGAATCAGCCTGCCTGGCTGACATCCGTAGGGGCCCGTGAGGAGGGCTCGTGTAGACGTGAAAACGTAGGCTGACTGAGAGTGATTGAAACTGGAGAGAGAAACCAGAACCTGCTCATGTGGGTTTTATGAGCCCAGATTCCAGTCTTGCCTATTGTTAGCCTTACGGCTAGATGCTGTAGTAAATTCCTTTGAGTGTGTAAGTTGGTTGGAGAGCAGATTTCTGTTATTTGTAACTAACTGAGCTCTAGTTGATGCCAACTATATAACACTGAGGGAATTACAAAAAAAACCCCCCAATACATCTATTATTGTATCTGTATAATGTACAAAAAAACCCAATACAGCTATAGTTGAGGATTTTATATTACTACTTAACTCACTGGAATAAGACGTTGTAATTTCTGTATTTGTTAATTAAGTAGTCACTCATTCCTTCCTTCAGCTAATATTTACTGAGGACTTGCAGGGTGGCAGGGGGCTCCGGGTGACCAAAACGGGCATTGCCTTTGTTTTCAGGAAGAGCACGCCCTAATGGGTTTACAGCCTAAAAACCCAAGTGCGCACAATTCCGATAGCCACAGGTGCCACGGGGCAGGATGGAAGACAGGATGGCAGTATTTCATAGAGGTGGCCAGAGACGGCCCCCCTGAGGAGGCATCATTGGAGCAGAGATCCGAGTGAAGGGAGGGAGTGCATTCTAGCAGAGGGAATTCCAGATGCAAAGACTGGTGGCTGTGTGCTGGACTGGCTGCTGACCAGGGAGATGTGGCTGAGAGGGCTGAAGGTGTGGGTGGGTGAGAAGCAGTTGAAGATAAGGATGGAGAGACATTCGGTGTCTATCATTAACGTCTCCCTATGGAGCCATGGGCAGCAGAACAAGCATTTGGAAATGAGTGTTTAGGAAAAACCTGTCCTAACCGAAGGAAGGGTAATTGATGCCTTGTGGATTGAGTGAAAGTACCATGGCAGGCACGGAGAATTCCTTCTGGGTAGGGGGATGTGGGTGCCCCTTGAGTCGGGTTATGTAAATTTATCCACCAAGGGCCACGTGGTATGGGCTTCCCAGGTGGGTAAGGATGGTGGCCCCTGCAGGTGGGGAGGTCTAGTGCATCAACTCCTGTTCCCTGTGGCCATGCGATGGATGATGGAAAGGACCCTTTGAGTTTCCTCCAGTCCAGCCTTCCATGAGCCACCTTCCACCCAAGCAGTAACATGTCTGGCATGGAATCCGAATCGCCAGTTGTCTGTTTTGATAGCTTAACAAATGCCGAATGGAAGACACGTAGAGTCCCAGGATCCGTTTCACTGTAAATGCAGCAGAACACAATGGCAGTCAAGTCCCCAGCTTTGTGGGGGACGTGCGTCAATGAACGTGACTTGCAAGGAAGTTCCAGCTGTGATGAGTGCGAGCAGCAGTGGGGTGCCTTGTGACTGACTCCACGTGGGAGAATTCACATTCTGGAGGCTCTCAGGGGTCACCCCAAAGTCATGCACCTTTGCTCTTCTTTGCTCAAAGTAAAACAAAGGCTGTTGGTCCAAATGTTCCCTTTTACATGTGTCCACTGAGTGCCTTCTCTGGCTCGGCAGTCCGAGAACCTCAGCCCTTGAGGAAGTAGCACCTGGCTGGGAGAGGCAGATAAAGAAAGCCAGTAATTCTGGTTGGGAGAGAGGTGGCCCGAAGACATGCAAGAGGGTGCGTCCCTCCTTAGTCCTGCATTGGGAGAGTGGGAAAAGGTAAAGTGGGGGGTTGTGGAAAACTTAACGCAGAGGAGCTGTCTGAATGGAGGTTTTAAAAATTGACACATAATTCACCTGACAGAAAATGCATCTTTGTAAAATGTATAATTCAGTGGTGTTAGTATATTCAAACATACAAAATCAGTGTTTATTTTGGAACATGCCATCACCTTTTAGCAGTTCCCTCTCATTCCCTTCTGCCCCCAGCCCCTGGGAACTACTCAGGTGCTTTCCACCTCCACACTGGCCTCTTCTCAATACTTCTATAAATGACTCTGACAGCAGGGGGCTTTTCTGTTCGTTGGCTTTCCCTTCATGTTACCACAGTTCATGCACGCAGCCACATGAGGCAGGGCTTCATTCCTTTTTGTGGCTGAACACCGTTCCATCGTGTGGATGGACCACCTTGTTACCCATACATCAGTTGATGGACATATGGGTTGTGCCCACATTTTGGATGTTAGGAAAAGTGCTGCCATGAACATTCGTGCGTGAGTTTCCGTGTGGATGTACGCTTCCAGTTGTCTCGGGTGGGCATCTGGGAGTTGGAATTCCTGGCTGAAAGGAGATTTGCAGTTAAGTAGGACTGGGCATCTCTTTAAAGGGTAAGATCTGGTCTGAGCCTACAGAGAGCTTGTAGAACAGAGGGAGCAGGTCCTGGTGGCCTGATGCACTGGGCAGTCAGTGCCTCTTCCCCAGGGGCAGATGTGATAGCTGTGCAGTTGCCTGAACTAGCTGAGGTCTGACGAGGTGAGAGACACGGAGACAGAGACACAGGCACCTTGGAGATCTGTGTGACTAAGTTTTTGCTTTTAGTTCACTTCTTAGGACTGAAATAATAAACCGGGCCATTTCTGGAAACTTTTTAAATACAAGAGTATAGAATGTTGCGTTTGCCACCAAGTGAAAAGTCATAGCCGCGAACAGCTTCTCCCAGACTGGTTCTTGGACTCCGTGGAATCCGGGTTCACGGTGAGCACTTCATGGCTCTGTGGGAGCTTGGTTACCGTCTTTTTAAGGAAGGCGCTTGCTGTTTCTGTTCGGCTTTCCGTCTGGGCGTCTGTAAATACGTCAGACGACACCTCCTCTGCGGGCCCCCAACTTCCCTGTGAAACTTGCGGATTGGGGAAGGGATCTGCACCCATTTATTTATTGCAGAGGTGAAAGTTCTGAGGAAATCCCCAGCCTCCTGTGTTTTTCTCATTTCTGTAAATCGGAGATTACTTTTCCCTTCCTTGTGCAGCGCTGAGGAGGCCGAGCAAATATAAGAACACCTCAAGAGGCCAGCCTCTGTGGCAAACACTTGGCTAGAAGGAAAAGAGAAGTGAGAGCATACCAAGAAGCCAGCGTTGCCCACCGACGGATGGAAATGGGCAGCGTCTCTCAGGGCACATCGTCCTGTGTGGTCGCTGTGGGGGTGCCTATGAGGCAGGGTTAGGCGATGGGTTCAGGCTGTTCTCCTCTAGTCTCATGATTTTGAGTGAAAGAATAAGCATGCGAATTAGTCGACTGCTATTCTAAACTTGCAAAAATAGGATTACTCTGAATTTTCAAACTGTGGTTCTAGTAACACTGTATGTTTTCATGCTTCTTATCACAGTTTGGGGGAGTCTTTTCTTCTTTCCTTGATTATTTCTGGTGCCCTTGCCCAGTACAGCGATGGAGCTGCAGTGAGATGAATTCTTTTCTCTTGTGTGGGATGGTGGGAGTGAGTTCCATTAAGAGAGGGTTACAGCCCAGATGTTGTGCAGCAATAGCTGTGTAGTTGGAAAATTCCAGAGTCTTTCTTGTTGCAATGTTTTCCATTTTTATATGTGCAAGGAAACGTGTACTTAACTGAACTCAGCTGTTTGAAAATTCACAAAAAGTAGGACATCCTACCTGTCTGCCCTTTAAGCAACTTTAGGTAATAGTAGAGAAGATGGACTTGGTTAGAAAGAGTATGAAGTACACATTTTGGGACTTGAAGTGTGCCAACTCCCAAGGGAGGCTTAAAAGGTGCAGTGTTTAAATTCTGACTGACGCGCTGAAATGTATGTACCTGAAATAATGTCACATTTTTTTTTAATGATGAGAAAATGAAAGATCATGTAGGATACTGACATGGTTCATGGAAGTGGTGCATTTTAAGCTCTACTTTTGAGGATGGATAGTTTTAAAAAAATTGAAGAATAACATACAGAAAAGTGTATGTATATATCTTCAGTGTGCAGCTTGCTGGTGTTGCACAACCGAACACAGACATTGAATCAGGACCCAGATAAAGAAAACAACATTCCCCACACCCTGGACCCGCTCTCCCCTTCCCATGTCCCCTTGCAGTCCCTGTGCACCTCCACCTCTTTGAACAGCACCGATTAATTGTGCCCGAAGTGACATCCGAAGTGACAGGACGATGCTCTTTTGTGCTGGGTGTGTCAGCCCATCACGATGTCAGACGCATTGCGGTTAGTTCATGCGGCTGCAGACTGTTAATTTTTATTGCTGGGTGGAATACCGATGCAGACATGTACCGCCCTCATCCGTTCCATTGTGTTGGGAGTTTGGTGTTTCGAGGGTCAGGGTACTTCGCACAGTGTTGCTATGGATATTGAAGTGCATGTTTTGGTGAGAATACATACAGGTTTTTGTTGGGTACATATTGACTCACTCCCAGTAGAAGGGGTCAGTTTTAAGAGATTCCTAGAGACATTTTCCCCACCTGCTTGTGTCAGTTTCACACTCCTATTGGCAGAGGGTGAGGTTCTGCGTGCTCCCCAGCCGTGCCCTGGATGGAATTTGAGGGGTGTGCTGTTCGGCAGCCATGCAGAGAGCCACCCTCGTACACCTGAAATTCCCAGGAACCCGTCTGTGGCCAGAGCTGTGTTGGGGAGCAGTGATCAATTAGGCCGCTAGGCAGTGGGAGGAAGGGTGGGGCAGAGGCTTGAATCCTGCTTCCTGGACAGGTTGCAGAGTTTGGACTTGCTCCCTAAGCAGGAGACCATGGCATTGAGCCGATACACTTTCTGGGCACCTATCTCAGGGACTCTGAGGGCTTTGCTGCATTCCAGTTACACCTCCTTTGTGAATGAAATGTTATTTCTATTCCAGGCAGCCCTGTGCTTCGCTTTGCTGCCCATTTCATGCCAAAGGTGCACACTGCTAGTCCCTAACCCATCCTTCTCTGATTGGACAGGAACTTTGGTTTGAGACCCTCAGTGGGCTTTCTTCCTCCCTGTTTAACTCACTTCTTGCATTAGGAGCGGATCGTTAAGAAACTCCAGAAAACAGAGGAGCAATGGGCTCCCTAGGTTTTAAAATGTAGCTTGAGATTTTTGAGCTCCTTGCTGTCTTTGGCAAAATGTAATAATTCTCAGCCTGTCTTTACCTCAATTACTCCAGCAGCTTGAGACGCCCGTATCTCAAGACTCTGGGAAATAGTTCAGTAGTGCTGTCCCAATACCAAAGCTTCTAGCCTTCGTGTGGCTAATTAAATTAAGTGAAATTAATATAATCATCATTAAAATGAAATGAAATAAAATTTAGTTCTCCGTCATGCTAGCCACATTTGCAGCGCTCAGTCACCCCATACGGTCCGTGGCTGCCGTGTTAGCACAGACCGTTTCCATCATTGCAGAAACTTCCAGTGGGCAGCCCTGGTTGAGATGATAGAATGCTGAAGAAAGGAGCAAGGATGAGATTAAAAGTGTACTTGTGATATCACATCCCATATCAGTGGTTCCTAGAAAAGTGGTTGCCCCTTCAGTGACTCGCAATCACCATATAAGTTGATCACGGGGACTGTTGAACTGCTGTCATGTACATTTGAAACTAACATAAGATTGTATGTTAACAGTACTTTCATAAAAACGAAAGGGGTGGTTCCTGGATCAAAGCTGCGTTTGTTCCTGGGGCTTCTTATTTCAGTCATGTCTGATTACTGTTTCCTGCATTTTGTTTCCCTCACACACTATTATGATTTTTTTTCCTGGCTGTGAAATAAAATCTGGGTGGTGAGACATTTCCCACAAAGTCAGAAGCCACGGCAGTTTAGTACTACATGTTGACTTAGTGTTCATGGGCGAACAACCAGCTTGCCCAGAAAAATGTTACCTGTCACAGACTGCTGCCGGCTGCCCGCCGCGGCTGTGGGCGGGATGAGGTCAGCGCAGCCCCGGCCACTCCTGTCTGAGGGCCTGCTGCCCAGAACCTCCAGTCGGGCTCCAAAGGAAGCAAAACTCGTGGAGGACCCAACAAGACTCTTTTGATTAGGAGAATATTCTTAGCTTTTAGCATTCCCTGGGGATTTTTGCGTGTTACGGAAAAACAATCCTGTGTCCTGGTCTTCAAAGTACTTTCTCAGAATAAAACAACCTTCTGGGGCGTTCAGATCTGTAAAAATTATAACTCTTAACAGAATCCTCTCTTCCTTCTCGGACATGGAATTTATTCCCCTGGGGTCCAGCATGAAATGAGAATGAAGTGCCCATGGCGGGCTGGTTGTGTCCTGTGTTTGGGCCATTCATCCATCCCAAGTGCTTACGAAGTACTTACTACTTGCCTAACACAAAAGTTAGTCCTTGGGGTGCGCTGGTGACCCAAACTGGGGTCTTGCCTGTGTTCATGGCCCTTATTGTCTAGAAGGCGAGACCAGTGCCTTCAGAATGCAAGGGCTAGTATAAATAGGCACAGAAAAAGGTGACATAATCAGGGCAGGGAAATATGAGGCAAAATATTTTGATTTTGAAAGGGACAAGTAGTGGTGTGAAATACAAGGGCTCTGGGGTCAAGCCCTCCAGACTTATTTCCTGTGTGTTAGCTATCTCTTGGTACAAAACAAATCACTCCCTAGTAGCTAGAAACACCAGACATTTATGACCTCAGCGTTTCTGGCGGGAGGAATTTGGGAGGAATCCAGCTGGGCGGTTCGGACCCACGGGTCTGTCCTGAGCTGGCATTAAGCCTTCAGTGCAGGCTGAAGTTATCTAAAGCCTTGAGGCCTGAGGCCCTGCTTTCAAGATGGCCCGGTCACTGCTGTCAGGAGGCAGCTGTCCCTCTGGATTTCCGCACAAAGCCTCCTCATCCCTAATAGTCAGACTGACACAGCCATGCAGGACAGGGAAGCCAGAAGCACCTGGTGCCCTAGGAAGGGGTGGCTTCCGTTTACCCAGAGCAAATGTCAGTGCATCAACCTCACACTCAGTGGATGTGCCAGGGAAGTGGCGTTAGGGCCGTGTCTTCGTCTTGTATCTCCTCATTTGTCTTTCATCTGCCAACTTTGTTTGGTCTTTCACTTCCCAATAACAAGTGGTGGTGCACTGAAGCTCCACGGGGGTGAACAGGTTGAGGACCCCCGTGGTTTCTGCAGCACGCATTTCCTGTGTTGGTCCAAGTCTTAGTCTGTGAGCCTGAAACTGATCAAGAACGCGCACCATGTAAGACATGATGCTGGAATATGGACGACTAGACTCATGAAGCCTGTCTGGATGCAGTTTGATTTGACACTGATCCATCCGTCCTGATCCTCGACTATAAACATGCCCTGAAAAGGCACTTGGCCTTGAGGATCTCTTGCGGTGGTTGAATTAGACAAGTCCTTGGGTTTTCAAGGACAGTCTTATCAGTCAGAACCAACCCCTTTGGAAGTATTTCTTGATACATGAATCATGTGTAGCAGGGTCGCCACCATCTTCGTTAGGTTTCTAGAATGTCTGAGGGATCCTGTATACCACGTATGAAACACCTGAATAGGGGATTCCAAGGTCTCTTGAGAATTCTACTCTCTTCTGATCCGTGCAATAGATGTTAAAATAGCTTGTTTTGAAGCTACTGAAACCGATGTCTTCGGTGGCTGATTTTATTCACTAAAATGACCAGGAATACTGGGCAGTGGGTGAGGGTGGAGGCCCTGGTGTCAGACTTCACAGGTTCAAAGCCTGTCCTGTATGGGCTGGGCAGAATTTCTTAGTCTCTGTCAGCCTCAGTTTCCTCCTTGGGAAAGAGGGTTACGCACAGGGCTCTTGGGGATTAAATGGGTCATATTACTTGAGTAGTTGAATGTGTAAGTCGGCTCTCTGATTATAGAAGAAAGCGCTCAATAGGTATGAAAAAAGTGAACACAAAAGCCAAATGTGCCGTTACCTTTCCCCTGACGCAAAGAATAAAAAATAAAATCCAGAAGCACAAGGAAGAAGATAGTTACTGACTAAATTTTCTCCCTTATTTTTTTCCAGGATATTTCCTTGTGTGATTGGAGAGGGGCTTTGAGATAAGAAAGTGGTGGCTGTGGGTAGAGAAATGTCTGGCTGAGGAAAGGACTATTAAGTAGACATTTTTATATTTCGAGTAATTACCCAGAATACAGAAGGCAGTTTTCCTTGCTTGGGAAACTCCCTGGTACAGTGAGAGAACATTCTTAATTTTTGTTCTAAATTTTATAGTGCATGACAGGCTGTGTTCTCTTTAGAGGCCTTCTTAATATAGGATTTCCTCATATAATTTCATGATCTGAGTTATTTCCCTTATCTGTGGGCTCTCATACATTTGATTCTATTAATACAATTTCATACATTTGGATAAAAGAGATGTTGGCTATAGTGATAAGAATTTCATCATGGCATACATGTAGCAAGGTCAGAAACATGCAGCCAGGTACAGCAACACTGGTTATAGGACTCTTTATACAGAGAAAATAATTTGTTTCTTAAAAATTCAGAGGGCTTGGCATATCCACTATGATCTTGTTCATAAGTAGCTTTGATATTCAATCTGTTACATGAATAAAGAAAACACATACTGAGCCCTTCTTCAGTACAAATACTTGATAGACTATTTGAAACTTTATCTGAATATTCCCACTCAATTAAATTACAAAAGCTTTCTTTTGTAGAAAAAAAATTTAAATCATGCTCTATTCAACTTTGATTAGTAGTTTCTGTCAGTTAATTATATACCATGCAATTTTGTAATTCACATGGGTTGCTGGCAACCATATTTAGAGTGTTATGGAAAATTTTGGAAAGGCAAACAGACCATCTCTATTCCCTTTTTCAGAATATAATCAGAAAAAAGAACTTTGTAGAAAGAGGCATAGTGGTTCTAAGAAGAAAAAATTGAATTGCTGTGCAAAATATCCCTGTTCAATTATTGATACTTTGAAGACTATTGGTAAAATAAATTATTTTTTTTATTTGGAAAATTTTTTCTCTGTTGGGTTTGAGTCCTTTTCTGGCTTAAAACCATGGTAAAGTTTCTTCTCTCTCCAGGTCTGTATGGATCATGTATTTGGGAGTGACGTGGCCGCGTGGTTCTGGCTGTGGTTCTCTGAGGAGCTTGCTGTCAGTTGTTGACCAGGGCTGTGTCATCCGAAGGCTGGATGGGGGCGGGCGTTTGCTTTCAAGGTGGCTCGCTGATGTGACTGGCATGTGGGTCCGTCTCTGAGTGGCCTCTTCGCGTGCTGCCTGAGTATCCTCACGGCATGGCACATGACATTTCCCAGAGTGGGAGATCCCAAAGACCAAGGCGGAAGCTCTGACACCTTTTATAGCTTAGCTTTGGATATCACACACTATCCTTCCTGCCACATTCCATGGGTCCTGTGGGGCCGGTCTTGGTTCAGCGTGGGGGAGGAGTACACAAGGGCGTGAATTCCAGCTGGTGAGGATCACCGTGGGCTCTCGTGAAGGCTGCTACATACACTGCCATTGCCTGTGTTTACTGACGTTTGAGAATGTGCTTGGTAAAATAAAATACCCATTTTCCCATGAGCTATTGGATGTGATCTACTTAACCACATGCAGAAAAGTGATTTAAGGTTTTAAAAAAAGGGGTTTCAAACACAGCAATTTGGAGAACCATGAATGTGATCTGTTTCTGAACAAAAGAGTGGTTTGAAAGATTCCTTCTTTAATGGGTAAAAGACTCAAAACCGTTTATGTCTGCAATCCTTCTTAAGCTTGGAATTATGCTTTTTCCCTGTTTGCTTGGCTAGTTATGCATTTAAAGACCTTAACACCTATAATGGTAATTCAAATAAACTGGTCATTAGGTAGAGAATATCTCTGTATCAACTATGGTTTGATATAGGCTGTATTCATGTGGAAGAGAATCTGGGAAAATTGGGATTTGCAAGCTGGTTAAGGGACTCTGATCTGTGTCCAGGTCCATGAAATCTTTTCCCGATGGCAGCCTTGGAAGGAGCATGTTGATGTCTTTAAATATGGCAGAAATCCCCAAAGTGCCTGCTCTGGAGTAGTAGGACATGCACCTAATACACCCTCCAGAGAAGCCGCTTCAGTGTTTCAGGGGTGGCTGTACGGCCCAAAGCACGGCCTCACATCTCACGGAAGTCAGCCTTGGAACAGAAGCCCTGCGTGCCTCGTGTACTGGAGCCCAGAAACAGGCTGGTCGAGAGGCATTTGGAGAAAGATGAATACAGGGAAAGCAGTGCCCACATTCAGGAGTCTGTTTGGGACTGCTCACAGACACGTTATGTAACCGCATTTCACTGGTGTTGCTAGCTAGCCCTCTGCGCTTCAAAGCCGAGTGGAAATGTATCTGCAGATTTTCTCTTCCCTTGTTTTGCTTGAGGTTTCTTCTTTATGGAACTGGCTTTCCTGAGCAGCCAAATTTGAAAAGTGGAATGAATGGTGGGGTGGCCCTCTGTCTCTAAGGATTTGTCATGAAAAACAGGTCTATCCGAAACAAAACAAAATAACCCCCCACTTCCCACCCCCAGCTTTACCCCTGCAGTAAGAAGCTACAAAGAGGTAGGCGCTAAGAAGAAGTTGGGACAATTCTTTGAAAGACTTCATAATAATTTGTCTTTAAGGTACCCAAAATAAGATGTGCAAGTGAGATAATATTATGTTTTTAATTAGATTTTTTCGGATGGATTCTTGTCCAGGCTCCATTTACTAGAGGCTTATTTTTGTCTGGGTTCTTCCTTTTCTAAAACTGGTGGAGAGAATTATTTTCTCAGGACATCAGATTCTTGGCTCAGCCTGTAACCAGACAGGCTGCAGCATTTTGTTTTTAAAGTATCTTTTTCTTCTTGTTTCTCATCTTTTATTTCTCAAAATATATGTGCTTTTTATAGATACAGGAGCAATTTTCAGATCCGGGCTCTCTGAAAATAGTTTGAATTAAAATGTATTGGGGGAAAATCATAATTTACCCACAGAAGCACATCTTGTTTTGTTTTATTAAAAGCAGTGCACAGAGGCTGCAGACAGGGAAAAAATGAGGCAGAGATTTTTCTCTCAGCTTTTCTTTAAGCCACAGTTTTGTTTATAGGAATCTCTTTAAATGTTATGAAGACATGTTAATTAAAAATAAACGTGACAACGTCTAGTTTCTTTTCTGCTTTGCCTTGTTTATATTTCTCCTCGGGTGTCCTCCTGGGGGCTGAAGTCTAGAGAGTCATATTTTACAACAGTATCCTTTTGCAGCTCTGGAATTAACTGTAAGATTTCTAAAGAACTTTGCCCCTTGGGTTCATTTCTCCTGTCCACTCCCAGTGACTTTCTTCTGATTCAGCCCTTTATCCTTCTAGTTATGATGGTAATGGTTACCCAGACCCTTCACGTCCAGTTTAGTGCCCATATGGCATGTGATTTCATGTAGTACTACTCTGATTGCATCCTACTTTCTCAACAGTTTATGAACACTTTCCATCACTATTAACTGAAGTCCAAGCCCCTCTAACTTAGCATTGGTGATTCTTTACACTTAGCCCCGTGAAACATGCACATACCAGATGACCCAGCAATTGCCCTCTTGGGCTTTTGTCCCAGAGAAATGAAATTTATGTTTGCGCAAAGATCCATGTATAAATGTTCCTGGTAGCTTTGCTCGGAATAGCCCCAAAGTGGAAACAGCTCCCAGTGTCCTTCAACAGGAGAATGGTTAAAGCAGTTGCGGTCCATCCATCCGATGGAATACCACCAGGAAATAAAAGGAACCAGGGCATGGATACATGGAGCAGCTTGGATGTGTCTCTGAGGAAATGTGCTGAGTGAAGAAAGCCAGTCGTTCATAGTGCAAGGCTGCTTCAAGGCAGAGTAATTCCTCGGCACTTACAGTTAGCTGCTCACAGGAGAACAGGGGAGTCTGGTCCCGTGGAAAGTCCCCGAGCCAACAGTTGTGGGTGGCAGTTGGAAGACAGTGTCGGAGACCTGAAAGTGTATGTGCCGGATATGGATAAGCGCGGAGAGAGCGTGCTACTGAAACTGAAATTCAGGAAATCTCCAGAAAGTGAGAAAAAGACAAGCACTCCGAAGCGCGTGGGGAGGGGTGTCTGGCGTTCCAAGGACTGAGCTTTGGAAGGTTCAGTGGGCAGAGTTCGGGGATGCCGAAGGCCTGTAGTGCTTGCTGGGATACTCCGGACCATGAGGAACAGTGAAGACTTGATCTGAGAAGATGACGAATGTCCTTCTGGGGAGAAGGAGCACGTTAGGACCTGAGGAAGACACCTTGAAACACTGATGAGGTCATCCAGAAGTTTTCTCCACCTTACTTTCTAGGATACAATTATTTGTATATCAATCAATCGTCTATTTATCTGTTATCTATCTATCTTGTATCTATCAACATGCACACAAAACTTTTTTCTGGTGAAGAAGTATTTGAGGCATTGGGGAAATTGCTATGGTCAAATGGTCTGAGCAGCTTTTTTTTTTCACTTGACATTGATTGATTACACATTTTAAACTTCTGTGCCTGGGTTAGCCCATGAAAACCTCCCTGAGCATCTCCACCCAGGCAGCTGGTTCTCTACTTTCATGACAATATTCTGTTATCCATTCATTAGTCCGTGTTACGTACAATTAGCACATTCCTGTTGAGGTCGCCAGCACAGTGGCCCATAAATCATTCCAGCTTTCTACTTTTATCTTTCATTCATGTGATTCTCTACTCTGTTAAAGTTTCTAGACATGCCCAATGACATACAGTGAAAATAATCATTTTTCTGCCTAAGTAACTTGGCTGTCTGTCAGCTGCAGTTTTCTAGGCTTATGCTGAAAAGGTAAAACTTTTATTACCTAGAAGGTATACAGGAGAAGTATTGCTCATAAAAAGGCATATTGGATAGGGACAATGTGCAGTGAGGAAGAAACATGGAAGTTAAGATTGAATTGTAAGTATGAGGTTCCTTAACGGGAGATTCTGAATGCCAACTGGCTATTCATTGCTGGAATGGAATACATCCTGGCCCCATCGCTCTTCACGTTTGATTTAAGTCTTTATGTGCGCACGGTTCTCTGATCAGTGATGTGAAGAAGAGTCCGTAATGCCCTGTGGGTGAGGGCTGTCCCTGATCACATTTGGGAATGGTTCTGTTCATTTCCACCTCAGCTGTCCAGGACTTAAGCTCCATGGGGCAGGGGCCTGCTGGGGCTTCGTCTGAGGTAGGACCTGGTGCACTGCAGGCTCTGTTAGTTTGTACAATGTACCACAGACTGGGGGGCTTGAGCAGAAGGAATTTATTGTCTCACAGGTCTGGAGGCTGGGGATGTGAGATGCGTGTCAGCAGGGCCAGGCTCCTTCCGAAGGCTCTTGGGACGGCTCTGCTCCAGGCCTTTCTTCTCGTCGCTGCTGGTTCCCTGGCTGGTGGCTGCACAGCTCCAGTCCTCACAGGGCGTCCTCCCTGTGTCTGTATCCCTGTGTGCAGATTTCCCCTTTCTGTCAGGACACCAGTCCTCTGGGATTAGCCCCCACAACAATAGGGGCTCATGCTAACTTCACCAATTGGATCTGAAGTGGACCTGTCTCCACATGTGGTCATTCCCAGGCACTGGGGTGGGACGTCAGCATGGGAACTTTGAGGACAGAATTCAACCCGTAACAAAGACACGCAATATGTATATGTTGAATGAAGACGTGAAATAGCACAAGGGTTTGCTTGGGCACCCAGGGCTCAGGGCAGGCGCAGCACGTGGATGATTACACCTACCCATGAGCCACCATTCTGTAAACTGAGTTTGTTATTTTAGCTTGATTCTTTTATAAACACAAGACAGCGATTCCTTGAGTGACGTGAATTGTTGGTAGGACATACATTGCGTGTGGTTTAATGGTAGTTAAAGTAGAAACGTTTACAATATTTTAGGAAGCATATCCAGTACCTATCGAGTGTCATTTGATGTGACCTGTTGGGTCCTGGGCTAAACCCTGAAGCTGAAGTTTAGGAAGCTGCCCCAGGCCCTACCTGTGCCCCTCTGCCTTAAATCCCCAGACTTCCCTCTCATTGGGCCTCTAGCATCACTCTGAGTATCTGTTATCATTTGACCTCTTTTCTCTTCTTATTCATCCTGTTCTCATCTGTCCCTGACTTGCCACTTACTGGTATTACAGGAGATAACCTCATTGCAGAATTCTTAGACACCTTGCATGTAATTCTTCAAAAGTTGCAACTTTACACAGAGAGGAGTGATCTGTCATATTTAAAGAACATTCAACACCTGTCTGTTGTGCTGACTGCTTTTGTTCCTAATTGCTACTGTATGGATCTGCATAATGCTGGACCTTCTGAAGTTGCAGAAAAACAAGCACCCTGGGGGGAAGAACCGTGCCTGATGATTTTCTTTTCCAACTGTATTCCAGGTTTCTGAATAGCACCTGAAACGTATTTGTTTTACTGGGATTTCCTCCTTGCTGGGAACCCAAGTGCTAATTGCTTCAGTCTTCCGCGGAATGCTTGAAACAAATACAGCCACGGTGGGAGGCACTTTATGTATTTGTGGTGTACTTCAGGTTGTGGGCTGAGAACTGCTGGCAACATGTTCCACCATTATTTAAAATGCTTTTTCCTATATATTGCTTTCTGTGTCTGTAAATGAACACCTTCACTGTCAAGACAACCGTGTTTCTACTCAGAGCCAGCTTTTATTGAAATATCATTGATATACAATCTTTTTGTTTAATTTTGGTATCATTAATATACAATCACATGAGCAACATTGTGGTTACTACATTCTTGCCTATTATCAAGTCCCCACCCCATACCCCATTAGAGTCACTGTCCATCAGCGTAGTAAGACGCTATAGAGTCACTACTTGTCTTCTCTGTGCTATACTGCCTTCCCTGTGCCCCCCCACGTTATGTGTGCTAATCTGATATACAATCTTAAATTCATTTAAAATGTACAATACAGTGGTTCAACACAGTGGTTCGCCATGTTATTAAATCCTCACCCCCTCTAGTGCCATCACTGTCTATCAACATACAAAGATGTTACAGAATCATTGATTATATTCTCCATGCTGTACTGCTGTCCCTGTGACCAACTTATATTGTGATTGCAAATTATTGTGCCCTCTTCCCTCCCTTCCCTCCCCACCACCCACCCCAGCCCCTCTCTCTTGGTAACCACTAGTCACTTCTCAGTGTCTATGAGTCTCCTGCTGTTTTGTTCCTTTTCTTTTGCTTTGTGTTTATATTCCACAAACAATTGAAATCATATGGTATTTGTCTTTCTCTGCCTGGCTTATTTCACTGAGCATTATACCCTCTAGATCCAACCATGTGGTTGCAAATGGCAGGATTTCTTTTCTTTTTATGGCTGAATAATATTCCGTTGTGTATATGTACCACATCTTTATCCATTCACCTGCTGATGGACACTTAAGTTGCTTCCATATCTTGACTATTGCAAATAGTGCTGCGATAAACATAGGGGTGCATATGTCTTTTTTTTTTTTTTTTACAATTTATTTTATTTTAGTATCATTAACCTACAATTACATGAGCAATACTATGATGATTAAACTACCCCCTTCATCACATATGTCTTTTTGAATCAGGAATTTTGTTCTCTTTTCTTAAATTCCTAGGAGTGGAATTACTGGGTCCCATGGTATTTCTATTTTTAGTTTTCTGAGGAACCTCCATATGGCTTTCCACAGTGGTTGCATGAATTTACATTCCCACCAACAGGGTAGGAGGGTTCCCATTTCTCTGCATTCTCACCAACATTTGTTATTTCTTGCGGATAGGACTTTATTTAAAACATTTCAGGTATGTGCTCCTCCCATGTGAAAACGATACTAAAACATTAGTGACTTTCCCAAAGTCCCTGGGCCAGGGAGTGGCAGAAACAGGCCTCAACCCAGGCTTTCTGACTCTAAGCTCAGTGTTTTTCCCAGGAAAATATACAAATGACTGTTTTTCTTAAGAGACAAAACAGGGCAACAAGAAACACACAGCTTTTAAACTTCATTTACATTAAAACTGGGACAATGTGGTAACCTGTTCCAATCACCCTGTTCTCTGGGTGGGGAAACTGAGGCCGAAATGGCACCCCAAGGCTCACAACACAGTAAGGGGGAAGAGTACCTAGAACAAAACATCTGCTAGAAACATAATGACAACCTCAATGCCAGTCATATTTGTAATCAAAAATTTCCTAGCAGTGCCATACAGTAGAAGTAGTAAGAAGCAGGTGAGGTTAACTTTGAATAATATATGTAACCAATCCAGTACATCAAAAATATTATCATTTCAACATGTGATCAATAAATACATTATTCATGGATACTTTGCATTCTTTCTGTCATTCCAAATCTTCACGATCCTGCATGTATTTTACACTTCCAACACACCTTCATTCAGGCTAGCCATGGTTTTAAGTGCTTCACGGCTGCCTGTGGCCAGTGGCCACCTTTCTCGATGGCACAGGACCCAGTCAGCCCTTAAGTCCCGGCTGCACACTGCCTCCCAGACTTACACATCATAGGAATTTGTCAAATAATCATCTTAAAGAGCTGGAGCTTATCTTGAATTACTGTAGGTGTAAGAAGGCCAGCGTACCAACCAGCTGGGAGGTGTATTTTGTTTGTGGAAGATGTTTTAAATTATACCTTCCTGTCCGAGTAACGCAGATCAGTCATGAAAACTAGATCGTAAATTTCATGGGAGGACATGATGTTTAAAATATTGTTCTGAAGATAAAGGTGACTAATACCCCTCTCGCTGGCACCCCCCAACCTTTCCCACCCAAGGAGCAAGGTGTGGGTCCTTACAATGTGATGGCAGAGGCGTGGCCTGCCCCACCCCCCTGCTTAAATCCCTTCTAGTGACACCAGGTCGGTCTTTTCTAAAATATGCTGAATACAACACCAGTTTTGTGGGATGTGGCTAATGGTTCCCCAAGGAAAAAGAGTTTGGGCAATACTGAGTAATTGCATCAGTTATGCTGGGGTTCAGCTGCATGGGGTGGGGTGAAGTTGGCTCACAGTTTAACCAAGCAGGAATCAGCCCCTTCTCGCATTAGAGAAGCTCCAGAGCCCGGCCAGGGCTGCTGCAGCACTCCCACGTTCTCACCAGCACCCAGGCTCTCCCCTTCCTGTCTCTCGCCTGCAGCTTGTACCCCTAATGCACATGCTGGTTGCCTTGTATTTGCAGGATGGCTTCCCCAAGCATGTATGTTCTAGGCTCGAAGAAGAAAGGAGGGAGGGAGGGAAGGAGGGGCATTTGGAGGGAGGGAGGATGGAACAGAAGGATGGAGGCAAGGAAGGGAGGACAGGTGCCTCCATCAAGAAAACCAGCTTCCCCCAAATACTCTAGGAGTCTCCTGCTTAGGTCTCATCAGCCAGGACGATGTCCCATGGCTACATGCTGCTTCAGTGGGGTCAGGAAGATGAGCGTTTCAACAGAGCCCTTTACGGTGGTAAACCAAGCCAACTCGTCTCGTCCTAAGTATGAAGGTGGAAATGGAGCCTACGATGCTCAGTAGCTGCCACATGGGGTCAAAAGTTTTCTCAGATCGTGTTAATTTAAGATTTTGTTTTGTGCATGTCAAATGGCAGTGGGGGGGACGGGACAGTAATCTCTTTTTGCCCCATAAAATCTTCATTTTTCATGAAGGAAGTTGAAGAACTATTGTTCTGGAAATATGCTCTGGGCAAAGTTGAATTACTGTGTAATTTTCTGGGTAAGCCATGTCCTACAAGAGACCAGTGTGGGTTTGTGGAGGACGCTGGTGTCTGGCGAATCCTGCTGTCTCTCTTGGCCTCTTTCTCCCTCGTCAGTCTGTGCTTGCCCAGCCTCGCTGGTAGCTAAAGTTGGCCTCATGACCTCTCTTTGGGCAATTAGACATACATGGAAGTGCTCTAGGAGCTTCCAAGGAAAGTTCTTGCTTTGTTGATGAAAGCTATAGACATTGTAGACGCTGATCCCTTTCCTCTACTTCTGCCTTGAACACAGACGCCCTGCCTGGAGTGACAGTGACCATCTGGCAAAACTGAGTGCAAGTCCCAAAGAATTCCAGAAACACCTGTCATTCTGTCCATGCGAGCCATTCCCCGTGCCCAGAGGCATGTTACATAAGAAATAAGTCTCTTTTAGCTTAAGATGCAGGCCTCGTCATTGACATGAAGATGCTATGAAGAGCTTGCCTGACGACCTCTGCCTCAAGTCCTGGCGTCTGAATCTCGGGCATCTGGAGCTCAGGCTCTTGGACCTCCGCCCTGTGGACCTCAGGCATCTATAGGGTATGTCAGGCCTCCGGACGTCACGCATCTGGGTCCTGGGCATCTGGACCTCGGGCGGGCAGCTGAACCTCATGCATTTGGACCTCAGGCATCTGGACCTTGGGCACCTAGAGCTCTGCCCCCTGGACCTCAGGCATCTATAGGGTATATCAGGCCTCCGGACGTCAGGCGCCTGGATCCTGGGCATCTGGACCTCGGGCGGCTGAACCTCATGCATCTGGACCTCGGGCACCTAGAGCTTCGCTACACGGACCTCAGGC
>JAQQAC010016209.1:4865983-4892467 GCA_029783875.1 Phataginus tricuspis | reverse complement strand
AGGGAATGTCAGCCATCCCAACGTCAGGCATCTGGACCTCGGGCACCCAAGCTTCAGGCATTTGGACCCCAGCCATCGGACCACAGGCATCTGTACAGCACTTCAGGCGTGCAGACGTCAGTCATCAGGACCTCCGGCCCTGGACCCCCGGTATCATCGGAATGGCCCAGCAGGCTCCCGGCCAGCCCAGTGCGCTTGCAGCCCCTCCAGCCAGCACGTGCCCCGCAGGCTCCCGCGTGCCCATCATTCCAGAGCTTTCGGTTTGGGTGCACGACGGCAGCGCGGAAGGGTCAGACCCCGGAGGCTGCGGAGAGGCCGCAGCCACGTGGGGCGTGGGCGGAGGGCGCCCGGAGGAGGTGCGCAGGGCGGCGGAGGCGGGGCCTGAGCCCTGGGCAGGACTGGCCGCCAGGGGGCGTCTGAGCGCTGGGGCGGCCGCCTGCGGAGCAGCCTTCCAAGCCCAGGTGCGGGGCTGTGCGCGCCTGATGAGCGGAAGCGGAAATCCCCCGGCCCGGCCTGGACTCGTGGCCGTGGCCTCCCGCCAGCACCCGTGAGGCGCTGCTCGGCGTCGCGGTTCCTGCTCCGGCCTCTGCAGACCTACACGTCCCCGAGCCAGTTCCCGTACGAGCGGGTCCCCGGGACCGACAGCACCGCTGTCTGGCTCCAGGCTGCTCTCTCCCCGGGGATCTGGCTGCCCCCGCCACTGCTGGGTGGGGTCGCCCTTCCTCCCGTCCTGTTCGCCATGCCCCTCGGGGCGCTGCTGTGCGGACCGGTGGCCATCCTGCCGGAAGGTGAAGTAGTCTCCAAGGCCTAGTCTCGGGCCCCACCCATCTTTTCTAGCTAAAGTCCAGCGTGTCCGTACGTTTGCGCAAGTCTCTCGTTTTCTGGGAAATGACGGGGCCGCCAGCCTCCAAGATGGTGTCCTTCCCGATTCACTGTCTTGCCCTCTTCCTTCCCCCTTGATGAGGCTGACGGGACGATGTTGTAACTAGTAGGATATTATGGAGATGGCGAGGTGCGACTTCGGACCGTTGTCACTTGCCCCTCCGTTTCTCTTCCGTCACTGCTCTGGGAAAACGGTGGTCATGTCATGAAAACAATGAAGCAGCCCCGTGGAGGGGTCTTCGTAGTGAACAGCTGAGCCCTCCAGACAACAGCCAGCACCGAATGGCCAGCTCTGTGCACACCCAGCGTGGGGCTCCGTCCTCTTGCCCTGGTCAAGGCTTCACATGACGACGCCTCTCACTGAACTGACATCTCGGCGGCAACCTCACGGGACACCTTGAGCCAAAACCACCCGGTAAGCTCTTCCCACGTTGCTGACACATACAGACTCTGGGAAGTACTGGTCATAGTGGTTTTACACTATTAAAGTTTTCATGCAGTTTGTTGCACGGCAATAGCTAACTAATGCGTAATATCAGGGCCCAGCCACGGCCACTGGAAAGTCCTATAAAGCCCCCTGCACCCGTGCTGCGCTGTGGCAATGTTTGTGCTACCCGAGTGCCCGTAATAATATTTCCCATTTGTGGCATCAATACTTTTCAGTAGTTACTAAGTCCTTATACTTACTTACTAATTTGGAAAAATCAGAAATGGCATGGGAATTCAAAGAAAAAAGGTAAATAAGATGTAAATATGTAGTGGGTATAAAAAATGCAGTTGAATTTTAAAAATTGAAAATGTCAGCTCTCAGGAGGATCAAGGGGCCGACACTTTGGCGCAGACTTCATGGGAGACTCTGAATCGGTACAGGAGGCTGCGGTATAACTGAGTATTATGTCTCCTTCATCCTGCTGTGTAGTTTCAAAGGTTTCTTCCCTCATACTTGCAAAGAGAATATTAGAGCCCTGTCCAGGAGCCAAATGGAGACATACAGGTGTTAGGTGAGAAACTGAATTTTCATCTCCAAGCAATGGAAGTTTTGCCACCAATTTATATGGGCGAGGGGTCGAGTGAGTGAGGGTCAGCCCAGCTCAGTGGGGCCCTGACGGGTGCCTCCTCCATTCTGTTTTTGTCCCTGATTATGAGATACGGTTATAGTGCATTGAGTAATTGGATTATTAAATACGGACATGCTTTTTAGGGTACAAATAGCACATGTTGCAATGCAAATAGAAATTGAGCCCAGTGAACCTCAGATAATATTTGAGCTGATCCCATCACAGGGGGTGAGCTTGCACATCCACTTAATATGATTAAAACAAAAATGGAGCCTTTTAATACACCAATATTACTCTAAATTTTTATCTATGCAATTAGCACAAAATATCTTTTCATGGCGATTATCGATCGTTCTTAAGACACGATGAATTGTTCCTCGGGCAGACAAGACCAAATTGAAATACAGTCTTTCCTGTCATTCTGAAATGAAACTGTATAAAGATAGTGTGTCACCCAGAAGGATTTCTCTCTCTCTCTCTCTCTCTCTCTCTCTCACACACACACACACACCCCACCCCCCCCCACACACATGCATGCACACGCCCCTCACGATTTTGAATGCAATGCTTCCATACTTGGCTTTCCTTTTCTTTCTGTTGATGACAGCATAGCAATTTAATGTTAACCCCTAATGAACACTCTAACATTCATCTTACTAACTTTTGAAGACGTGGAACAAAAACAGCATTAAAATTGACTGGAAACTCTTTGTAGAATGATGGTGTTAGACATCAGGACTTGATGGATGGAACTCGGTTTGGGTTGAAACCACACCAGTAAACAAAAAGAATATCTTTCCATTTTAAACTTTTGATTCTGGAAATGAGGTTTCATTTATGAGCCGATTTGTTCTGATGACTTAAAATTGTCAGACAGAGATGAGGAGCAGAAGCCCTTCAGGAGCCGCTGCTTAGCTGTCTCCCAGGGGACCTGGCCTCGCTCCTCATCTGCTGTTTAGACGTCGCAGATCCAGGCCATGTTTTAATAGGATTTAAAGATGTTTGCCAAGCACTCAGACAGTCAGTCGGAAGACCATTGGTAGGTTCATGGTGTCGCTTTACCGAAAACACAGTGGTGTTTTGGGGGGAACACATTTACATAAGAGTAAAGACAGAAAGAGAGGAGAAAGGCAGTTTGCTCGTGAGGGTTTCGATGCCTTTGCAGATCCAGAAAGCGTTGAATGAACTCTGTCCGCACCAGTGGGGCTGACTCTTGTCTGCAGACAGGGAGTAGGGCAGTAGGCGGCACCCTACTGGTCCTCACCCCTCTCTCCCACCCCTGGGCCCTCCCTGGGCACCTGTTACCTCCCGGAGGACCTAGTTCCTGGTGTGAGAGCAGACAGGTGGAGGGGTTGCCAGGGTCCCTGTTTCTTGCTCTCTGAGCTATCTCATTCTGTGTTACCGTTCAAGCTTTGGTTCATAGAGAACAGTGCTCCTCCCTTTTGTCCAGTACTAAATCTCAGACTAGGTGAGGTCTGGGGTTATATGCCGAATTACGGTCAGCCTGTTAGCGGAAGGTGGACACAGGAGATGCAGGGGCACCACCTTCCTTTGGCTTGGTCGCCTGCTAAGGGAAGCTTCCTGTGCTCGTTGGGATGGCCAGCCTGCCCCTGGGGTGAGAGGATGTGTGATACCCGCTGTCCCCTGAGACTCGTTGCAGGAATCCGGTCGGCGACTGGAGAGTAGTGGAGGCCCAAGTTCAAAGTGGTCTGTAGACTGCTGTTGCCCCAGCTCACCGTTTTAAACCTTGAAAGAAGCCCGTGACATTTACAACTCATTCAGGGTCTTAGTTGTTGAGGATTGGTGTTCACCACATCAATACACGTGGGTGGACGGGCACATGTACCTGTGTGTATGGGTGTGTGTGTGTGTCTGCATGTGTTTGGCTAAAAGATTAACTGAGGCATGTTAACAATTTTAAGAGTTTATTTGAGCAAAAAGTGATTCCAATCAGGCAGCACTCAACCTCAAGAAGTTAGGAGCCCTGTCCGCGTGGAGCTGGGGAGCCCATAGAGGAGAGGCGGAAGCAAAGCACGGAAGTTACCGATGGCCTGTCGCTCCGGGCCCAGTGGCTGTGAGGGGTTACCCTTAGGTTTTGCTTGGGTGACCTTGAGGCACTGACGGGCTTAGGTTTTGGTTTGCTAATGGGGGCCGCCAGGGCATTAGAGCTCCCTCTGTCTAATGGCCTCCTTGCTTCCTTAATGTAACAATGTGCATGCATGTGCGGACGTGGCTGTGTGCTCACGTGTTTGTGTGTGTGTGCATGCATGTAGGTGTGGGTAGCACTGCGTAGAGCGTGTGTGCAGTTTGCATACGTGTGTGCAAGGGCACTTTTGTTTGCGTGTTTCTGTTTACCACGGTCCCTAACCCGTGGTAACCTCTCCTGTACTTGGGTTTTTGTTTGTTTTCCCACTGTGCTGTTCACTCTAATGCTTGTGTGCAATCAGAAATGATTTTGAGGCCCCACACGCTAGACTGCAGCTTCATGGAATTAATGGGTCAGGAGGAGCATACTGATTACGGAAGGGAGAGGTTATTTAAACCCACCTCCTTAGCAATCAGGAAAAGGAGCGGCAGGCCTGGGGGCAGTCGCATTCGCTGCTCTGGATGGCAAGGGTGTCTGTTGCCTGGAGACCAGGCTGCAGTGCTCAGGTAACCAAAGATGCCCTGGGCTGCTGTGAAGGGGGCGGGGTGGCTGCTGGGCCTTCTGTCGCCAGGCTGTGCTTGGATTTCAGACTGCTGTTCAGATCTGGGGGAGAGCATTGCACGGGTGCAGCAGACAAAACAGCCCAGCTGCAGGCCGCCTCTGCCTGTGTCCCGCTAAATGAAGACCAGCTGAAGCTTGGACACATTTCTTTTCCCTTTGTTTAGCCTTCTTTCTTTTCATTTCCTTTTTCTTTACCTTACCTCCTCCGTCTCCCTTCTCCCCACTCCGTGCCCCCCTCTCTCTGGGTCTCCCTCCCTTTAAAAAATATCAAATGGCTCTACAACCCCTTTTCTTCCCAGGCAATCCTCGCTCCATCAGATGAAAATCTGGCGCAGCATTTACCTTGATACAGAACCCCATGTTTCCTGTGGCCGTACGCCTTAAGCTATTCTTTTACTTCTTCCCATATTCCCCCCCCCCCAATTTCTTAATTGTGTTCTTAATCATACAAGCACAATACACTTTCTATTTCTGCTTTGCATCCTCTGGGCCAGGGGAGGTACTAACCTACGTATCTGGCTGGAATAGAGTCACGCAGACCAGCAGCAGCTTTGCTCGAGTGCTTTCAGGATTGCAGTTCGCTGACGCTGATTCACAGAGTCAGTCGTGTTCCGTGAGTCACATTACAGGCTGGTAACAGTGAGAAATGAGAACCCCCGCGTTTCCTGGGTGCTCTGCCCACCAGCCAGTGCGGGTGCTCATCGCCACACTTCATTCTCAGCCCCCCGTGACGGCCCTCTGCGGCTTCCCTCCATTCACTGAGCCTCCAGGAGCTCAGGAGGCCTCCTCTGGACCACATGGTTAACTGCGGAGCTAGGACTCTAACGCGGGCAGTCTACCTCCCGTCCGAGTCCAGCAGTCACACAGGTGTGGAAGGACATGTGTGTCAGCAGGGCAACAGTGATTGGAGTCAAGAGGGAGGGTCTGAGGGTGCCCTTGCAGCGAGGATCTCCAGTCTACCCACACGGCTTATTTACAAAAACTCCAGGCTCTTCTGCAAAGATGGGAAAGTGGGGAGCTGTTAGAAATGCACATTCCAGGACCCCAGCCCGGACCCGCGGAATCAGGTGGGGCCGGCCTCTGTTGGATGAACCCTCCAGAGCTCTCTGGTTCCTGTGGTTCTAAAGTGGAACCCCACGGCTCTAGGGCCAGCTCTATACCCTGTGCAGAGACTGAGGCTCTTTCTTTTCCCCATAATATGATCCCAGCCCAGGACCTAGGGGGTTGAGCAGGCTTTAGGATATAGGTTCCCCACCCATTGGGTCACCAGGGCTTCAGCTCTGTGCCGTCAGGGGAACGTTTGCCTTTGGATTAGAATCATTCATGATCAGCCCTTTCCTTCTGAAAGAGTCCGAGTTTAGAAGAGTCTACTGGGAGGACACTTTTTTCATTTCTACTACAACTTCAGACTTACCCTGTCCGCAGCAAATGGCACCTCTTGATTTGGCAATCTCCTCACCTGTGGAGGCCCACCTGTGAGCTTTAGATGCACAGGGAGGAGGCCAGGAGGAAGGGCTCCTGGGTTCCTTCTCTCACACCGGGGCCTTTCACTGGCTTTACTTCCAGGCATAGCCTCCGGTGCTGTAGTGCCGCTGCCTGTCTCTTCCTCCTCGTGTTAACTTCCGAGGGACCCAAAGCTGCTAGCATTCAGTGGCCTCTTTTAGACTATTCCAGTCTAGTGGATCTCGTGATTTGAAAGTAATTTCATTCCCTAAAGCATCTTGAACCCGCCAGCTACACTGGGAGAACCTTGTTTCACGTGCTGCTGCCTTCCAGCTGAGACTTAAGAAAACAAAAGAAACAATTTCATATGGTAATATTAGCAAATCTGTCTTCTCTAAGCCCTGTCTCCACGCCTTTTGAATTGAATTATTTCTTCTCCGTATTGTTGACTTACTTGCAGGATTTTGCTGTGCAAAGTGGGGGCAATTATTTCACAGTTGCTTTGATCAGAAATCTGTTGAGGCGGTTCAATCGTTCAGCATATTCAAAGTAGTTTAGCTTTGCTAAGAGGAGAGAAACAAGATCAAATTGTTACCATAAATCAGGAGTCCTGAGTGCTGTCTTGAGTATTTGCAGGTAGATTTATTTAACAGGTGGTTTAAACTTAAGAAGGTCAGCGATGCTGGGGATCTGAAGCACGCCCATTGTTCATTATTTCCACAGTATTCTGCAGTCACATCTCTTATGCATCAGCTGACACCTAGATTCTGTAAAACCAAAACGAGGTCGCCATGACAACCAGCTGTGCCATTAATTCATTGTTATGACTTAGCTTGGCTTAGGATCTTGGCTAAATTATGAAATGTTGGGTCTTTGTTTTAGCTAAAGACCATTTGGTAGTTGGCATTTCGTCCAGTTTCTGAATCTGGGCAGTGAATGTTGCCATCTTTCTCTTCCCTCCAGGGCCAGTAGTTGCTTCATAATAGAATTTGTAACTTTACATAACCGGAGGCTCACCACTTTTTCGGGAGGTGGAGTGGACCCGGGGTATATCCACTATGCAATAATAAAAAAAAAATTTGCTTTTGAAAATACCTTGAAGATTTGAGCATTTTTATCTAGTGACTATATTAACTTATTGCCCACTGATATGTATGGCATAATGGAAATTTGCAGAGGTGAAAGATTAGCTGTTGGTAGGCAACATGTACATTAAGCTGACAGAACAAAAGTGACCTAAAATTCATGAAAAATATGACTTCATCCAATAGGAGTCATTTACCAATGAGAGTAAAAGCTGCCCCAAAACACGGTTATGTAACTAGTTTTACATGGGAAACTGAGCTGCTGTGCAGTGTGGGGAAGTTGGAGCTGGCCTGCAGTGGGTAACAACGGAAGGCAGAAGCAAGCCCAGGAAGCTGGCCAGCCTGGAGGGGTCTGCGGGCCTCAAAAGAGTAGGAAAATATATGATAAATTATAAATGTTTACACAGGTGTAAAAAGGTATTCATAGTTTTAATTAATTGTATTGCTCCATCTAATTATGTTAACTATAGATAAAATGAGACACAAATTTGAGCTTAGGAATTAAAGCCTGGATTTGATGAAAATTGAAAAGTAGTTGCTTGGTTTTGGGAAAAGAAAAAGGATCCATAGGTTGGAAAATGTAGAATGGAATTAGTGGATCTATGTATGCTAGGGGTGGGGGGGAATAAATAGATGCATGGCCTTTTATCCCAAGGTAGGGAAAGTCCTGGAAAGATGGGAGAATGGGAATTATTGAGGGCTTTGGATTCACACAGACTTGAGTAAATGCTTTGACTGTTATGGCAGCCCCAGGAAGCTGCTGCAGGGTGTGTATAAAACAGCGAAATGATGAATCACCAGCCACGAAGGAGTCTGGATCCCAGCTGCTACAGCTGGGAGCGGTAGGGTTTATGAATGAGACGTCGAAAACGGTCATGGCGGAAAGCTCTTTGAAGAAATGGCGGGAAACCTTCCAGGTCATACAGAGGCCTGAGGATTCTTTTTCTGCTTAAAACTTTTTTGAGGTTTAGCACGACCTTCCTGGTTCACACATAGAAAAATGGATGGGGCTCCTGATTATGTCGGGCCACTGTACCTGCTGTACTTAGAGCCTGGTGTGGTCTGAACTAATGAGGAGCAGGAACAGCAAAAGCACGGGAAATAAATGAATTTGCCAGCCTATTTCTTGGTTAGGCAGAAACACTGAAGAGCTTAAATATGGAGCATATTGCACCGGGAGAAGTGAAATCGGTGTATTTGACAATGGTTTTTGACAGCAGTAAGTAACCACTTTGGCTTAGACCAGGGGTCGGTAAACTTTGACCGTAAAGGACCAGAGAGTAAATATTTTTGGCTTTTTGAGCCATACAGTCTGTTACCAGGTTGCAGCTCTGCTGTTGTTCAGTAAGGCAGTCACACACAGCTCTAAATGCATGACCTTGGCTGCGATCCTATAGAACTGTATGTATGGACACTGAAATTTGAATTACATTTTATTTTCATGCACTGTGATGTATTATGATTCTTTTGATTTTGGTCAGCCATTTGGAAATGTAAAAGCCATTCTTCGCTTGCAGACCAGGTAAAAACACGTGGTGGGCTCGATATGTGACTGTGGCTGTGGTTTGCAAACCCCATGGCTTGGTGGCCCACCTGGTTTAGAATAAAAGCGATAGGGGAAGAACCAGACACTGAAAGACAAAGTGGGTCAGGACCGACACTAAGACAGGATACTCACCTAGGCACTTGGAGCTAAAGTTTTCTCTTTGTTATCCATGGATTGCCAGCCAACACTATAACTGCAGTAGATTCCAATTCATATGTTCTCTACTGGGCGTTTGGCTGTTTTTACTTTCTTTGCCCCAACACAGTTATTATTGTTGTGTTCCTGTTGTCGTATGTAATTTAAGCCCAGGGTTAAGAGCATGATCATAGTTTTAAAGGTATTTATTAACTGGGTAACAGCATTTCTGCAAAGCTCTCTCCTCCATGATGGTTTTCTACCCAGTTTACTGGTCTCTGTGGCTCCAGCCTGGGGCAGAGGCTCCCTGCACTTCTGTCCTTTCCTTCTGAGCACACAGCGAGGCCACAGTTCCTAGTTTCCCTGGCACAGAGGCTGGCCACGTGCCTGACTTCTGTTCTGTGGAACGTGGCAGAAATATGATGTATGTGCCCTCTAGTCCTAGCCCCAAACAGCCTCAGGTGCGATGTTCCATGCTCTCTGTTTTTGTCCCGTGCTTTGCCTGGAAGCCAAGTTCTCTGCAGCCTTAGAAAATTGGACAGATCACAAGATGGAAAAGGGGAGGTGCACAGGAGCAGTGGGTGAGCAGGAGCTGCTGTGCTGGGATATTGCAGGAGCCAGAGGTACGTGTTTACTGTGTTAAACCATGAGGGCTGTCATTACAGCACTTACCCTACCCTGACTAATAATACATGTGTGGCTTGTGAGGATAAAGATAGGATACGCTCAACAAAATAGGGTCTGGTGGAGATGGTCCCCACCTTCGTGACCATTGCCTCCATTTGACCTCCAGCATCACCTCCCTCCCTCCAGACCTCTGGCTTGTCCCTCACGGCCCAGCTGTAGAGCCGTCCAGGGCTGGCATGCCTGGGGGTCTGGGCCCTAGTCCTCTTCTGCTAAGTTGATGATCTTCCCTCTACACTTTCAAGAGGCATGCGTGGTGCTCAGATGAATTCTCTGTTCAGTTTTCCTGGCATGTTTTTAAACTTGCCAGTTAATAGACAACTACCAGCCCAGAACATACATGTAAAGGGTGCAAACAGGGATAGCGGGTGCCCACTTCTGTGAGGCGAAGAGAAAGCCAGGGTGGGCCAGGCATTGGAGCCAGTTCCATGACACCCTAATGCCCACTGAGGGTGACCCCACGTTGGCCTGGGCTGTAATGGGTTGGGGATTAGTTTGAGGCTTAGATACACATTATGGTTTGATAATTTTTAAAGGCTAGTAAAAATATATTGATCATATACATTAATAGATATTATGTAACATACATTATGCATAATTACAGGATATCATGATATGATATATAATATGTAAAATACAAATATAATACATAAAAATATATAAAATATTTTATCCTATAATCATTAGATGTAACACATCATATAATTATATGTTTATATCAAATTTTAATATATTATGTAAAACTATTTTCTTTTCCTTTTTTTTATTAAGGTATTATTGATATACACTCTTAAGAAGGTTTCACATGAAAAAACAATGTGGTTACTACATTCACCCATATTGTCAAGTCCCCCCCATACCCCAATGCAGTCACTGTCCACCAGTGTAGTAAGATGCCACAGATTCACTGTTTGCCTTCTCTGTGCTACTCTGTTTTCCCCGTGACCCCCCACACCATGTGTACTAAACCTACTACCCCTCAATCCCCATCTCCCACCCTCCCCACCTGCCCTCCCACACCCCTCCCCTTTGGTAACCACTAGTCCCTTCTTGGAGTCTGTGAGTGTGTTGCTATTTTTTTCCTTCAATTTTGCTGCGTTGTTATACTCCACAAATGAGGGAAATCATTTGGCACTTGTCTTTCTCTGCCTGGTTTATTTCACTGAGCATAATATCCTCCAGCTCCATCCATGTTGTTTCAAATGGTAGGATTTGTTTCTTGCTTATGGCTGAATAGTATTCCATTGTGTATATGTACCACCTCTTCTTTATCCATTCATCTAATGATGGACACTTAGGTTGCTTCCATATCTTGGCTATTGTAAATAGTGCTGTGATAAACATAGGGGTGCATATGTCTTTTTGAATCTGAGAAGTTGTATTTTTTGGGTAAATTCCAAGGAGTAGGATTCCCCATTCAAATGGTATTTCTATTTTTACTTTTTTGAGGAACCTCCATATTGCTTTCCACAATGGTTGAAGTAGCTTACATTCCCACCAGCAGTGTAGGAGGGTTCCCCTTTCTCCGCATCCTCGCCAGCATTTGTTCTTAGTCTTTTGGATGCTGGCCATCCTTACTGGTGTGAGGTGATATGTCATTGTGGTTTTAATTTGTATTTTCCTGATGATTAGTGATGTGGAGCATCTTTTCATGTGTCTGTTGCCATCTAAATTTCTTCTTTGGAGAACTGTCTCTTCATATCCTCTGCCCATTTTTTAATTGGGTTATTTGTTTTTTGGGTGTTGAGGCGTGTAAGTTCTTTATATATTTTGGATGTTAACCTCTTGTCGTGTATTTTCTGTAATTCATATGTAAATAGTATATTATTTTATAATGTGATATTATATAAAACATAGAACTTCATAATGTACACATGTACATACACACATGGTCGTTATATCTGTTCTACTTAAGCAGAAGCTGAGTTTTCTTTTTTCTCGATTGCTTCTCCAGATGCCAGTTGTTTTACTTCTTGAAGTAAGGAACACACGATCATGGGTAACCTTCCTGTGTGTCCGAATCGTGTGACACAGAGAAGCTCAGCGTCTTGTCTTACGACATGAGCCTGATACTCAAGCACAGAGCATCCTAGAATCTCTGTGGGGTCCCTGCCTCCAGAAGCAGCCCCACAGGTCTTTCCATGCAGTCTTCGGGGTGCCCGCTCCCACGTTGATGGGGTGGCACGTGCATGCAGAATAATGACTGTGGTCCCTTGTCAAGACACAGAGAACCTGCTGTGAGAAGGGCAGGGTGGCAGTGTGCGCTGGTGGAGGGACGCTCCTGGTGGGCCGCACACACACCGAGTTCCAGCATTGTGTAGCGGACTGGGTGTTCCCTGCCGAACTTGGCTTTCCTGCTTCCTCCATCTCAGCAATGGAAACTCCATCCTGGCAGCAGCGAGGACCAAACACTTTGGTGTCCTTCCTGTGTCTGTCTCTCTTTCCAGAAATCTTTCTGGCTCCACCCTCATCATAGGTCCAGGGTCTGACCGTTTCTCCGCACCCCTCCTGCTGTCCGGCTGCTCTGAGCCACCATCTTCGTTTTTCTGCAGCCTCCGAGCAATGTTTTTATGCATATCAACTGGGAATAGAGGTGATTTTTTTTGTGGGCAATGAAAGTTGGAAAGAGAGATAAAGGGATCTGTGGGTGCATGAGAATTGTGAGAAATATTCAGCCTGAAGCAGAACCAACTGGTCTGTTCATCCGTAGGGGAAGGCAGAGGAAGGGGAAGAAATGCTTTTTGGGGGCAAGGTAGTCTTGGTTGGATGGTAAAAATTAGCTTAGAAAATTCTGTGCAGGTTTCCAGGTCGTGGAGCTGCGCTTGATGGAGCCTTGGCCCTGGTGGGGTCTGGCGTGGGGAGCAGCATAGAGCATTTGCGGGTGACTTGGAGGAGGGGAGGAGCTGTGTGCAGCTGGGTTTGTGGAGGTGGCTTCTGGAGGACTTGTGGAGGCTTTTTCTTGAAGGCAGAATAACAGCACTTCAGGGAAAGGGGCGGCCGACTGCACCGGGCCGGTGATGGGGATGCCTGGGGACCGGCCAAGGGCAGAGTCTCATCTGTGGTTCTGGGTGGGGCCCAATCCTGCCGTCCAAGAAGCTCCCTGGGGATGCTCATGGTATCAAAGCCGACCGCCTTTTAAACAGCCTGGGCTGTCCTGTCATACATACCCTTCTCTATACCCGGTAACATTTCAAACCCCTCTGCTTCAGTCCGCCTGATGGCCCAGCTTTGTGTCTGAATCTGTTTCCGTTATTGGATATTGATGAGAGAAACCACATCTAGTTTTGGTTTTTGGTGGCCACATCCACATGGTGAGATTATTTTCCCCCATAGAAGGACTTATTCATAGAGTCCTCGGAGGCCTCTTCTAAAAAGTGATACAAAGGGGAGCTTTTACAGGTGTCTTAAACAGGTTTTCCCACAAAAGAAAACATACACTCTGTTGGAACAAACACCATCCAGATAAGGTAGCAAGATCTATTCCATACCTTTTAAATCATGCATTTACAAGAAATTGAAGTGAAAGTCACATAAAGCAAATCATTTGGAAGTGAACAATTCACTGGCATTTCATATGTTCACAGCGTTGTGTGACCGCTACTTCTGTCTAGTTCCCAAACGCTTTCATGGCCCCAGAATTAAACCCCATGCCAGGTAAGCAGTCACTCCCTCCCCGCAGCCCTGGGCCACCACAGGCTACTTTCTGCCTCTATGGATTCACCGCTTCTGGACATTTCATGTAACTGAAATCACACAGAACTTGTCCTTCTGCGTCTGGCTGCTTTCCTTTAGCCTGGTGTTTTCAAGGTTCATCCAGTTATAGTATGGATCAGTATTTCATTCACTTCTGTGGCTGGATGATATTCTTTTATTTTTTTAAATTTTATTTTGGTATCATTAATATACAGTCACATGAGCAACATTGTGGTTACTGGATTCCCCCCATTATCAAGTCCCCACCACATACCCCATTACAGTCACTGTCCATCAGCATAGTAAGATGCTATAGAATCATTACTTGTCTTCTCTGAGTTGTACAGCCCTCCCCGTGCCCCGCCCCTACATTATGTCTGCTAATCGTAATGCCCCTTTTTCCCCCTTGTCCCTCCCTTCCCACCCATCCTCCCCAGTCCCTTTCCCTTTGGTAACTGTTAGTCCATTCTTGGGTTCTGTGAGTCTGCAGCTGTTTTGTTCCTTCAGTTTTTTCTTTGTTCTTATACTCCACAGATGAGTGAAATCATTTGGTACTTGTCTTTCTCCGCCTGGTTTATTTCACTGAGCATAATACCCTCTAGTTCCATCCATGTTGTTGCAAATGGTAGGATTTGTTTTCTTCTTATGGCTGAATAATATTCTGTGTGTATATGTACCACATCTTCTTTATCCACTCATCTACTGATGGACACTTAGGTTGCTTCCATTTCTTGGCTATTGTAAATAGTGCTGTGATAAACATAGGGATGCATATGTCTTTTTCAAACTGGGCTCCTGCATTCTTAGGGTAAATTCCTAGGAATGGAATTCCTGGGTCAAATGGTATTTCTATTTTGAGTTTTTTGAGGAACCTCCATACTGCTTTCCACAATGGTTGAACTAATTTGCATTCCCACCAGCAGTGTAGGAGGGTTCCCTTTTCTCCACATCCTCACCAACATTTGTTGTTGTTTGTGTTTTGGATGGTGGCCATCCTAACTGGTGTGAGGTGATATCTCAATATGGTTTTAATTTGCATTTCTCTGATGATTAGTGATGTGGAGCATCTTTTCATATGCCTGTTGGCTATCTGAATTTCTTCTTTGGAGAAGTATTTGTTCAGATCCTCTGCCCATTTTTTAACTTGATTATTTGCTTTTTGTTTGTTGAGGTGCGTGAGCTCTTTGTATATTTTGGATGTCAACCCCCTATCGGATATGTCATTTATGAATATATTGTCCCTTACTGTAGGATGCATTTTTGTTCTACTGATGGTGTCCTTTGCTTTACAGAAGCTTTTTAGTTTGATATAGTCTTATTCATTTTTTATTTTGTTTCCCTTGCCTGTGGAGATATGTTCATGAAGAAGTTGTTCATGTTTATATTCAAGAGAGTTTTGCCTATGTTTTCTTCTAAGAATTTTATGTTTTCATGACTTACATTCAGGTCTTTGATCCATTTTGAGTTTACTTTTGTGTATGGAGTTAGACAGCATTCAGTTTCATTCTCTTGCATGGAGCTGTCCAGTTTTGCCAGCTGTTGAAGAGGCTGTCATTTCCCCATTGTATATCCATGGCTCCTTTATCGTATATTAATTGGCCATATATGCTTGGGTTAATATCTGGACTCTCTATTCTGTTCCACTGGTCTATGGGTCTGTTCTTGTGCCAGTACCAAATTGTCTTGATTACTGTGGCTTTGTAGTAGAGCTTGAAGTTGGGAAGTGAGATACCCCTTGCTTTCTTCTTCCTTCTCAGGATTGCTTTGGCTATTCAGGGTCTTTTGTGGATTTCATATGAATTTTAGAACCATTTGTTCCAGTTCATTGAAGAATGCTGTCGGTATTTTGATCAGGATTGCATTGAATCTGTAGATTGCTTTAGGCAGGATGGCCATTTTGACAATATTCATTCTTCCTACCCAAGAGCATGGAATGAATTTCCATTTATTAGTGTCCTCTTTAATTTCTCTTTAAGAGTGTCTTGTAGTTTTCAAAGTATAGGTTTTTCACTTCCTTGGTTAGGTTTATTCCTAGGTATTTTTTTCTTTTTGATGCAATTGTGAATGGAATTGTTTCCCTGTGGGTAATATTCTGCTGCATGTATACACCACAGCTTGCGTCTCTCTTCATGCAATGGACATTTGGGTCACTCCCACCTTTGGCTTTTGGGAGTAGTGCTGCTACGGATTCCTGTACATCCTCCATTTTTGTTTGTTTCATTTAGGGAGTGATTCTGAAAGAAACAAGTTGATTTCAAAATTAGTGATTTGAGGAGAAGATTCATCAAAGGTTTGACATTCTGATACCGGAATTTAAAAATGAAAGAATTATTTTCTAAAGCATATTTTCAGGTATTCTAAATTGTTACACAGGATGGATGGTCTCCTGTGAGAAACTCTTCTGCTGTTTATTCAGGAACCCTGGGGTCCGTAGGCACAGAAGGGCCTGTGAATACAGCTGTGTGTGGTGTCACAGGAGATCAAGAGCAATTTCTTCTCAGATGGTTTCAAAGATCCAAAGGACTTCAGACACACTCACCGCTGGGCCCCATAGTGGAGCTTTCTACCTTCCTGCTGTGGGCAGACTTTGAAAATCCTCCCTATTAACCTAAAGCTGTTAGAATCATATGGAAGGTCAACCAACCTGAGATGAGCATGCATGGACATCTGTCATTTCTGAGACCACAGGGATGTCCACCCTTCTCTGAAAGTTAGTTGGAAAGAGAAATATACGTGTGTGTGTATGTGTGTGCGTTGTGCCGTCATACTGTCTCTTCCAGACAATGGGGCTTATGTGCTCTAAGATACCATCACAGCCTCCATAAGCTCAAGTCTGAATGGATGACCATGCTGGTGTGATCACACTAGGCTCAGGGCTGTGATGAAGATTTATCTTTCTTGTGTACCTGCAGAGCCTGTGTTCCCATCTGTCCTGGAACTGGTCTGTATGTCAGGGCTGGGCTGGCCGGAGAGCAATGATAGGTGACTGGGGGACAGGTACCAATCTCCTGTTCAGGATGTGATGAGACTGTCCCAAATGGCTTGTCCAGCAAATGGCACAGGAAGTGGCCTTGGGGAGATTGAACATGGAGCCCGAATGAGTCAGAGGACCAGAGAACTCGCTCCTTGGGGTGCAGGTGGCTGAGCTGGGACACAGAGCTCCTGCCCCCAGAGCCCGCTGCTCTGCACTTTGTCGGTGGAAGGCCCTGGGAAAGAGGCAGGACTGTGAGCCATCCAGGGCGTGGGAAAGCTGTCTGCTATGGCATAGAAGCCTTAAGGGGAGGTGTGGCAGATAGGGAGGATTGACTGTGCGTCTGGGGAGAAAGCCGCATGGAGAGATTTAGCATTGCGTGGAGTTACTGCGTGTCCCCATCTTAGAGAGGCCTGGGGAAGCCATTTAAAGCCTAATGCATCTGGGAGGAAGCATTCTTGATATTGGCTTCACAGAGCTTCTCAAATGCAGCACATTCAAGTCAGGAGCGATGGGTGCAGTAAAACATCAGAATAGCTGGAGTCTCGTTGTTGCTGGCAAAGGTTGGTTTGTACGTGGGAGGGGCACGTGGCTGTCTCTCCGTTTCAAGGTTGTTTTCTTAGACGTAAGCGCCTCCTTGCCCAGACACAGCCCCTCCCCTTTGGAGGGTTTCTTCATTTCCTGGACTCTTAATGTATTCACAGCTGCCTTTTGTATTGTTGTGTGCTGTTGCTTATTCTTTCTAACGTTACCTTGTCCCACCAAGGAGACATTGGGCTTCTTCATATAGTTGTGAAATTGTCACCCTGAGCATTTTTCATTTATCTGATGGCTCAGCCACTGAATCTGTGGATGGCTTTTCTGGAGGGTTGTGAGCCCAGGCCACAAGGATAGGTAAACCCTGACCGGTGGGTGGGCTTCCATGCTTGTGTTCTGTGAGGTCAGGGCCGGATCTAATGGAACGTGAGGACAGAGACAACTCCCAGTATTAAATAAAACAAGCCCCAAACACGGTAAAACTGCAGGGGTTAGAGCTTTAGCTGTGGAAAGCCCAGCTGAAATTTCTCACGGGACTTCTGGCTCAGAATTTTTTTTTTACTAAGGTATCATTAATATACACCCTTATGAATGTTTCACATGAAAAACAATGTGGTCACTGCATTCCCCCACATTATCGAGCTCTCCTCCCCCCTTGCGGTCACTGTCCATCAGCACAGTAAGATTCTGGTATAGGATTTATAGGTGAGGGTAGGGGTGGGGCCACTGCCCAACTTTAGTAATATAAACAGTAAAAGTGATCTGAAATAAACAAGCAGAACAGAAGGGTACGTGCCTGTGTGTGCATACATATACATACACAACACACATATATATTTTGTGTAATACACATTTATATACAAATACATATATATGTAAACATGTTAATATTGGTATAATCTTCATATTTGAATGTAGTACATATCACAACCCATTTTTCAATACATTATATAGCAGAGTAGAATGTTTGACATCCCCCTTTTTCCCCAAATATTTTACTGAAAATATCACATCTGCAATTTTTCCTGGCTGTGTTTTGAAAAAGTGTAAGTCTGCTCAGCCCAGTGCAGGCAGTGGCGGTCACGTGTCAGAATTGAAGATAGGATTTCAAAGGGACGTTGTCATCGGCCAGATCTGCTTTGCTTTAGCCCCAAATTTCAGCCTGTACGTTTAACGGTGTTTATCATTTTTTGTTGCCCGTCGTTCTGTTGCCCTGGGCGGTGGAGCGAGATGGCTGTGCTGTCTCAGATTTACAGTTTAATTTGCTCAGCAGTTCTTGAACGCTATGGAGGGAAAGATATTTTGTCTGTATTGAAAGCTTTGGGCTTCTACCCTTTACTTTCAGCTGCAGTTGTGCATGTTTTAGAGGAAAGGTAATGGAACAGGACAGTGACTACAGAGATGGAAGACCCGTGATGGACCCCCTCTGTTCAAAGACTTTGCAATCACCTTGAGGCATTTAAAACAGAAATACATGAAAAAGATAACTGATGAGTAAGCCGTGAATTAGGGGACTAGCCCTTCAGCACTAGAAAATAGTTTGGGGCAGGGCAGGTGTCTTCCAGGCTGGAAGTCTTAGGAGAGGAGATGCAATCCGAAACACTGCAGATTCACGAGACAGGGAAAAGGACATCGACCGTTACAGGCAGAGGCTGCCAGGAAACGTGTGGGATCTCTATTTTCCCATGCAGCATTTCAAAGATTGGTGATATCTGTAAATTCCAGAACCTGCTAAAGCGTCTTTAGTACCAAAGGATTCTAGACACCTCCTGTGATCCTTTCACATTCTTCCTCCAACAACCATCTGGCTGTTGTCACACAGCTTGTATTTTCATGGGGACACCTGTCGATACTATGCATTCCAGAATGCGGTTATCACCTGAAAATCATAGCTTCAAAAGCATAGTCACCCCACATGTGGAGTGGCCTCATCCCATTTGGATGTCTGCCGACTACTTCTATTCATCTGCTGATTTGTCCTGCTGAATCCTCAGCGCCTAGACAAGAGTGGAGGACGAAAATCAAGAATGTTTTTCTTAGAAAGCGTTATCATTTTCAGTGAGCCTGGTAACCACACTGGACTCTTCATGACAGCATTCACCTGTTTTTCACTCAGTGAGCCCAGAGACCTTTTCTCGAGGGCTTACTACGGGCTCCATTTTCTGGGGCTGCACAGCCGGAGCCTGGGGGATTTATGACGTGGTCAGGAAAACGGCTGTAAAGAGGGAGCCATCAGGTGAACAGAGGAATCCAAGGGCTTCATGGGAGGTAAAGAGGCAGACAGCAGGAAGAGGAGGAATCCGGGAGAGGTGGGTGAGGAAGGTTTCCTCCGGGGAGAGTCTTTGCTCTGGCTCTTGCAGGATTTCAATAGGTGAAGAAGCGTCGAGAATTTCAAGTGAAGGGAGTCTCTTGAACCAAGGGGTTGGAGTGGCACCAATGCAAGGCAGATGTGGGGTGCAGAGGGGTGAGGATGGAGAAGCAAGGGACTCAATCTGGGAGAGAGGGGGCTGACAGTAGGTCACCGTGCAGGCACCAGGGAAGCTCAGACACTTCGATGTGGCCTGCTGTGCCTTCCATTTTTGAAGAGGTAAATGATTTGAGTGCTTTTACAGACTAAACCATGGTTGAAGGGGTGGGGGAAGAGCTGCTTTTCAACATGGATTTCCAAACAGTACAAGAAGGGGAAACTTCCAGTGACAATATCCTGACCTACTTTACAAGTGTGTTCAGTGGCAAGTGACGAGCTCCATGGATGTTGGCCTTCACTATGCATCCATCCCTTGAGCAGAGCTATGCTTTGATTTTTCTTATCATTAACTTACTTCAACTTAGAGCGTGATGTATTGGTCTTACAATATACAGAATAGGGACATGGGATGGCTCTGTGGGTTGTGTTGTGTGCCCAAAGAAGGTATGTTGAAGTCCTAACCCCCCTGGACCTCAGAAATGTGGCTTTATTTGGAAAAACGGTCTTTCCGGAGGTAACCAGGCTCCAATGAGGTTATTAGGGTGAATGCTAACCCAGTGTGACTGGTGTTCCCCGAAAAGGGAGAATGAGATTCCTTTCTAAGAGAACTAAGCATTCTTCGTGATTTGTAATTTTTTTCAAGGTGTTATCTATTTTGCTCATTGCTGTATTAGCTGGTGAATATGAACTTTATTTTGTTTTAAATTCCACGTGGAATTTTCTTCCAGAATCGGTTCTCAATGGCTCCAAATTTTATAGCCAGGAATGGAGAAATAAAAGTTAGGGAGCACCTCAAGGGCACCCGAAAAACTGACCAGGCAGGAAGTTTCCTTAGTTCTATTAAAAAAGGAATCACATTCCTGGCACTATTAGGAATGGGTTCTAATTTCCTATATGCATTTAACATTTGTAAGTGTGCAAATACACATATTACTCCACTGTAATCAAAATGGAATTTTCTTTACGAACACTAAAAAATCTACAGTTGCACCTCCCTAAATTGCAATGAGTTCATTTTGAGAAAAGTCAGAATTTAGGAACGCCAAGTTCCATTTGGGCGGTCTCTTTTCCTTTTAAACACAGTTCTCCAGTCACTCATTATTTCTCGAAAAAGAGAGTGCCGTTCAATGTGAGGGAAATGGTCTAGGGAACTCAAGTTTCTGTTTGTTTTGCTTGGTGGATTTTGGTCCTCTGGGGTTTCTCTGCGCCCTCGGGAGGGCAGGTACCATGTTTTGAAAAGGATCACGTTCTGTGCTTTCTGCCCCGGCCAGGCCTTTCTGCACCGTGCGGGCTGGCCGTGTGATTTGTTGCCATGGCCGTTTTGCTGTGCTCCGCAGCTGCTCCTTTCACACGCGGAGGGCTGCACCCCACACGGTGCTCGGACCCCTTCCACAGTCCCTGCCCTGCTGCACTCCCAGCGCCTGGTGGCCCGTGGCCGGGCTGGCAGGGAGGCGCTTTGTGGCTGTCTCCCCTGGCCTGGCACACAGACTTTCTGCCTGCAACCTTTGCCTTGCTTCCCAGCCACAGGTGGCAAGCTCTGTGCTTTTGGACGTGAGTGTCTGAAATCGCATCCTCTGCGTCTGCCTTGTTAGGAAGCCTCTCCAGAAAACACATCATCTAAATGAGATTTGCCATCAGGTATCTGGTGTGTGTGTGGGAGGAGGCCGCAGGTGAAACAGTGGATGTTTCAATCTGTCATGGAAAAACACTCAGCGCGGCTATAACGGGATCCGGGCAGCACATGGATTAAACACATCTTGTTATGATAACCGGTGTTAAGGGAGTAAGCATTTCAATTTTGAACTCTCATTTCAGAGGTGGGGTGAGCCATATAAATTTTCATAGCAGCGATTTGTTTATTTTATGATTTTCCTTCCTGACCTTTCTCTCTCCCTCCAGCTCTCCCACAGGCAGGCTATTTGGCTTATTACCGGTTTCCTTGAACTCGTGCAATTCAAACATGATTTTTTTTTCAACGTACAATTTGTCATGCATCCAGAGTCTCATTTGGCAAGGGTCTTCGGTATACAGAACTGTATCAAGATTCTAAATATGATGGTCTGAAAAGGAGTATCTGTCCAGAGGCCTTAAAGATGTCATCTCACCTCTTTGCAGACTCCAAATCCAGCTTTCTCTGAGGCTGGTTTGTACATCGGTGCCCCTGTCTGATGCATGCTTTGCTCCAGGCAGAGTCGGAGGGTAGGGGGATCCATCTTAGTGTTTCCTAGCCCCCACCTCATCTTCATTTTACCTTCCATGAGGGGCTTCCCCTTCCTCAGGCCACGGTGTCCCCTAGCGACTACTGTACCAGCCAGAGAAAAAAAATATGTACATGTTGATAAATGATGGCAAAGATGGATACACACACGTATATAATAGACTTTATTTTCAGAGTATTTCAGGTTCACAGCAGAAATGAGCAGAATGTACAGACATTTCCCATGTATCTCTTCTCCCACATGTTTGCAGCCACCCCTTCATCCCCCAGCTATCCACATCCCCGCCAGAGAGGACATTACAGCTGGTGAATCTACACTGCCATGTCGTCGTCACCCAGAGACCACAGTTTTCATTAGACTTTGCTCTCGATGGTGTGCATCCTATGGGTTTGCATAAATGTAAAGTGACATATGTCCATCATTATTGTGTCAGACAGAGTATGTTCACTGCCCTGAAAATCCTATTCATCCCTCCCTACCCACCACCCCATCCCTTGCAACCACCCATCTTTTTACTGTCTCAAAGTTTTTGCCTTTTTCAGAAAAAACACATAGTTAGAATCCTACAGTAAGTAGCCTTTTCAGACTGGCTTCTTCGACTTAGTATGTATTCAAGGATCCTCCATGACTTTTCATGGCTTCATAGCTCATTTCTTTTTAGTGCTGAATAATCATTGTCTGAATGGACCTCAGTTTCTTTACAAATTCATGTACTGAAGAACACCTTGGGTGTGTCCAAGTTTTGGCAGTTAGGAATAAAGTAGCTCTAAGCATCTGTGTGCACAGTTTTGTATGGACAGAAGTTTGCACTCATTTGAGCAAATGTCAAGGAGCATGGTTGCTGGATCAAATACCTTGATATATTTTTGTATCTTCTACAAGACTGAAAGGTTAACTGTGCAGCTCTTTCTGGATGTAAAGATCATCCTTGGAGGAAAGCCTTCTGACAACTAGAATACTGGACTGTATTGGATTATTATAAGAGCAAGAGAAAACTTATATCATAAAACACTATCGAGATGTGTAGGCTTGTTATAGCAGCTCCTGTCACTCTAACTCAGGGTTCAGCACATGCCAGCCTGCCAGCCACACTGGGCCAGAACCTGTTTCCGTAAATGAAGCTTTACTGGAGCACAGCCATGTTCATTCATTCACATATTGTCTGTGCCTGCTTTCCCACTGCGACAAACAGAACTGAGCAGTGCGACCAAGATTATATGGCTGTCAAAGCTGAAAATGTTTACTATTTGACCCATTGCAGAAAAAATTTGCCAACTGATTTTCTAACTAGTATTTGAGCCTAAATGTCTGCTGAGAAGGCAACACAAGGTGCCTCAGTTACCTAAAGGGTTCATCCAGGGAGTGATTCTCAAACGCGAGGGAGTGTGCATTAGCTTCATCTGGAGGGCTTGTCACACTCAGACTGCAGGGCCCCACCCCCGGGTCTCTGATAAGGCAGGTTTGGGGTGTGGCGTGAGGCTGCCTGGCCCACATGCTCCGCAGAGCTGCTGGGAAGCTCACCTGAGAAATGCTGGCCTGAATTACTGGACAGGACTATGCTTTGCACTGAATGGGACACAAAGGTAATTTTTTGCTTGCCCATCCCGGGGGGGCAGAGGCAGACCTTGTCTTGGGAGGACTGTGTGATCGAATGAGGTCTACAGGTTTACCTGAGGATTTTTGTTACTAATGGGTCAAGCAGCTCTCTTATCAAAGAACGACTGTCTACCTTCCTGCTGGGGTTTTAGCAGGAGCGGGTGTTCAGCACCCCCATTTCCCCCCCCCCCCAAGGTTGATCAGGGGTTAGTAAGCATTTTCTGCAGTGCACCAGAAAGTACTATGTGCAGCTTCTCAGTTCGGCCATGGTAGTCTGAAAGCAAGCATGGAGAACTTAATGGCCCTGGGTGTGTCTCAGTAAACCTTTATTTACAAAAGTGGGCTGGGCCAGATTTGCTTTGCACATCCGCAGCTGCCGCCTGCCGGTTTCATCAGTGCATACAGATCACCTGGAGAAGGTGACTGTCGCGATGAAGTTGATGGTTCGGTAGAGAAGACGTTGGGGAGAGGTTCTGCATTTCTGACACGCTCCCAGGACAAGTGCTGCTGCTGGGCCTTAGACCACCCTTTGGCTGTTTAGGGTGTCGACAGCATCTGGTTATTTGTAAGCAGATTCGGCAACTGTAACAAACTAGGGGCAGGCAGGTGATGGTTCCGGTGAGCTGCACAATTTCACAGAATTTCAGCGAGAGCCTGAAAAGCTGTCTGTAACCCCAGAAGAAGACCGTGGGGATGATTCTTTATTAAAGTGTCTTTTTAGCAAACGCGTGAAACTCGGGTATTCCTGCAATGACTTCATTCTTTTTCCCCAGGTTTCCCGGAACTCATTTACTTTTAAAACCATCCCAGGAAGAATCCAGGTAATTAGAAGGGAGCCTCATTTCTGTGTGAGGCTCTATTGCCTGGCCTTCCAGCACCTGGGGGCAGCGCAAACGGACTTATCAAATTCTGTCAAAACAGGGTCTTACTGGGAAACACCTGTGGGGGCTGAATTTTCCCACATGTGGGAGAGCTGAAATTCTGCACGTAGCTCAGACTCCACCTATTCATAATGATGCCTTTTCCAAATACCAGAGCTTGAATACAAAGGACTCATTACTCTCAGATTTGGAAAGGTTAAAAAAAAATTGTTCTGTATAGAATGACAGCCAGAGCAGGACCCCGAATGTACGCAACTAACTTTCAGGGAGAAGATGAGCTTTCCCTGAAGGCTCCCTCGAAGCCCAGGACAGGCCTTGCGCTCTGGCCACACGCGGAGCCGCATACCCGACAGTTGGGCTCCCAGGACCCCGGGACTGCTCACCAGCCGCCCAGCTCCCCCATCACCGCCCAGGCCGGGTAATGCTTCCCAGATGGAAACTGACGTTGCCAAATTTGAGAGACCCCCTTCTTTGCAGGATTGCGGGAATCATTTCCATGTGTATAACTTCATCTGGCAGTTTTTGCAACATGTGGCTGAGCAGTCTGGAATTATTTTAAGTTTCAGGTTTTAAAAATAACAGGCAATTTTGACCCTCTCGGAAGATTTGCTACTACTGGACGCTCTCCTGGGACATTCAGGTGAGGATCGGGTTTCCTGCCTGTCATTTCAAAGCACCCTCCCAGGGAAAAAGGCTTTATGTTGGCCACTGTTTGTATAAGGTATTTGTTTTGGTTGACCTTTCGTTGGCTGTGTTAATGGCGTGTCCTGAATTGGCCCTCCCTGTAAGGAGGTAAGGCTGTTCCAGCTATGGCTGCTTCTAGGCGTGCATCCCCTGGGAGGCAGCGTGGCTTCAGGGTCAGACCCCAGACGGGTCTCAGCATAGACTCATGGCCTGCTCTGTTTCTGATCTACGTACCTCCATGGAGCCATCTCTACCCTTTGTAGGACATATGTAAGGGCAGCCTGTCTTGCACGGGTGTTTTGGAGGTAAAAGCATGGCTATGTGATGCAGCATGATGACACCAGAAGCTTAGCTTTGGGATGCCCCGTAGAGGTGGACAGATTGCGTGCAGCTGGTAATTGAGCTAGTGATGTGAGAGCCCTGACAGAGCAGAAACAGCTATTTCAGTTTGACTCTGCATGGAGTTCCTTGTAGGCAGGAGTGGAAGACGTTTTCTTTTAACCCCAAAAGGCGAGAGGCCTCTTGTACTTTAGGTTCTCTCCATGCATTTTGGCTGTGGACACTGGCCAGTGTCAGCCTAGGGGGACTGTTCCCTATAGCTTGGTGTACAAAAACATATGCCCTTGAAATTAATCCTATGTTATTTGTCGAATCTTGGCTCTGCCTCCACCATCTGAGGCTTATTTTCATATTAAAAATACCTACCTTGAGTGGTTCTTTTGAGAAAATACATACAGGTGGAAACCTGTATTATGTAGTTAGGATCTAAGAAATGGTAGCCATTGTTTCTAAGATGTAAGGAGTTAATCATACATGCAACTTGGAGGATCTCTCTTGGTAATGAGGAGAAAGAAACAGTATGAGGGCATTTGCTTCCTTTGAACTTTGACCATGCCAATGGCATTTCTGGAGTGGATCTTCTCTGCAGTAGCAGGCTATGTGGGCTAGAACATTCTGGGCATGGCCACTTAGAGTCCCAGGTAGCCGTGGGGAGTGAAGACCTCATTCTTACACGTCCTTGCACGTTTGTGTGAGTTTTGTAGAGCTTCCAAAGAACTGGGGGAATGTAGGGTTATATGCTTTTGGGGGCACAGGTAAAGGATGTGGCCATCTCACGAGGACGAAAGCCCTTGGATCTGGTAGGTATGTGTTGATATGTGTGTATATACCGCGAGGTAATGAGCAGGGGAGACAGAACCATAGTTTCTGCTGGCCTGCAGCCTTCTGCTCAGACTTTCCCAGGATGGCTCTGGAGGATAGCATTAACAATTCCAAAGTGTCCACCTTTGTAGGATTTCTTATTTCTGAAATCAGAGTGCTTCCTACAGTCAGCAACCTCTCATAGTTATTTGTATCCTTTTCCCCTTCATGGCATTACTTGAATTACAGGTGTGTCTTATTGTCGAGACCCTTTATACTTGGTGTAATGTGGCAGGTTTGGGCTCTTGAAGTTGGAATAAGATGCAGTAAAAGAAAGTCCTCCCGTCTTCTGGAATCAGAGGGCCCCAGAGAGGAAAACATGAAACGTGTGCTCTGTCCACCCGCATTTCTGCCCAAGGAAGAGAAGAAAGGTCAGGATTCTTTTGTCTAGAAACGGTGGTTATCAGAGTGGGGTTCATCAGCCATGGCCCCACCTGGGACCTGGTGAATCAGAAATTGTGGGGGCAGCCCCCAGTCTGGGCTTGAAAGGGCCCTCCAGGCGATCCCGATGCACGCTCGGCTTTGAGAACCACTGAACTGCTGCTTCTGCGGCTCTCCCGGAGAGGTCTGGTCAGAAGCATCCGATGGGGTCTTCACGGGGCTCCCTGATTTCACGTTCTCTCCACCTGAAGCGATTCCCTCCTGTGCAGTATCTGTCCCCAGACAGCACACTCTCCTTTCTCACCCCACCTGTGC
>JAQQAC010016209.1:4774372-4853925 GCA_029783875.1 Phataginus tricuspis | reverse complement strand
GCGTTGAATCTGTAGATTGCTTTAGGTAGTATAGCCATTTTGACAATATTTATTCTTCCTAGCCAAGAGCATGGGATGCATTTCCATTTGTTAGTATCTTCCTTAAATTCTCCTAGGAGTGTCTTGTAGTTTTCAGAGTACAGGTCTTTCACTTCCTTCGTTAGGTTTATTCCTAGGTATTTTATTCTTTTAGGTGCAATTGTGAATGGAATTGTTTTTCTGATTTCTCTTTCTGTTAGCTCATCATTAGTGTATAGGAAAGCCACAGATTTCTGTGTGTTAATTTTATATCCTGCAACTTTGCTGAATTCAGATATTAGTTCTAGTAGTTTTGGAGTGGAGTCTTTAGGGTTTTTTATATACAGTATCATGTCATCTGCAAATAGTGACAATTTGAATTCTTCTTTACCAATCTGGATGCCCTGTATGTCTTTGGTTTGTCTGATTGCCGTGGCTAGGACCTCCAGTACTATGTTGAATAAGAGTGGAGAGAGTGGGCACCCCTGTCTTGTTCCCGATCTTAGATGAAAAGCTTTCAGCTTCTCGCTATTAAGTATGATGTTAGCTGTGGGTTTGTCATATATAGCCTTTATGATGTTGAGGTACTTGCCATCTATACCCATTCTGTTGAGAGTTTTAATCATGAGTGGATGCTGAATTTTGTCAAATGCTTTTTCAGCATCTATGGAGATGATCATGTGGTTTTTGTTCTTTTTATTGATGTGATGGATGATGTTGATGGATTTTCGAATGTTGTATCATCCTTGCATCCCTGGGATGAATCCCACTTGATCATGGTGTATGATCCTCTTGATGTATTTTTGAATTCAGTTTGCTAATATTTTGTTGAGTATTTTTGCATCTACGTTCATCAGGGATATTGGTCTGTAATTTTCTTTTTTAGTGAGGTCTTCGCCCGGTTTTGGTATTAGAGTGATGCTGGCTTCATAGAAAGAGTTTGGAAGTATTCCCTCCTCTTCTATTTTTTGGAAAACTTTAAGGAGAATGGGTGTTATTTCTTCTCTATATGTCTGGTAGAATTCAGAGGTGAATCCATCAGGTCCAGGGCTTTTGTTCTTGGGTAGTTTTTTGATTACCGATTCAATTTCGTTGCTGATGATTGGTCTGTTTAGTTTTTCTGTTTCCTGCTTGGTGAGTCTTGGAAGGCTGTATTTTTCTAAGAAGTTGTCCATTTCTTCTAGGTTTTCCAGCTTGTTAGCATATAGATGCTCGTAATATTCTCTTATAATTCTTTGTATTTCTGTGGGGTCCGTCGTTGTTTTTCCTTTCTCATTTGTGATTCTGTTTATGTGTGTAGATTCTCTTTTTCTCTTAATGAGTCTGGCTAGGGGTTTGTCTATTTTGTTTATTTTTTCAAAGAACCAGATTTTGGTTTCATTGATTTTTTCTATTGTTTTATTCTTCTCAATTTTATTTATTTCTTCTCTGATCTTTATTATGTCTCTCCTTCTGGTGACTTTGGGCCTCATTTGTTCTTCTTTTTCCAATTTCAATAATTGTGTCCTTAGACTGTTCATTTGGGAATGTTCTTCCTTCTTTAAATACTTTGCCATATTTTTAAGAATCGTGATATCAAAAGCATTTATCCCAACTCCTGGCACATTGTAAATGAGGTCAATGGCAGAAAATAACTGTTTTACATTATTTAGGACTTTAAAATTTAAATATGAAAGATCAAAGCCTACTTCCTTACTTTCCAGTATCTTACTGTTTTTTGAACTTGTCTCTGGATCCTCAGGCAGACATACAGGCAGACAGGCCAGAGAATAACACACATACGCAGCCTGCCCCAGCTCCTCAGGGTGAGGATGCCCTTTTGGATGAGACGGCAAGTGATGTGTATGGCAGGTCAGCTGCTCACGGCAGGAGCAGAGTTGTCTCGCGGAACTCGGATACACTGCATTTGCGGAATCCTTGTTTATCAAGACAAATTTCTGTGATGGTTCTCAGCGTCTTTCATTCCTTTTACTGTTGTCCTGTATGGGAGAAGGCACAGGGGACGTACCGTCTGTCCCCTGTGGTCGCTGCGGTCTGGAGGGTGGGATGCAGCAAGTCTCTAAATTGCCTCTCTCACTTTAAAGCTTCCAAAACAAAACATGATGCTCAGACAGCTATTCAAGCCCATAGCTAAGTCTGTGTTATGGGCCCAAGATCTCTTTGCTTTCAAAAGTATCAAAGGACACGGTGTTGCAGTTTTCTCAAGGGTATCTTAGAAAAATGTACTTTGGTGTTGTCGACAAATAAAAGTGTTTTCTCCCAGCTAATGCGCAAATTCGGTCCTAATTGTTTTAGGAAAGATAGATGCAAAGTCTTCAGCCTTTTCCTCAGACTGTCATTTTTTCCACTGGCGTGCATCTGTAACACTTGTATTCAGGCAAAAGCAATTAATTTCTAAGATGTAGTTAACCAAAGAGTAAGAGCATAAAAGCCACCAAGGAGAAAGAATTAGGAGTTAATTGTTAGAATGCTGGGCCCCAGTCAGGGATAGAAATTGCTTTATCTGTTATGGAATATGTGGCCGGACTTTCCTTCGCAAGTCATTCTGTATGGTGGCCAACCACGTGAAAGTGGTTATAAGAAATCCTTTATCATCATCTATGTAATATAGGCAGATGTGTTGTTTGGTATCTTGTGGGCTAGTGAAGAATTTTGCTTTGGCTTAAAAGGCTAGTGACTCAGAGATCAGACAAGCATCCAGGTGGGCACCATTGCACCCTGAGGTGGGCTATGCTCTGGGGCTCCTGGATGGGACTTGGCAGGCGTCTCTCCTTATTTCTGCGCTGACCCGGAAGCCCCATGCCTCTCCACCCCAAGCTTCCTTCTTGCTTATAGCCACTCTTTTAGGTCAATCCCAACCCAGTGCTTTTCAAACGAAAATTTCAGCCCCCTAGATTGTTTGCTGGGGTGGGGTGGGGCCGTGAGGGGGCTCTGCTTCTCATATGGAGGGAGACCCTTCCTGCGCTTGCAGGACATGGCAGGGAGGACAAGCTAGGAGCTCCTTGCTGGCCCAAGGATGACCTGAGCACAGCTCTCCTGTGAGGTCTGCATGCCTCTAACCCAAGGTGGCAGTGAGTTTGGGATGCAGGGAGGTGGTAGATTCGCTCATTGTGGTGCACTTGGCAGTGCCGACATGACATGGTCTTCCTTGCCACCATGCACCTGGCGTCCCCTCCCACTCGCACGCGCGGGTAGAGTTGGCCGCATCTTGTTCTGTCACTGCTGTAGAAGTCCACAGAACACGCTCTTCTCTCTGCCCTTGAGCCGTGGCTGCCGCACATTCAAGGAGAAATTGCTAGAGGTGGAAGTGTGTGTGCAGTTCTCACTCATCCTTCAGGACTCAGCTCAGGGGTCTCTGCTTTGTGGGGGGCCTCTCCCGGTCCCCCCAGGCTGTGCTTGCTCTTCCTACCATGATGGGATGGTGATTGTGTGTATTTTGCATTCGGGTTCTGTGTTTTCTGTCTGGAATCAAGCGGAAAGTTAATGCTTTTCTAAATGTATCCTTGCAGAGCAGTCAAGAGTTCTGAGCACTATTAAATCATTAATTATTATTTTAAATGAGATAATCCATGCACAGTAATGCACTGTGCCAGGCAAGTAATAAGCTCTTGGCTAGTTACATTAGCCAGTGTTGTTGTGCGAAGACAATGGAAAACCCAACAGTCAGAGGTTTAAACAGAGAGGGAGGTGCTTGCTTTGCCCATCACGAAGACTGGGGGTGAGATACCATGACGGGCACAGTGGGGCCAGGCTGCAGGATGCCCTCAGAGGCCCAGGCATTTTCCATTCTTTTGCTCCACCTGGCACAGGAGGATGCCTTTGTCCGCAGGCTTACATGGCTACAGATGGTTGCTGCGTCTCGAGCTCCTGGCCCTGGGTAGGAAGAAGGAGAGAAGGACAGAGGGCCCAGTGGGCAGCTTTCCTAGAAGCCCCACCTGCCCTGTGACTTCCACTCACCTCTGTCAGCCAGGACTGAGTCAGTTACCGAGCCCAGGCTGCGGGGGTTCAGGATGGGGCCCTGCCACCGCTCGTAGTTCTGCTTCTGCCCTGGGCCTGTCACTGAGCACGGATTCCCCCACCAGCCTCTGCCTGGCCACACGGCGCTCCTGCACTCCCCTTTCCATCTCCTCCCCTCCTGTTTTATGCCTCTAGTTCTCTCCCTAATACCCAGAGTTTGGGCTGCTTGCATCAGCATCTCCTGGGAGCTTGTTAGAAACACACTCAGGTTCCCCGGCAGACCTCCCGAATCAGAAACAGTGGCTGTGGGCCCAGCGATCTGTGTGCCCCGCAGGGTGGCTCATGTGAGCTTGAGTTTGTCCAGCCCTGCTCCCTACTCCCTCTCTCCCTCCTTTCATTTCTGTCCCTTTTTTCCAAGTCTTGCCCTGCTTCTTGTTCCAGGTAATTGGCCACGCGGTGGAATCAAAGCATTCCAAAAACAATGGCATGCCCGAACAGCCTGTCTTCTCATGTTCAGTGCAATACTAGTGAGCTTCTGTTTGCGGCCTGATTTTTAAAAATACTAGCCGATTCAAGTGACTTTGGGATTTGATGAGTTTTTCAGTGTGCATGGCTCTTGATTAGGGGTAAACAAGGAATTTCTAGCTCTTGATCAGCATGCAGCAGACAAGTTTGATGATGATTATTTTTCTTCATGAATATTTGATCATGGAGTTGAGCAGAGCTAATGGGAAATTTCCATATCATGAAGACTGTGCACACGTGCACACGTACGCACACATCTCGAGAATTTTGGAAGAAAATACATCTAATTCTTTACTGTAACCTCAGTTAAAACAACAGTCTTGAAAACTAGCAATCATCAGGAAGAATCTGCTTATGGAATCAAATCGGACTACTTATTTTTAGAATGAACACCTTGCACTTCCAACGGGAAAAAAATGACATATGTATTTGAGGTGTGAGATAAAATTAACACATGGGGCGGAGCAGTGCAGATTGTGTAGGTAGGAATTTATTTTCTTTGGGGTTCCACAAGTCACTGGTATCAAACTCAAAATTGGCTGTCTTCCAGGGAAGAAGTTTTCATGCCAGATTTGTTTTATTATTATTCTTGATGCTATTATTTTTGGCTTGCAGACAGCGGCTTTCTGCAACAGAGATTCACAAATGGTTCTTCATATTTGACGTAAATGTAAAGTCTGTCAGTTCCTGAGCCTGCATATTTTGCAAAATATCATACACCAGCATGTGCATTCTAGTTTGGAATGAATTCAGGAAAATGTCCTTGGCTCCAAAATAGCTCAACTACGTTTTAGATGATCTGGGAGGTGAGCTTGGCTCCAGACTCATTTCCCTTTGCAATTTCCAGGTAAGGATGGGAGATCTGTGGGCATGAATGCTTTAAAAGGCTTGGGCCTATAAATAGAGAAAGTTACATTTTTTTCCCCATGCTACCTGGCCTCCAGCCTTTCATACACACAGAGATGTGTCCTCGGAAAGTAACACAGAAAAGTCGAATGTGGAAAGTAAGAAAAACAGGAAAAAAATGTCTGCCTTGCCTAGAGAGAGTCTCGTTCACCTAGGGCTATTTTCTCTGCCAAGGTTTACAGCCCTGGGTACTTCTGTTTCCGGGCTGTCTGGGCTTCGGGAATCTCTGGACTCCAGAGATAAAGCGGAGGCTGGCTTGCTGTGGGTCTTTGCACAGTCCTGGGCAGCTGTCCCCATGGATTTCATCTGTGTCTTCCAGGGGTGATGCATGTGGTCATCCAGGTGTGCATATGTGGCAGCGCACTGCCCTCTAGGTGGGGAGTGTGGGGTGGGGGGCCTGGCTGTGTGTATCTGCCGTGAGCAGGCGGCATGTCCTCCTCTCTGTTCCTCAGGCCCTGCCATACCCAGTCCGGTTCTCTGGCCTTTGCATCCGCAGTGTCCTTGACTGGGAAACCTTCTCCCTGGGTATTTGCACAGCTCCTTATTTTCGCAAGAGGACTTTGTAGAGCCGGGCGGCTCAGGGAGCCCCTCTCCCCTGATGGTGCTTTATTTTTTGTCATAGCACTGATCTTGACTTGCCATAATATATTTTTAAAATTTGCTTCTCTGTCTTCTCCATTAGAATGTAATCTTGATAGCAGGGAAATTGGTGTGTGCCTTCCTTTTGACTCCGTGCCTGGAACCTGGTGCACACTGAGGGTTTCCAAATGAAGATATGCTGTGTTAGTAAATAAATCCCTGAATGTTCCTAGCATAGTGATTTTGATTTTGGTGGTGTGTTATATTAGTTTGTTATGACTCTACCCAAGAATTTTATCTTACTCTTCCAGTGATGGTACACATCCATGCATGCAGTGATGTGTCCAGCTATCCAGACATCCATCTATCCATGTACCAGAGACCTACCCACCTACCCACTTGTCCATCAAATCATGTATCCTCTATCCATCCATCTATCCACCTACTTACCGCTCCGTCTATCATCTATCAATCATCCATTCATCTACCCATCTGTGCACCTATCTGTCCATCCGTTTATCCATCTTTCTTGTCTATCATCTCTGTGTCTGTCTGAATCAGGTTCCAGGTGGGAAGCACTAACCTGGGCAGGGATGACTCACCCTGACTTCCAGGGAGCACATCGTGGGAGTAATCAGGCTGCAGTTTCTTTCTTGGTTGGGATCTCAGAGTGGTGCAGCTCCACACCCAGCAAAGAAACCCTGTATTCCTGTCCTACGATGTTTCGACAAGAAAGAGTACAGCAGCAGGGTGCGGAAAAGGTATTTCCACTAGTATCTCAGACTGCTCTAGTGATCACTTCTGCTTAACACACGAGTGCAGGGTGAATATCCCTACATAATCATAGATGTTTTATGCTTTTATTCTACCCTGCACTGAGCAGAAACAAACCAAAAACCCAGATTCTGCTATTTTAAGCTCTTTGCTCTGATAACTGAAATTACCCGCTGAAGGAAATTCCATAGCTCAGTGGTGATAATCTCCTACAGGCAATTTCAACTAATTAGGGGAGAAATGTCCTAATTTATAAGGGAAAAGGCTGTTGTCTAGAGAATAATTAATTTCTGCCATGAAAAAATGCATATATTAGTTTGGTTACCTTTGAGAATTAATTACCTTGTCTTTGACTATTTATTCTGGAATGTTGCTTACTTCAAAATGTAATTGAAATATTTAGCACATCACAAATGGAAAATTACTGCAGTGCTGTTTCAAAGCCAGCCTGCAGGAAAGGAAGTCCCGGCTTGTAAACAGACTACAGTATCTCTTCCTACTTAGTTTGGACAAGGACATTGGACATGTACTCTGAGGTAATAGTATCTGTTTTCTTGCTCAGTTTTCTAGTGCCTTCGAGGCTGAACCACCTTGTGCTAATGCTGCAGGTGGGTGAAGGAGTAGTAACTGATATTGTCCCTGATCTTGATCTGGGGGTGCTGGGGGAGTCCTGGATGACGTTGGTCTCTCTTTGAAGAGCTCCACATTTGTCTCCCTGCACTTGTGTCTTGGAGATGCAGCAGATTGTGTCCTAGACTACGCCGGGCATTGGCAAGGCGGAGACTGTGGATTCTGATCCCACATGCCCTTCTAAAACTTGCTATTTTTGTCAGGACGTGGAGCCTCTTTCCTCTCCCCTTGAACCTGAGTGGGGATTTATGTCCACCTTAAGAAATAGATTGTTGGGTGGGGGGTCACAGGGAAGACAGTGTAGCACAGAGAAGACAAGTAGTGACTCTGTGGCATCTTACTACACTGAAGGACAGTGACTGCAATGCGGTATGGGCGGGGACTTGATTATATGGGTGAATGTAGTAACCACATTGTTTTTCATGTGAAACCTTTGTAAGAGTGTATATCAAGAATACCTTAATAAAAAAAAAAAGAGGCAAAAAAAAAAAAAAAGGAAATAGAATGTGGAAGGGATGCTGTGTAAGTTCCTGGGCTGGATCAGGAAGGTCATTGTGCATCCCACCTCTTTCCCTGGACATTCACTCTTAGAGCTCAGCCACCATGTTGTGAGGAAGCCCATGCCGCCTGAAACCGTCATGCATAAGCTGAACCAGCAGGCCTAGCTGACATCTTAACCAACAGCTAATAGCAACTGCCAAATATGGGTGGGTCTGCAGACAATTCCAGGCCCCAGGGAAGACCAAGAGGAGCAAAAGTGAGCTGTCTCCACCAAGTCCTGTCCAAATTGCGTATTTATGAACAAATTTGGGATAATTTGTTGGGTTACTGTAGAAACTGGAACATAAGAGAAGACCTATTTAATGAAAAGAATACTTTTTTTAGAAAAGTCATTTGTAGCATTCGGGCAATGTTCGTGGAAGAAACTATTTTGTAGAATAGTAGAATACTTTTTAACAGATCATTGTCCATAATGGAATGATTTTAAATGGCTGCCAACAAAGACAGACAGACACACACACGTGCACGCATGGACATACATGCACACACGCTCATCCTAGCACAAGCTACCTCCCCATCCACCTCCTGTTATCACGTGGTGTTGTCTCTCTGTCCTTTGATTACTCATAGCTCTGCTCTAGACCAGCTGGATCTTAGGGTGATCTTTATTTCTGTCTTTTCTCTCACACACATTTTTCCCTCAAAGGCATAAAGAATATTTATAACTTTTCCCTTTGCCTTGGTGTCAAGGTCTGCGGGTGCCAGTGTGGAGAGGCTGACAGGCCTGCTCACCTTTGTAGGGGCGATGAAACGCTGTCTGTGTGACAACCCAGAGGGCGAGGAGGTGAGCCTTGGGTGGAGCGGTATTCCGCTCTAACTCCTCTCCCCATCCCCAGAGATGGCACTGCAGAAGCTCTGCGGTTTCAAAAATAAAGCGCCTGTCAACCTTTTACACCCCGAGGTTCTTTAGAAATCTGTAAAACAAGAAACTGGAATTTGCATTTGGAAAATTTCAAAGTGAGCTCTTTGTTGATTTGACACTGCTGCAGTGTTATGTTTTCTATAAATTCCTTTTGATCGCTCCTCAATTTGAATCACTTGAGAAATGAGCCTCCCATAGACCCCAAGATTGCCCAAATGCTCACCATGATGGACCATCATTCACCATTGTCATGGACCAAAGAGAGCTAAATATTTCTTTTCAATTGCATGACGAAAGATCCACCTATGTAGTACATTATTTCTCGTTAATTCCCGCTGCTTAGAAGGCATCTTTGCCAGTCTCCCATTGGTGCCCTGACCATATCAGTGTCCTCTCCCTCCTGGGAACTCCATTTCCCAGCCTTGCTTACAGTTGGCAGGGATCATGTGACTGATTTCCAGTCATTGGAATGTCAGTGGAAGTCACATGTGTCACAGAATCGGCCCCACGTATTTGGATCTAGACAAGCATGGCCACTACAGAAGCCATCTGCTGAGATGGCCAAGTCACAGACTGTAGGAAGCCCAAGTTACCTGGAGGAGAGAGGGCCATCCTGGGACATTCTGTGAGTGAGAAATAAACTGTCATGGTGGTAAACCACTGCGAGTAGTATATAGTAGTACTATTTAGTAATTCTATCTAATAGTAATTCTTCAGTAAGTGTAGGTGTGGAATGTGTCCCTAAAATCTTGCGCTGGACTGACTGCAGCATGCTGGGGGATGACCCTGCCCCAGAGCTGGTGCACCCCCACTGCTCACAGCAGCCCCAGAAACTCTAACTCTTCTGATTTGATATATGCGGACATCTTCTCTTTTATTTGTGGTGAGCAGAATAATGTCCCCCGTCCTCTGTCCTCCAATGACGTCTAGGTCCTGATCCTCAGGACCTGGACCTTTGAAGATGTGATTAAGTTAAGGCTTTTGAGATGAGGAAGATCATCCTGGAGAATGTAGGTGGTCCTGATGTAAGTACAGGGGTCTTTGTAAGGAGGAGTCAGAGACTTAGAGAAGGAGATGTGACATGGACGCAGAGGTCAGACGGAGTGGAAGATGCTAACTGCCCGGCTTACCTAAAGGAAGGAGCCATGAGCCCGGTGCTCAGGTGGCCTTCAGGAGCTGGAGACAGCAAGGGAAGGGATTCTCAGAGCTCCAGTGGGACCGGCATGGACACACTGTGATTGCAGCACTTCTAACCCCTAGAATGTAACATAATTTGTGCTGCTTTAAGTCATTACGTTTGTGACAATTTGTTACAGAAGCAGTAGGAAACTAATACAGTATCATCTGGGATTTTTATTGTAATTTCAAAGTATTTGACAATAATTACATTTTCTCTCAGCCTCTATCTACATCTACTGAAAGAATGAAAAGAGGCAGAGAATAAGTCTTTATGTCCCAGGATAAGCCAGAATGAGGGCTGACAAAATTGTACGTAAAGCTGAGCAAAGAAAGTCTGGGTCCGATTATAAGCACAGTTCCATAATCATCCACCAGTGGTTTGTGTGAGGTGCTTAGGAGGAATGAAGAGCAAAACCTCAGCCTTTTATGGAAAATTCCATTTCTTATTGGAATGGAGGGTAGGTAATATCAGGAATAGTGTAGACCCACTGGGGGTTTTGGTATGACTGCTGTTTTTATTCAGGTAAGTGAAAACCTGTCCCTTGCATCTGTAAATCAGGGACATTAGGGACCTGCTACCTCAGCCTAGCCTTCTTCCTTCCCTTTTCACATGCATTAGCATTCCTGACATATTTGAGTATTTTCTGTTTGGGGAAAACAACAATTCAGCCATGCAACCAAAATATGGTCTTTTTTCCTTTCTTTGATCGTGTGGAATTAGACTTCCAAAGCTACATGAAGCAGAAGTCATTTGTGGCAGAAAGACCTCACATTTGTTACAGGGACAACCCTTCTCCTGGATTTCCTTACCTTTCCTGCAAGAAAATGCTCTGGTAAAGGCTGACTCCCCTCTGATGAAGATCAGTCACTTTTCAGCAACTGATAAATCATTTGCAATGAACATGATCACCCACTGAGACTTTTTTTCCATACCATTTCACATTTTTATTGGATTTTTTTACATCACTATAGAAATATAAGAATAAAGTCTTCTAGATTTGCTCCACCCCTAAAGTGTGCAGATAAACCTGAGTCCAGTGCTCAGAGCATCACCATCTGTTATTGAGTGGGGTTGCTTCTAATAAGGGAAAGCTGTTATGAAACTCAGTTTCCTCTTGAAGAGAAGGACAGACTTCCTCAGGGCTCTCCCTCCAGCTTGCCTACTGCGGATGTGTGTACCTGAACTCTTACTGAAATCCAATTAAATTCCTTGGATTTGGAGATGCAGTGCATCTCAAAGTGAGCCATATTAAAGTACATGGAGATAAATAACAGCAAGAATCAACATTAAACATTTACTGAGTCCCCGCGGGGCCACACACGCTGTCCTGCTGAGTTTGTGATGTCTCCTTTCCTCTCCAAGGGCAGAATCCCCACCTAGTTCCCCTGCTGGAACAGTATTGTTACTTTCAGAACTGTCTGGGGAGGCAGCACAGACTTCTCCTTGGGCAGGAGCCCAGTGCCCAGAGCCCATAGAAACGTTTTAATTTCTTCTAAAATCAGAAGAAAAAGCCTGACAATGCAGCATAGATTGGATTCATTGTTATACAAAGGGTCATAAAAACATGTAAAAACCAATATATGTAAATTAATATATGTTTATGATATGAATTCATATGAATAATTTATCAAAATATGAATAAATACAAACATGCATATATATTTACATTAAGTTATAATTTATATATGTACTGGGAGATTATAGAGTTATGATATTAATGATTATAAATATACATTTATAATACATGCAACGTATATTATGTACATAATGCATATGAGGTATTTACATATAGATAATATATATATGAAATCCATGATATACAATGTGGTTCATAGCAATATTTTATTATAATTGATTATATAAAGGATGACTTAAAATAACCATATTTATAGCTAGTTTATAAATACATATGTTTATAGTTTAACAGCTATAAATCTATAAATTTATATAAATTTATAGCTAGTTTATATATACATAGATACATTTTTATAAATAAATATATAAAATGCCATAACAAAGTCCCCGCCTTCCCCTTTGGCTTAAGGAAGCATCCAGAAAGCAAAGGCTCACTTAGATGTTGTCTCGTGGATCTGAGGCAGGGTGAGTCAGCTGGGGACTGGGGAAGGGTTACCCTGCTGAGGGCGGGGACGTGCAGGATCCAGGAGCTGGGAGGTGCTAGAGGCCAGCAGGGAGACCGTGTGGCCTGGGCTCCTGGCTTGCTCACGGGCAACCGTGTGGGGGCCCACACCCCTGGGCTGGTCGCTGCTGGAGCACTGGTGTGCCTTCCGTTACTGTGACTGAACTCAGACGCAAATCTGGCCACCCTCCAGAGTCAGCCTTTTTTAGGCTGCTTCTCCTGACTTATCCAGGAGGATAGGGAAAGTTCCAGAAACCAAGTCAGCATGTGTATGCCCCTTCTCGTTAGGGACAGGACACCTGACCTTGGCATGGAAGAGACAGCACAGTTCTCTGCCAGAGAAGTTTGCGTTTGTGTGTTTGTGAAATTTCAATACAGCTCTTCAGACCTGAAAGAATAAGCTAGAGAACAATCACACATGTTTAGCACACTTTTCTTAATTGACATGTATACAATGCTGTAGCCCAAACTGTGGAATATACCATCCGTTTCAAAGCGCTCATAGAAAATAGCCCAAATCAACCACAAACTGACTCATAAAGTCATTGTCAACAAATTTTAAGAGATTAAAATATCAGAGTATATTCCTTGATGACAATGGAAGTATGTTAGAAATCAGTAACAGAAAGATAACTAGGAAATTCTCAAACGTTTAGAAATTAAGCAGTATGCTTCTAGGTAGTTGGTAACTGAAAGAAAAGTTACAAGGGAAATTAGAGCACATTTGGAGCTCAGTGGCAATGAAAACTTGGCCCATCAAACTTTATGGGATTCAGTAAGAACTATGAACACAAGAAAATGTTTACTGTTTTGCGGTTGTGCGAAAAAGATGAAATATCAGGAGTGAAGGGTGTAAACTTCTCCAGAAGTTGAGAACAGCAGATGGACTCAAAGTGGAGGAAAAGAATAAAGATGAGAATAGAGATTAACAAAGCGGGAAGCAAAGGTGGAACAGAGAAAACCCAAGACAGGCCAAGTTCAAACACAAAGTTTGCTCTTTGAAGCAGTAATAAAATTTACACATCCTTGCGATGACTAGTTATGAAGAGAAATAGACACACGAGGCCAGCATCAGGAACGTCACAGACAATGTCTCCACACCTCCGCCACGCATTGAAGGGAAGTAAGTGGAAATAACAACAGTCTTTTGCCCATATATTTAAATATTTAGGTGAAAAGGATATATTTTGAAGAAAATGCAAAAAGAAATAGGGAATTTGAATTATACTGTGAGTTTTAAAGAAATTAAACCTACTGAAAACCTTTCTTTAGAGATAAGTCTGGGTCCAGATAACTGCTCTGATGAATTCTTCCCCACATTTAAGTAAGTAATGCTGATCACACCTGACTTGGAGGAATGTCCCCATCACACGAACCCATATCCCTTCTGTAATGATTGTATAGTGACACCCCAAGTGCATGTGTATGTCAGAATGGGACCTTATTTGGCAAAGGGTCTTTGCAGCTGTAATTAGGGGCTTAGGAAAGGAGCAAGATGAGGTCATACAGGATGAGGGTCCCTCCCCTCCACAGAGTGCCCTTGTAAGGGGCAGGAAGGGACAGGCATATGCAGAGGAGGCCATGAGACACAGGTGTCCATGCAGGAGTAGACGGAAAGGCCTGTCGGGGTTGTGGAAGCATCAGATCTCCCTCTATCCAGGTCGGCACGAGTGGGTCAGGGGCAGCGCTGAGGAGTCCTAGGGGAAACTGAGTCATGGGATTAAACGCCCTCTCATTGTCTTCTCCATAGCACCGCTCAAAGGCACTTGACCCCATCCTTGGGAATTGCAGGGGAAGGGACCACCCCACTTGCAGGGACCTCCCATCGTGAGTTCCTGTGACCTGTTGAATGGCAGTCATGGCTGTAGAGGTCACTGCCCCTCAACAGTTTGACATGTGAGAAGATGAACAGAAGCTCCTTTTTAATTTAAAAAACGCTTTAACATTTTTCTGTGGGAGAATCATCCACTCGTCTTCCACAGAACGGTTTGCAAAGGGAGCAACCCCCCAATTGTCCTAAAGACGCATTCCCGGTGTAGTTCCTATGAGAAGCTTCTTTGGAGAGGAAAAGCCAAAGCCCCGTGTTTTCAAGGTGTTTCTGCATCCCAGCTTCTTCCCACACGGGAGCTGGGGGCCGGCTTCTCAAAAGTGCGTGCTGGGGACTGCCTGTTGGGGTTGCTGCCGCTGACTGTGCTCCTAGCTAACTACTCCATTCCGCTCCCCTCCCAAGACACAGCCCGCTCAGGAGCAGACCGACCTGCCAGGCTGTCACAAGATAAGAAGAATGGGGCGTATTCCGCCTAGGACGTTGCCCAGCAGGGCTGTGCTATGAAGGTGACAGTGGGAAAAATTCCCTCGTGTGTTCTCTGCAGAGGGCTAGGGTGAGGGCCTTTCTCCTCTCTTCTTTTACCCGCTTCCTCCCTCTCATCCTCTTCTTACAAAGTAGTCAGCCTGTGTGAAAGGGTTTATTGCGTATCTCAGAGAAGGTACACTCTTTGCAGATGCTGTATGGATGCTCCCAAGGATCCTATAACCTGAGGCTTTCTCTAAAGACCACGGGCAATTTCTGCTTGCTCTGGAACTCTGAGGTACACTTTGGGACACCTGGGCCCTACAAACGGTCGATCTCATCTCTAGGCACTGAAACCTCTTAAGTCCTCCCTAGGACTCCCCAAGAGAGCTCGTTAGATATGCATATTCTCTGGCTCCCGGTCAAGATTCGCATTCAGCTGGCCTGGGATGGGATCCAGGAATGCAATCACAACAGGCTCCCCGGGTGACCCTGCGGCAGGTGCTCTCTCCTCCCGGGGCCCGGACAAACAGGCTTATTACTGGCTCTTTGACCACCGCATCCGGTTGACCTGCGATCGCCATCTTTAGGGGGAAAGAAGGCACTTCGTTACCATCAGAAACCCGTTTATTAAGCAAACAGAAGCAGCACCATGATAGGAAGAAACTGCCTGTGTTCATTTGTGTTTGACTCCCAGGTACATTTTGTAGCTGACCACTGGGGTGATCCAATCCCAGGTAATTCCAGCTGGACAGACAAGGGAGCGCCCCCTTGTTTGTTACCCGAACATTCCTCATTTTCTCTTTGGGGTACCCAAGTCCTGTTTTTTTCCTTCAGCACCCAAACTTGGCATGTAGCTTTCTGAAGTCTGCAGTCTTCTCCCAAACAAGTAACGAGACAAACAGCGCCCAAAGGCCTCTAAGATATAACCAGGTGCTTGTTCACCTACGCTCTCCCTGATTCTGCCTTTGGGGTATGGGTTTTAGTCCTGAAAATTTGCGGAGTGTGGGTGCATGTCTTCCTTTTTACTTCTGTGCCAGCCGTGGTCCTGGGTGAGCAGCATGGTCTGCATGCCAGGGCCTGGCTCTCTTGGCTGGTTTCACTGCCGTCTCAAAACACTTATGCTGCTTGGTAGTGAAACGGTGTTGTCTTTCAGAAACTAGTTTCAAAGTCACACTGTTTGGGTGACCGTCTGGGGGGGATTCACAGAGAGCAGGTACTGATGCAGAGTGAGAAGAAAAATGAAAAAAATAAATAAATAAAGGGGCTGTATGGAGCTGGGGTGCGTGGTGAGGAAATTGCTCACTTCGGGAAATGCTGGGAAATGGTCATGCTGGAGCCCCGAGGCAGTGGCTCCTGCGTTAGCTGGCTGAGGGGAAAGAGACCCCCCAGCTTTGAGAGTCAGGACGGGCAGTGCGTGAGCCCACGCACCCAGCAGAGCTACCGCGCACACTAGGGATAATTAGCTGGTGTGCACCTCCCCACCCTCTCTGTGACGGAGAGGCAGCTGCGTGCAGATTTCAGGGCAATTTTACACCAAGCGTGTCAGCAGCTTCACCGCTAGAACCACCCATTCTGGAGAAGTCAGGGTGAGAGGGCAGAGAGCATTGTAACCATCTTAGCATTGCATTAAGCTGTCATCAACACACCAGAGAGGGATGAGGCACGGATCAACGTGTCCCTGAGCAGTTTTCGAAGGAAGTGCCATCTGAATGTTCTCTCACTTTGAAACATGGCATATTAAATGCGATTATAGGATATTATTGAGTCATTAATGTGGTGTTTGTGAAGTTTCTAATAATATAGAGCAGTAATCCTGCTAGTAAGTGAGAGAGAAAGGATACAACTTCTTATATGATGAGCGACATAAACCTATGCATGGGGAAAAGGTCCAGAATGAAATATGTAAAAGGTCAGGGACAGTTAGGGTTAATGGAACTGTGGCTTCATTTTTTGTGTTTCCTCTAGATTTTCTTTAATGAATAAGCCATATTTGAGTGTCAAACCTTGACAGTGTGGTGCTTTCTGGAAGCTATTTTGATAATTTTATCACACTTTCCAAACATTGTAACATCAAATACTGGTACAATTAACTATATTTTATCCTGAATTTAAAGATAGGTGCCTACTTCCACTAGATATAGAAACTAACATCATCTCCATCCTCTGAAAAAGGCAAAAACGGGGGTATCAGTCACAGCAGATGAGTAATTAGGCACCTCTGTTCTCAAATAATTTCCTTCTATACTTTATCCATCGCAGATGGATCAGCAACCTAACATATATGCATGCTCAAAAAAGGCCAGTGTACGGACACCACTTTATCAAGAAGTGAAATTCAGAGTCTCTCTTTCTCTACCCATAGACGTGTCTTCTTGAAGTGACCCCCTGCTGTACGTGTGGGCCAGGTGTGGTGTGAGGGGGCAGCCCCTGGGAGCTCATTAGCAGTGCAGACACTCAGTACCCACCCCACCGCAGCTTCGGAATCTGCATTTTAGGGCTGCCCGGAGGGGATGGGTATGTCCGGTGAAGAAGGGCTGCACTGCTCTAATGAGCTGTGGGTGTCAGTGTTTGCATTTAGGAAACGACTTCTGGTCATGTGCCCAGAATTCATCTGATGATGGTATGTTACCTAGAAGGGTCCCACCTGCCATCCTTTATTTGTAATTGTCTGTTTTCCACGACATTGACTTTTTTGGGAGGTCTGGCCCGTTTTCTTACATTAGTGGTTCTTAACCAGAAAAAAGCTGTGATGTGTCCCCGCCTTCCCATGCCAAGGGACGTTTGCCAGTCTCTGGAGACATGTTTGGTTGTCATACCTGGGGGGTGCTGCTGGCACCTTGCAGGTGGGGGCCACGGAGGCTGCTCAGCACCCTAAAGTGCTCGGGACGCCCGCCTCTCCCGGGAACAGAAGCCAGTAACATTGGCTTTTGCAGATGGGTTCAGTGAGTGCCCTGTACCGTCTCGTGTGTACTGTTTCCCTGCACAGTCTCCAGTCAGAAGGGAAGGGTTGGCTCCACCACCGTCCCAGGGATCAAATTGAGGCCTGGTGTTCTGCACACATTTATTCCTCCTACCTTTATACCACAGAGGTGCAGTGCCCCTCCCACCCCAGTGCATCAGGGTCCCACCATTAGTGACGCTGACCTTGATCACTTGCTAGGAGCGTACTTGCCAGGTGTCTGTGCTGTGAACTCGCTGTGTCTTCTCTTTCCATGCTCTTCTTTCGCGTCACTGTGTCCAGTGTGACCATTCATTTTAGATGCGTCTTTTAGCCCCAAGGGCAGCCTGGAGGTAGCACCTGTAAATTATAATCCTTGTTCAGTGTTCTTGGAGTTCATAGCCACCACTTTATGAAACAGAGCTTATGATAGAAAAGAACCATTTAAGATAGTACAATAGAATTTTCTTTAATAGTTACTGATTTGCTTTGAGCTGGAATTAAATTCTTATATGCGCTCGCAGAGTTATGACACAATGGAGGGAAATGTGGGTAAGTTTTTCTTGTCTGTGTAGCATTCGAGGCAGTCCACTATAAGTTATTGCTTTATCCGTACAGTGTGGGGTGTTGCCCCCATTTTCCAGATAAGAAAGTGGAAGCTTGCAGAAGTTAAGTAATTTGTATCATACAGATGGTGGGCAGTGACAAATGGGAAATGTCACAATTCTGGCGCTGGGAAGCCACTCAAGAGATCTGAAGCTCAGTTTCTCTTCTTCCCCAAATGATTGTCTTCAGGGGTCCTGGCAAAGGGCTACCAGTGCTGATCTCTGGGGGAGGGGCCTTCACACATGCTGCACACACGTCGCCCCATCCAGGTGCGCCTGGAATAGCTTTTGAAACATCAGTCATTTTATCTGTGAAAACGCTTCATTTTAGCCTGACCTTCCAGCACCTGAGAGAGAAAAAAAATCTTCCCCCTCTCCAGACCTGGCTAATTGCATCTCTGTACCGCGGAAATCGGTGATATTTTAAGACGTAAAACTGTACTCACTCAGAAGCAGAGTGAATGTTCCCTTAGCTTCTGTAGCAGTTGCCACAGCAACGCTCATTGAAGTGCTTCCCCCACTTCCTAGCCTTCCCTAAAATCTGCTTCAAAAAACTGTCCTACAAAAATACTGAGTTGGGAAATGGTATCTTTTGCTTGCAAAGAATGTCATTATCTTTGATCAGCGTGAGTGACTCCCAAAATGACATGCAAAGAGCATTGCTTTTAAGAAACCTTATTACAGAAAGAATAAAAATGATGAAAGTGGAGTTCTCATCCAGCCAAATAGGATTCTGAAGCCAAAAATAACCACACCCATGCCCCTTGCTTTTATGGGAGGAAATGAAACGGAGCCTTGGCTGGCCCTGGGGATGCATTTCTTAGAGACCATGGTACCCCAGCCGAGAGTCGTGGGAGTACCATGCTTGATTCTGACTGACTTGGGCCGTGATGTGGAAAAACAAGGTAGTAAAATCAATCAATTGTTACAGTTTCCTCGTTCCAGTCTTTGCAGAGCTTCTGTATCTCATCAAGCAAGACTATTTGCAGAGAATGTGAAACAGGTCACATACGTGCTTGGTTCAACACACAGCCAAATGCCCAAGGAGCGGCCATTGAGCCACCTTATTCCACTGGAACGCTAACAAGTGGAAAGTGTCAGAATTATGGTGCTGGGAAGCCACGTGAGAGATCCGAAGTTCCATCTCTCTGTTCCCAGACAGATGCGCTCAACATTGGCTCAGTATTCAGTGAGTTGAGTTGGATTTCGATCCCGTCTTACCTCATCAGTCCCATGCAGAGGGAGGTGTAGTCTATGAGGTAAAGAGCTTATGAGGTCCTAGAATCTCAAAACTTGAGAGAACGTTAAAATTTATCTTGCCCGAGACCTTCGTTCTACTTATGAGTAAAATGAGCTGATGAGAAGTTGAGTGTTTGAGATCATGGAGCATGTTGGCCATGAAGGCTAGCGACCTCTAGGCTGCTAGGTTTTGCATGACATTATGCTTCAGAAGGAGATGCTCTGGCTGTCTGCAAACAGTGTTTCTGGATTTATTGACCTCAGGTTCAGGAAAATCTCGTTCTGAAATTTTTCATGTGGTGCCCCAAGTGCACTAGCTTTTGTGTGTGCATTGGAGATCAGGAGCACAAGGGGTCATAGACTGTCCTTTAGAACCTTCCCCTTCTCGCTTCCAAGTAACAGTGACTGGAGCTAAGTAGTGGTTACCACCAACTTATCACCAACGTGTTCCCCCTTTACCAGGCAGGAATCATAGCTGAGCTTGGGGTGTTGGCCCATGATAGCGAAACGCATCCGTGGCTGCCACTGAAAGAGCTTCCAGGTTGTTTTGTATTTTTTCTGGTTGAGGTGTATGGATGCCTCTACCGGTAGGAATGTGACTCTTGGAGAGTGACAAGAGATACTTGACCTTCCTCTTCTGCCCTTGGTCCTGTGGACCCAGGCTAATTTGCATGGCTGATTTAGCTTTTACTGCCATCTGCTGGAGCCCCGTGAAATGCAGCTCTGGCACATCTCTGCCCTTGAGCGGTTCCTCAGTGAGCGTCTGTTCCCCCTGCCACTCTGTGTCCTTACATGGCAGTCAGAAGGTAAGCAGGGGTGTGGTAGGACACGCACAGCTGGGCCCCGGCACCCAGACGGAGCTCCCCACCTCTCCCGGCGCCCGGTGCCCCCCGAGAGCAGTCATGTATCTCAGCATCTTTTAACAACACTTGTCATGCTTCGGGCGTTTTTGACTCATGAGTTCCTTTTGGAGTGGAGATTTTTGTCCTTGGCGGCTTTTGATTTAGAAACTGACCTCAGAGTCCCACGGAGTAGGCCCGTTGTGTGTCGCCCCATGGCCAGAGAGTACTGAGACCGTTGGGAAGGGGCGCCATGCTCCCAGTGAAGAAGAGTGTCATCTTGTGTTCGTACGCTGCTGTCATGGCGGAGAGTTGGCTCTGCGTTGCTTAGTCACGATGGCGGCCGAATTCTGCGGCCGCTTCCTCTAAGCATAACCACAGTGGGGTAAGAAATGTAACATCTGAGATGGTTTTTATAGGAAGGGGGACCGTGTTCAGTCAGCTTCTGATTTTTATTTTGCGTAAATTAATACATAGCATGTTTTACAGAATGGGTCTTTTGCGTGATAAAATTATTATTTCAATTGTTAACTGTTTGATGAAGAACATTTAGAAAATAAAGACAAAAGATAATGAAAACTACCTGAGATAACATCCACTGATAGCATCATGCTAATAATTTTGAACATGACATATATGTATTTATTTATATAACTATAACTACTAGTTGGTTCCTCAGTCACTATGTCCTCATCATTTTCCTGTGTCATTATATAGTTCTCAAATACACGATAATGGGGATGTACTGTTCCCACTGTAAGGGTGTACTGTGTTTTAATTAACTACTGTTCCATTCTCTGCCATTTAGGCGATTTCTAATTTTAGTAATAACTGCATCTTAAGAACTTTGAAAGAGCAGTTAATTTGCTAAATGACTGTTCAAGCAAAACTTGGGGATGTGGTTCTTTTTTTTAACATCTGACACAATTCCAATTTCAGAAGTCATTGAGAGAGACTGGCAGTCTGCCCTGTGATTGACACGGGCATTTGGCCCCAGTGGCCCAGTTCTGTTCCAGGAGAGGTGAGTCGAGCAGGTTTACTGTGTCCATGAATGTTGGTTTACCTGCGCATGGCACAGCCGAGAGAACAAATTGGGCTGCAGTTCTGTGCCCTTGAATCCTTTCAACAAACGTGTCTGCAGGGGCCTGGAAGTCCCTGATCATCTAAGGCTGTGGAGCTCGCTGTGGAGGGTTGGGTCCCATGATTTTGCCTCCCACCTCCATCCCCCTATGAGAGGCCATGCAGCAATGTCTAGGGGACATTTTTGGATGTCAAAATGGGGAGGGGAGGGTGCTACTGGCATCGAGTGGGTAGAGAGCAGGGACACCGGTAAATGTCCTAACAGTGCACAGACAACAGTTCCCACAACAAAGAACGGTCTGCCCCAAGGGTCAGTAGTACCAAGGTAAGAAACACTGATCTTACCTGCAGAGAAAGTCTGAGAAAGGGTGCGCTAACTAGGACAGAATAGAACACCTCTGATTTGAGAAGTCAGTGTGCCTTACTTCCTGCCGTTTATACACAACTCTCCATCAGTACGCCTCTCTGCAGGGAGCTGCTTTTTGTTTCCCTTTCTTTTCAGAGCCCAAATGCACACCTTGGTCATTAGAGACTCTGAACCTCCAGAACCCTTGCCAATAGACGGGGCACAGAACCTCTTCTTACAAACTGGCTTGCTAACTGAATGCAAACGTGCTTACAAGTAGGCTCGCTTGTTGAATGCGACTATTTTCAGGGGGTGCCTTCTCCATTCACCTGTCTAAGCCTTGATTTTCTTTTTTCTTTTCCATCATTTTCTTCCTTGGAGCACCAGGAAAATAATGCCTGTTCTGTGGAGAAGGGATGTTGTAATTATCATATGACATAAATAGCCCCCAACTTTCATATATTTGATATTTCTAAACATCACGTGTTTTTGCAGATTCTACATCAGCACTCCTTAACTGCTCATAGGTGCTGCATTTTGTGTATGTCAGCTGAGGAATGGATGTTTCTAGTTGTAATGTAAGGTACCCCTTTTCCGTTGCGAGTTGCTTTTCTGTGGATTGACTGTCTTGGTACAGAAGTGTGTTTTCGTGTGTTTGTTTTTCTATTATGTCATATTCTGTAAATATGAGTAGAAAAGAAAAAAAAAGGTAGCCCTCCTGCTATGATAAGAAACATGAGGTTTCATAAATATGATACAGTCGCAACCAAAATGGAATTAGGCATATCAGAAGTAGCACATCTTTAAACTTTCCAAGGTTAAACTTTCCATGATTAAACTTTTCATCAGCTACGGCCTGATAGAAATACAACCAATTATCAAAGAAGATAAGTTTCATGAACTTGTACAACTGAAAAGATATTGCTGAAGATTGTGTTTTAAGGATAAAGTTTAACAGTATTTTGTATATTCACCTCTAAAGACTAGAGGTCATCTTGGGCAGTAGAGGTCATCCTTGCTTTTAGGATTCTCATTCAGTTGTTCACTTTTGGGTACTGACATTTGGTATACATTTTCAGGACCATGTTGTATATAAAAATAGAGGCCAGCTTCCTGTGGAAAGGCTTTGTTACCCTCCCCACCTAAAGACCATCTACAAAATGTGAAGCAAGGGAGAAAGGTTAAGAAATGCACTGTTTCTCCTTTGATTCCCAAAGCTAATTGCCTTTTTTTTTTAAAAGGGCAACTACCCTTTAGAATAGTTCAAATATTTTCAAATATTAGTGGCCATTAAATGCAACTATGTGTGTTCATATCTGACCAGTGGAAATGAATCACATGCATTTCATTTCACAGTACACGAGGTAGTCCCATGTTGCCAGTTATTTGAAGTCTAGACATTATTTTAACAAGTGCCCTGAGAATAAAATTGTTGAGATCTCAAATGCAGGAGCGTGGCTTCCCCGCCCTGGGTATGCATACACACTCAACGATGATACTGTTCTCACTTCTCATGTTTGTTTGTTCTTTTTAAATGAAGAAAATAGTGCTTCTTTGAAGAGCTGCCTTAAATCCTTTTGGGCATGATGGTAAGTGTGGGACGGGGAAGCGGAGGCTGGCTGATGACCCTGGTAGTTCAGGCTCTGGATTGTGGAGACAGAGCAAACTCAGGGTTCCTTGGAATTCACAGTTTACCAGCAGTCTGTATGGCCTTGGACACATTGCTTAATTTCTTTGTATATGAATTTACTCTACTGAAACATGGAAATAGTGGGAGGGTGTGAGTTACACGGTCGTTGGCCGCAAGAATAAGGCAGTTCTTGGGATGTGCTTATCCTGCTCCCGGCTTGATAAATGCTCATGTCACAGTGATCAGCCTTACCCTCCCCAGGCAGACTGATTCTAAGTTGCCGCTCTGCGTGGGACGTTCATTACTTTCCTTTCTCTGGTGAGAAGGTGGGCCTCAGTGAGTGCTTGCTGACTTCTCACGTGATCCCTGGGAACACTGCCTGCTTTGCCGGAGGAAGTTCCTGGGCACTTTCAATATAACGTCCCAGAATAATCTAAGCAGTGTTCACTGCTGGCCCTGTCCAGGAGAAGACAGGGAAAAATATCCAAAGGGGAAGGCGCCGATCGCCTGCTTGGTCATTTGTTCCGTGTCTGCAAGAACTGCGGAACGTGCTTCCATCGCTGCTTTTCCCTCGTCCCAAAGACGTTCGTCAGCGGCCGATTGCTGGCAGTTTTGATGGTGACGTTTCACCAAGTATCCAGATGTGCTCCTTAGAGATTACGACGCCCGTAAATTAGTCATAAGGACTTATATTACGTGATCAAAGAGCACTTTGCTTTCCTCAGCCCTTCACGTTACTAGCTGTGAAATGAAAAGGTGCCTCCGGAACCCCCCACACCCAGACTCGGCTCTGCAGGGTGAGGATCCGGAAGACCTCTGCGCCGTGACGTTGAGAACCAGTGTTTCCTAGGCCACGTTTGTCCTAGAAACGTTGTCCTCGCATATGGTTCAATGGAACAATATACATACTGATAAAATGCCTGCACAATTCAATTGGAAAGCCAGGCAACTTTTCTTCCTACATTTTGTAGATTCTTTGCAGTCTTCCTCCTTTTCCTGTCAGAAAAGGCAATGCCGTTTTAAAGACTTGTTTCAGGGTTGGGCACCACAAGCTGCCGTACCGCTGAGATCAGCTGAAGCTCAGTGCTGATATTTTTACTGAAAAAGAGGCAGCCTTTGAGGATCCAGTAGATGAGGTCATTGCAGGTTGCATGCCTGAGTATAAACTGCTCAGGATCAAAGGATCCCCTTCCTGCACCCCTGGGCTTTTTAAGAATAGGAATTAATTCCATCTTGTTCTCACCTATGGAGAGTATCTTCAGAGTAGACTGGTTACCTTCTTTGCACTTTAAAATAATCTATAGATTGAAATAAGGCAGGAGCTCTGCTCAGTTTTGTCAGTTGTTGTATCAGGGTGGCAGTGAGAGAACTGAGCCATAGGGTGACACGTTCAAGTTTAAGTGAAGTAACACACCCGTCAGCAGCAGTCACCATTCACTCACCTCCGTGTGTGCCACCATCTGCTACAGCCCCCTGCCAGCGTGGGCTGGACTCGTACCTTTGCATTGGCGGACATTCTCATGTTGGCAGTTGCTACCAGCTCTCTTTTGTGGGGCTGAGTTCAGAAGAAAAGGAAAGCCAGGTGAGTTCTGGCATAGGGAATGGCCACGAACCAGCTCACGGGCTCAAAACCTGTATCTAGGATCTGCATGATTTCTGAGGGAGTGGAGGGCATCGTATTCCATTCAGGCTGCTGCAGCAGAATACGATTAACCGGGCGGCTTAGGAACAACACACATTTATGTCTCACAGTTCTGGAGGCTGAGAAGACCAAGATCAAGGTACTGGTAGATTCCGTGTCTGGGTAGGGCCTGCTTCCTGGGCCCTAGGTGACTGTCCTTTCCCTCTGTCCTCACATGGTGAGGAGGGGAAGGGAGCTCCCTGGGGTCTCTGTTATTATCAGGGCACTGATCGCATTCCTGAGGGCCCCACCCTCATGACACTCTGGGACTAAGCTTCATTCAACAGACTAAACTTTGAGGGGATCTATTTGGACTCTAGCAGGGAGTGTCACCTCACCACTTTATGCCCCCGTTTGCTCACATATGCAGGGAGAGACAGAGAAGGTCATGGGGCCTCTTTCAGCTGTAATGGTGGGTACTCTGGAAGGGGTGCCAGGGATTCCCTGGCGGAATGTGTTGTCAGGGTCTCCCTCTCGCTCAGCGGTGCTCAGTGTGTGTCTGGTGGAGTGGCAGCATCTGCAACAGCTGGGGACTTGTTAGAAAGCCCGTTCTGGGGCCCCTCCCCACACCTGCTGACTCAGAAACTCCGCTCAGCAATCTGTGTTCCGGCAGGCCCTCCAGGTGCTTCTCACCTGTGCTCCGTTTGAGACGCCGTTCTCTCTAGAGAAGCCGTCCTCTCACTGGCCTGTATCTGGAGAGCCTTGAAGAATGCCCTGGGTTTGGCTGCGTTTTGCCCGTAGATGTTCCTGTTTTGTTGGTCTGGGGTGTGGCCTGGACCTTGGGAAGACGAACAGTTTTCCGAGGCGATCCCGTATGCGACCAGAGCTGAAAAATGCAGCCATGGAGAGCTGAACAGGTACATCAGAGTCTTGATGAGTGTGTGGGGCCGAGGCCCAGGACTCTCAATTTTAAGAAGCTCCTATGTCAGTGCAGGTCCTCAGAGAAACAGATGCCAAAGGAGGCTTAGATGGGCAAGATGTTATTGCAGGACATGTCTGTGTTAATGTCTGGGGGCTACTGTAACTAATTACTGCAAACGTGGTGGCTTACAACGTAAATTACTCGCTCTCTGTTCTAAAGAGAAGTCTGAGATCCAGCTGTCAGCAGGGGTGCAGGCACCCTTCCTCACCTCTTCCAGCTTCATGCGGGTCCAGCCTGTGGGAGCATCACTCCAGTTCTGACCCATCTCTGCAGATCTTCTCCTCTGTGACTCTGCATGCCCTGCTGCTCTCATGGGGACACCAGGCATAGCACTTAGGGATCGCACGATTCTTAGTAACATCTACAAAGATGCTTTTTTCCCAAAGAAAGTCACATTCTCAGGTACTGGGTGGACACATCTTTTGGGACCCGTAATACCTGTGAAGGAGAAAGAGATTGGGTGGGTCAGAAGGCTGAGAGGGACTTTAGATACTTGGGTTTGCCACTTGTGAAATGACAAACAGAAGAACGGTGTGGGAAAAATGGAAGTTTCTATGGCCAGGATCCTACCCGGACCCTAAACTTGATGTAATTGTTCTACTGCTAGGCTACTGCTCCCACAGCCGTAGGCAATACGCTCTTACTGACTGAGTCCCTATATAAAGAGCTCTGCGCAGTGCTCTGGGTGGAGGCAGAGATGCAGGTGGATTGCAGACCTGCAGACTGCTCAGTGCAGACAGGATCCTAGTCTTGACCTGCCACTAAGTAAGAATCAAGCCAGGTATAAACCCTTTTACCCCAAGAGCATTCCATTGTTATTTCTTAGTCTCACGGACTTGCCTGGGGCTGAAACCCTCAGGCAAGACAGGGCGGTATAGGAAGAGCTTCAGTCTACCCTGTACATCTAAGGAAACCTAGCCAGGCTCTTGGGCAGTCGCTCAGAAGTCCTGTGTTGAAGCTAATCCCCAGTGTGGTGTTCGGAGGTGGGGCCTTTGGGAGGTGATGGGGTCATGAGGGTGGGGCCCTCAGGAAGGGGATTAGTGCCCTGGTAACAGACCTCAGGAGGGTTCCCGTCCATGATGTGAGGACGCAGGGAGAACCGGGAAATGGGCCCCAAGCAGGCATCAGATCTGCTAGAACCTTGATCCTGGACTTCTCAACCTCCAGAACTGGGAGAAATAAATGTCCCTTATTTATAAGCCACCCAGTCTGTGGCATTTCATTTTGTGGTACTTTGTTGAATCAAGGTCAGTATTTGGATGATGCCATTCAGCTGAGCTCCCTGCAGCAGGGCCTCTTCTGGGAGACCAGAGCTGTGTGTCCGTGGCTGTCATGATGACCACTCTGTCCGCTGGGAATCTGAATGCTAGAACCGTTGCCTGAGATCTGCATTTCAAAGCTTAGAGCAAAGAGATGAATTCTGAGAAGCATGGAGGAATACATTCTCCACTTGAAGCTCAGAAACACACCTGAGCCTATTTAACACCCGATTACTTTTGCTTGTGCCTGCCAAAATGATCTGACCACAGACCCCTTTATCCTGTGTGACACCCATGAACGTCCTTCTGAACACACGCGTTTCGGGAATCGCTGCTGTGGATCAAAGGATTAACCAGAACGTTTGCAGCCTGGACTCATGAACCTGTCAGGCCAGCCCCAGGAGGAAGGTGGCTGCCTGTGGAGCGTTTTGGGAAAACTACAAAAGGCCTCGTTGATTCAGAAATGCTTCTTCTGCCTACCGTTAGTGTTCTTCCTCCATTAGGGTTTCATTGCCTGGGTCTGACGCTTTAATCTCTGCTAAAACGTGAATGCTTCTGGGAGAGGGAATTCTGTGCCAGTTGCACAAGCGTTTTCTAGTGGCTTTTTCAGTGCAGGGGCCTCACCCACACGCCTAAACAGTCTCCCTTCTTTAGCAGAGCCAATGGATGCCTGCACGACCCTAGGAATGCTGGTGAGCTGGTATCCAGAGCCTCCTGTGAACGCATTGTTCACCTTCCCTGAGATAAGGTTTCCACCAGGGAAGGATGTCCAAGGCCATGGATTCCTAAGAGCCCTGGGAGGGAGGTCCCTGCCAGAGGAGAAGGATGTGAAAAGGAGCAGAACGGTATGTCTGCTTACTTCTCAGATACGCTCAAGGGCAGATGTGACACACACATTTATATTCAAAGCTGTTATGTTCATGTATTTGCACATTCGAGATGTGTTTTGAGTCTAGATTAAACAAAAGCGATTCCCCCATGAAATACATTAAGGGTGACTTAATGGTCATTGTGGTTTGTGGAAGGGGTTGGGGTGGGCATGCATTACCCCATGATGAAGCTTTTTTTAACTTTCATGAATTAATCCTTTCTGTGTGATTCTTAAAGCGTTTGCAAGTAACCTGACTTTTTGCTCAAGCATAAATATTCTACCAAGTGTTATAAAAAAGGGGGCCTAGGTACATCACATAAACACACCATACACACACTCCATTAGCATGAATCCTGATGTAGTAAATGTACATCAATGACTCATGCCATATAAAGGATGCCTGGACACGAACACACACAGAGCACCGTGTATTGCTGTGAATATTCACCAAGCCATGCGAGGAACCACAGGCAGAGCTGGGCAGACGGCTCACCATCCCTGAGGCCCCTGGCCTTCACAGAGGTGCCCAGCCGGGCAATGCTGACCTGCCTCAGCCTGAGTGGGACCCCGCAACCCTGCAACCCTACAAATTTAGAGGGAAATCAGAGGGGTGACTCTCAAAAAAGGAGCCCCCAGATGAGTGGAGACAGTGTCCAGTTAGGAAGCCCGGCTTCACAAGCCTCAGCCCATCCCCCTGTTGAGGCTCCTTCTAAGCGCCAGAGCCTTCCCAGTGTCCCTCTCTCCCTGGCAAGTTTCCAAGGGTTTCCCCTCATGGTTGCAGTCTGAATATGTTGAAACACGTCGGATTCCATTATTAACTTTGGTTGGAGGTTTATTTGTACCAGCGTCGTTTCACACTCTGCTGGCTTATCATCCAGACGCTGCACGTTTGTTCGAATTTGTCAGCTACACAGAGCCTCCCTTTCCGCTTTCTGTAAAAGTCAGCATTTCTAGTTTGTTCCAGGGTAGCTTACCTGACAGAAATATAGCCCGTGACTCAGCAGCTTGTGGGAAATAGTCCCTTTCTACCACATTGTAAAAATTTCCAAAAGTGGGGATTGTTTTTTGTTGGTCCTGTGAAAACTAACCAAGAATTCGCCAGAAGAAACTTCCTTGCTCTACATTCCAGGAGAGTAGAATCTTTGTGCAGAAGCCAAAAGGCAGGAAAATGGATCCAGCATCTCGGAATTAAACTTTTTTGGGTACAGTTGAAATATCCAGGGAAGCGAGTGTGGTGGCAGAGATCCTGAAATGGGCTCCCAGTTAGTGAAAAGAAACCCACGTCTGAACCGGTCCCCGAGCACCTTCCCCTTACCCTCCGGCGCGGTGATGCTGAGGCTGTCGATGGCCACGTTTATGTGTGACAAGAGGCAACTTTGGTGGGACGTATACTGTCTGAATGGGTTTTCATAAATGGACAGCATGAATAAATCAGGTCAAAGCCAACTTGTCTTTCTAGGTTACATCATTTGGGCAGTACTTGGAATAAAAACAGAAAAATAAAGCATTAACTTGACTTCACTTGATTGAACAGGAAGAAATGAAACAGATTTAGAATCAAGAGATGCACTAAATTTCAAACAGATTTTTTTTTCCTGCAAGAGATGTTAGCTCCTAAAGGACTGATCTAAGGTTAAGGAAATAAGATTATGAATAACATTAAGAAGTTGAAGACATTATATATCTTTGAATTACAGTTTTCAGTTTCAGATAATGTTAACTGTGTGCTATGAAATTTAAGGACATAATTTCACACCTTTCCATTTGTCTTCTGATTTTCTTCATGATTACATGATTTTCATGCCACAATGGTATATATAACAGTCATAGTTGCTCTGTGACCACATTTCTCACAGTTGTTTAATATGGATTCTGTTTAAATGCATCCTCTCTCATCAGCTGTTGTCTGGCCAAACATTCTCCACTCTTGGGTTTTAGTCTTGGCTTGTTTTGTCTGGATTTCATCCTCAAGCAGTTTTATCAAGAAGGCTCATGATTTCTGTGTTTCCTGAGCTCTTTCATGCTGAAGAAGATCTCCGTTTTGCTCTTTGCTTGAGTGACATCTTGACTGGGTTTTCAGTGGGTCTCACATTCTTTTCTTCACAATGTCGTACTCACTGCTCGATTATTGTCTGGCATTTGGTGTCATTGCAGTGAAGTACAAAACCTTTTCTTCTATTTTGTCGGTTATTCGCGTTTTCTTTTGGAGTGTCTGAGTGTGTTTTCTTTATCCTGTTTGTAAACGTCTTGATGTCAACTCTTGTGGATCTTATGAAGAAAAGTCTAGTGTTTTATCTGATCCCATAGAGAAAGTGATGATCAGTGTCTGTGAGTTGAGAACTACATGTTTGTCATTGTGAAACCTACACAGCAATCACAACAGCTGCCATTTGTTGACGTCTCTGTTCCAAACCCAGGTCTGTTCTACACGTTTTAGGAGTATGATCTCCATTCTCCTATAAACTTTTGGGGGCAAGAGCTATTATCCCTATTTTATAGATGAGAAAACTGAGCTGCTGAGATAGTATGCAACTTGCTGAGGGTTGCATAGCTACTGAGTAGAGATAATTTTGCCTCTTGTTTTATGCACATCCTGGTTTTCATATTGTATGGTAGTGATTTAAGAGGTCACTGTTGGGAGCAGGTGGCTGAAATGTATGCAGGACTCTTTACAAACTATATTGCAACTTCCTGTGATTGCATAATGATGTCAAAATAGAAAGTTAAAAAAGAACAAAACATGAGCCAACTGGTAGCTGATACTGGATACTGAGAGTCACGCAGAAACAGGGGAGAGCATAATAACAGATGTCCCTGGGGCTGCAGCCAACTGAAGGCCTGACTGGGGCTGAGAAAGCCATTTCCAAGAGGGCTCACTCACCACTTGATGCTGGCAAATCAGTTCCTTTCTATGTAGGCTCTTTATTTGGACACTTGAGTGTCCTCATGACAGGGTGGCAGGCTACCCTCAGAAAAAGCATTTCACACACATAATGTAGGGGGGAGGCACGGGGAAGGCAGTGTAGCACAGAAAAGACAAGTAGTGACTCTATAGCATCTTACGACGCTGATGGATAGTGACTGCAATGGGGTGGGGGGGGGTCTTGATAATATGGGTGAATGTAGTAACTGCGATGTTACTCATGTGAAACGTTCTTGAGATTGTATATCAATGGTACCTTGATAAGAAAATTACATAACCGAAAAACAATAAGCACAGGAGGGGCACCTGCCTTGGGCATCAAACAAGGCTTCCCAGAGGACATGGTGTCTAAGCTATAAGCTGAAGGAACCATTAGCCAAGGGAAGATGCCAGGATGGGTATTTACAAATAGGAATCAATATTTACGGAGGCCTGTGGAAGACACAGCAAGGCACAATCAAGGAATTCTGAGTAGTGCACTTAAGGAGTCAAGTGTAAAATAGTGAGCAGTGACAAAGACTGGAAAAGTGAACAGTGATAGGATTCAGAGGGCCTTCCATGTTATGCTGAGTTGTTTGGACTTTCTATAAAGAGAATAGGAAGCCATAGCAAGATTTAAAAAATACGATTACATAATCTGATTTGGATTTTATGAAGATTACTCTGGCTGCTGAGTGGAGAAAGGACAGTGTAAAGGATAGGCAAATGAGACACGAAAATTTGCCCCATGAAATAGGACATGGGCCGCTGACCTTTCAGAAATTATGACTCCTGTATCCTATATCCCTCCCCTCCATCCCACAGGACTTGCTGTGGATGCCTAATGAATGCCAAGAAGATAACAGGTCTAGATGAACACATCATTCACTGCTGCTTTTAGAAGTACTTGGTCCCAGCCACTGAATGGGTTGGACATTCTACATATGTATATGGCATTACATGGTGTAAACACAGTGCTTAGCATGTGGCGGTGATTAATATTAGATCTCTTTAATAACAGCTATCATTTATTCAGTGTAATGATATACTAGATACTATTAAAATGCTTAAGTGCTCACACATACGCAAAAAAGAGCTAGGCGTTCAACTGAGGGCAGCACCAAGCAGAGACATCCTTCTTGGTCAAAAGGGCTTGGGATGCAGGTCCTGCTGATGTGTGGTCCGTATACCTGGAAGCCTTTCCTGCCACCCACCTGTCAGAATCCGACTGAATCTTCTAGTCCGGCAAACAGGGCAACATCCTGTCTGATTCACTGTAAGGTTCTCTGTGCCTTGCGTGGTGAAGACTGACACCGCCTGCAGGAACAGAAGGCCCAGATGTTAGAAAGAAAGAAAAAGAAAAAGCAGTTTCACAGAGCACAGCGAAAGCTGACCTGGGTGTGGAGCACTTCTGCAGTATTGAATTGATCAGTCACATATGCCCAGGGTCCATGTGGGAAAGAGCTACACTAGGCTGTGACCATGAGCAGGTAAGGACCATGGGGGCATTCCTGGAGGTGGCACCAATTATTCCAGAAACCTTCCTGGGAAAAAAAATCAAGAGGACTGGGTCTTGGTGTGGACTTGGCAGAGGAAGAGGAGTGTCCCATGGGTACTGGCAGGTTTTGGAGTCTGGTGGTCAGGAAGAGGTGCAGCAGGTGCAGGTGGGGAGGTGGTGGTCCCTGGGTCATTGGTTATGGTGACAGGGTACTGTTTGAAACATGGTGACTCTGAGATGACCTGTCTTTCTAGACTGACCTACCATTCATCTGTAGTTCACAGCCGCACACCTGCCACCTGATACCTGGCACCTGTTGTCTCTGAGTCTTCCTGGGATTATGCTGCAGGCAACGGCCTCAGCAGGGCTGCCCTCTGCCCTTCCAGGTCTTTGGTATTTGACATACCAGCCCTGCTAACTGCTCAGGTCTGCTTTCCAGCTTTAAAACCTTCCACTGTCCTCTCTTGTCTTCTGTTGTCTCCTTTATTCTTTAAGCCCTAATGACTATCTTTTTATTTCTTTATTCTCATTTTGCTAAACCTTGGGAAAAGGAAGAGAAACATTCATGGGTTAAATTTGCAATATTCCAGTCATGTTTCAAAAATAGGACCGAGTCTACATGATCAATCAGTGAAAAAATGTGTTGAAACATAGGATATTTTGGAAGTAGGTAAAACAATTTAAAAACTGATTTTTCATTGTGTATGTATTATCTGTTAGAGATGTAGTCAACATTTATTGGCCATTCCACTCCTTTCGTGAAGTGAATAGAGACACTACAGCTTTTATGAGAAATTGTAATAATAAACAGCAGGTGTGTTTCATAAGAAATTTTTTTTTCACGCCACAAATTTCTCTTGGGGTATAAGATAAAGTATTAAATCAAACTGAATAGGTATTATGTATCTGGTGAAACAAATATTATGTGTCTGGTGAAACAAAACTCATAATACTAGAGCAGAATTCTTATCTAATGATATTTTCTCTTGGGGATTCTAGGATTTTTCTGAATACTTTAAACGATTATTATCATGATTTTGTTCTGCATGCATAGTGGTTTTTGAAATTCTTTGATGAAGAATAAAAACTATCAGCAGGCTGACCAGATAAACATTTCTATGAGGAAAAACCGCTACTCTTTCCAGACAAGTGGTTATTTTGTGAAGAAATAGCATCTTGACGATGTACAGTTACCTTTTCAAAGACGTCATTAACCCTAAATTGGACAGCTCTTTCTAGCCTTTCAAAATGTCTCTGATTTACAGGTGGCCACTTGTTCTCTGAAAAGCAGCTTCTCTCTGATGATTGCTTCTGGGTTTAGCCTGATTCATTCGGCTGTAAGGATACCTGAGACAGCTCTTCAGGGAACATAGCTCAGATGGCTGCTTTGGAAAAGCTCCTGCACAATTATGTCAGAGCTAAGATGATGGGTGATTTGCTCCCCAGAAAGCAGAGGTCATCAGTGAGTCCTGAAAGGGCTCCCTCAGTTGTCTCCCTGGGTCCCCTGTCTCTGTCCTAACCCTAGAGGCACTCAGGGACGTTGGCGTGGATGCATGGCGGTCCTTAGCCCACTGCAGTGGTGGGATGTGTAATTTCTCATTTTTTAAAAAAGACGAATAGCAAGATCATTTTGCTATTACTTGATTATTAAGTACTTTACAAGAAGACTTTTTTTTATAGTTTCCACGCGCAATACTGACCTCTATTTTTAATTTTCAACAAATTGCTATAAAATATACAACATAAAATTTACAATTTTGACCTTTTTTAAGTGTACAGTTCTATGGCGTAAAGTGCATTTACATTGCTGTGCAACTGTCATCACCATCCATCTCCAGAATTTTTTATCCTCTCAAGCAGAAACCCTTCAACACTAACTCCCCACCCCTCCTCTCCAGCCCCTGGTGCCCACCACGCTAACCTGTTTCTATAAATTTGATGACTCTAGGTACTGAAGGGAGATCATGCTTTGTGATGGGCTTATTTCACTTGCTGTATGTCCTTCAGGATCATCCATGTTGTAGCAGGTTTCAGAACTTCCTTCCTTTTTTGAGGCTGAGCCATATTCCGTTGTGTGGATAGGCCATCTTTTGTCCATTCATCCACTGATGGACACTTGGGTTGCTAATACCTTTTAGATACCGCAAATAATGCTGCTATGAATGTGAATATACAGATATCTGTTCAAGACCCTGATTTTCAGTTCCTTTGGATATATACTCAGAAGTGAAATTGCTGGATTATATGTTAATTCTGTGTTTAATTTTTTGAGGAGCTAATCATAGTTTTTTCACAGTGGCTGCATCATTTTACACCCCCACCAGTCTCATAATTTTGTTAAGATAGCCTTTATTCATTGTCTGTGTGCTATGGACACTGATAAGCTCTATCTTTGTGGATTTTTCTATTGTGTGGAATCGAAATATAATTTACATACTTTAAGATTGGTCCCTTTAAAGTGTATCATTCAGTGGATCTGTTCACAAAGTTTGTGACACTTACCACAAACTCACTCCAGAATGTATCCATGATAAGCCACTCATTCCTCTCTTTCTCAGCCCCTGGCAGTCACTAATCTACTTTTTGTCTCTATGGATTTGCCTATTCTGTACATTTCATACAATGGGAAGATAGGTGGTCTTTTGTGACCGGCTCCCTTCACTTAATGCAATGTTTTCAAGGTTCATCTATGTTGTTGTAAATATTAGTACTGTATTCGTTTTTAGAGCAAATTCTATTCCATTGTGTGAATAGACCTCATTTTGTTTATCCGCTCATCAGCTAATGGGCATTCAGGTTGCTAGTATGAATAATTCCTCTATGAATGTCCATATGCAAATGTTTGTGTGGCTATTGCTGTCTTGTTGTCTTGAGTGTATGCTTGGGTCATACAGTAATTCTGTTTAACCTTCTGTGGCATTGCCAAACTGTTTCCATTTCACATTCCCATGAGTGGTGTAGGAGGGCTCTGATTTTGCCATGTCCTCACCAACACTTGTTACTGTCTTGTTTGATTATAGTATCCTAGTGGGTATGATGTGTCTGATTGCGGTTTTGGTTTGTATTTTCCTGATGACTAATGATGTTGACCATCTCTTCGTGTGCTTCTTGGCCATTTGTAGATCTTCACTGAGAAATGCCTATTCAGATCCATTGCCCATTTTTAATTGCATTGTCTTGTTACTGCTGACTGGTGTCTGACTTATTTGATCCTCACTGAATAAGAATGGGACTGTCATTGTCTCTTATTGTAGATGAGAAGAACTGAGACTCCCAGAGGCTAACACAGGTGGAGAGCTGGAATTCCACTCCAGGTTTGTGAGATGCCAGCATCTCAGCTCCTACCCACCAGGTGACACTGGTCCTAACTGGGGCTCTTGCCCCTGTGAGATGTCCCCGTGACCGTTGCATGTCAAGGTTGTCTCGGCATCAAGGGTTTTCCAGTTGAATGGCACTTAGGGATTGTGTTCTGAATGCACTTTTTAAACATAACTCTTTAGATGAGTAGCTGAACTTCTGTTTTTAAAACCATCAGATCAACCACATTTCCATCCTCCATTGGCTGTGCTGATGACAGGAAAACAGAGCTTATATGCGGCTTCCTTGAGTTCCTCTATGCCCTGTTGATATGTATCAGAGCATTCAGTGGCTCAGAAGCCTAAAGCATAGCCCTCTCTGGGGTCTGGCCATATTTCTTTAGGAGTCTAGACATTCATCTGAAACCTTGATTTTCCAACCTTTGCGGGCTTGGCAACTCTCTCTCTCCTTTACGTGTCACAGAATTCTTTTGTCATAGTCGAGGTCATAGTGTGTTATAGACTCTTCACTTTTATATGCAAACACCCCAAACATACAATGCTTCATGAACTCGAGCAAGAACTTGTTACAAAGGATTATGAGGGGCCACCCCTGGAGATTCTAGTTCAGTAAGTCTGGGGTGGGGGCCTGAGAATTTATGTCTCCTATAAGTTCCTGGGTGAAGCTGATGGGCCACATATCGGCTCCGCTTTCCTTAGGACCGTGATGCTGGTTGGATCCCCAAGGCTCACTGGGTTACAGGCAATATCCTGCCTGGCTTTAAGTTTATCCAAAAGTTGGTCCCAACCCTTTTACACAACATCCTCATTACTCACGGTTCCCTACTAACTCAGGACAGGCGTTTTACTCTCCCCTGAGCACAAACAGACCCATGCATGTAACTATCTTTTGCCATTATGTTCCCTTTGGCAAGGCCCACCGCATGCACGGCAGGCAGAATTCTGAGAAGGCTCCATATTGTGCTCCCCTGGTGGTGCACCCCTGATGCAATCCCCTCCCTTGAAGTGTGAGAAAAACCTGTGAATATGACAGGATATCACTCCTGTGTTTAACTGCTGATCTGTTGACACTGAGTTAATTAAAAAGGAGACTTCTGGGGTGAGCCCGACCTAATCAGGTGATTGCTTAAAGGCATTGGACCCTCCCTGAAGTCAGAGTGATTGGAAGCCTGAGGGGGGCCTGTGGAGGGGGCCATGTAGCCAGGAAATGTGGCAGAGCTTAGAATCGCTGAGTGGCCCCCAGCTGACAGCCAGCCTGGGAGTGAGGCCTCCGTCCTGCCCCCACCAGGAACTGAGTCCTGCCAACAGCCTGAGGCCCAGATGAGACCACAGCCCAGCTCACACCCTGACTGTGGTGCGGCAACACTGCACAGAGGACTCAGGTAACCTGTGTCTTTATTCCTTACTCACGGAAACTGGAAGTTAATAAACTTGTGTTTCTTTAAGTCACTGTGTTTATGCCAATAGAAAAGGAATGCAGAATGAAGCGAGCCTTTACTTTGCCACCCCAGACCCCAAATGTCTGCTGCTTCGTCATGCAGAGCAGAGGAACCCCCGATCTCGTCCTCCTCCTCGGATTGGGCCCACGCTTGAATGACCAAAACACTCATGGGCCAGCATCCCAAATAAAACATCTTCGTGGTGTATGTACTTTTACCACGAAAAACAGGTCTTAGAAACGTTGAAGGTGCAGTTTTTCTTTCTTTTGGACCAGTCGAATTTTATAGCACTTTCTTGTTAGCAGAACAAACAAATCTAAGTGGTTGAGAATTTCTGTTTTCCATGTATGTCCTGTATCCCAAAGGTAACTGTTCCTTATTGCTGTGCATTTCAGTGGTAGCTTTCCCAGCCTACCTGTTTTGCTCCTTGGGAATGAGGACCAGCTGTCTATCTTACTTCTATGATGTACCATCCTTGGCAAACGACTGGGCTCACAGAACATGCAAAAAATAACACGTGTGGCACATGTACTCGGTTGTACCTCCTCTCCCTCTTCCTGGGGGCACTGCAAGGCTTGTTGTTTATTCAGATGAATATTGTCAGCAAAAATACAGAGTCACACCTCCTTTGAGAGGAAAGGGGCCTAAGAGAGCACCCCATTCCTGTCTCTCACTCTACAGGTAAGCAACAGAACGACAGAGAGCTTCCTTTTAAAAAAAATAAATAGCTCCGTGAAATACAGTTTTAAAACTTCACTGTATCTAGAAGACCTAGAAGTGCCACCACTGAAAAAAATATAATGATTTAAAAATCTTTCTGAAATGCAATAATTTCTGGCGTCAGGAAGTACATGCAGTGTGATAACCAGCAGCCAGGAGACTTCAGTGGAAGACAAAGGGCTCCCTGGGTGGTTTGTCTCTGTCATGTCAGTGTGTGCTGTTGGCTGGGCCCTTACTTATCCATGCCAGAAGGTTTATGCTGCTTGCAAATAACACAAAGAGAAACCTTTCCGCTTAAAACAGAGCCTACGGGGGGCTGGATTTCCACCCATTTAGAGTTTAATAGAATGAAACAGTTCCTAAAAAACTTTTAAACATGGTGTTTGTGCCACGTACTCTGTGAAACCTCAAGACAACAGAGGAAGTTGTTTACATTATTCCAGAGAATTAGGACCTAGTTCTAGAGCAACTGTCTTTTTCCTAAAACCTGGACTGCTTTCGTCCAATCCATTGCAATTATTGGTGGCTTTGCAATATTAAAACAAACAGAAAACAATGAAATTACTGCCCCATCCCCCATTCAAATCTCTTGAATAGCTGTTAAGTTTACTTAAGTTAAATTGCAATGGATTGCAAACTGTGCTGTACAGAAGGTAGAAAATCTGGATTCCATTTCTGTCCTGGCCCCTGAGGGGCCTTACAATTTGCACCAGTCTAACATTTCCTGTGAACTCAGTCTGCTTTTGTGTGAAGTTAAGTGTTTTAACTATTCAGGTGTATCGTGTCTTTAATTTTCTGGGAAGATCAGCATTGACGAGTGGACACCTATTAGGTTGCCAGCCATGATATACCATCACCTTGCTGACTGCGCCTTGTTGGGGTCAGCAAAGCATTCCTATAAAGGGCCAGATGCCAAACACTTTTGTCTCTGTTGTGATCACTCAACTCTGCTGTTGAAGCGCTAAAAGGCTGCTTCTAATACAACTTTATTCTAAATTTTTTTTCATTTTACTAAAGTAGGTGATGGCGACATTTGTGCCCATGCTCCAGTTTACTGACCCCTGTTCCATGGGTTACTTTTCAAGGGCCTGGGATTGGACAAAACGAATGGATGGAGACCTACAGAGCCAGTCTGGTGGTCTTTTAAACAGGTGTGATAGGATGAGCTGTATTTGGCTACTGGAGCTCCTAGTTAAGTGGGTGAACGTGGGCCATTCACGTCTGTGATCTCAGGCTTCTATACCCAAAACGCTAGGATAACTAAAGTGACTTTCCCTGGGCACTGACCACTGGAACCCTCGCCATCTGATGTGCTCCTCACTGCAGCCCCACAAGGCGGCCAGGGTCCTGCTGCCGCACCCTTTACTGTGGCAGGCGAATCCCTGGGGGCGGGGCTGGGCATCAGCTTTTGTAAAGCTTCCCAGGTGAGTACGGCAGCCAAGGTTGAGGAGCAGTGCGGTCAGGCAGGCCCTCTCATGCTCTCCGATGTATGGAGTTCTCGGGGGTAAGCCTGCCGAAGGATACCAGCAAGGAAGTGGGCGAGGCAGGGGTCAAACTCAGGTTATTAAAATTCCAATGCTTGTGCTTTTTTACTCACTGTGTTATTTTGATCCCCCAGCTGAGGTGAGAATCGTGAGCCAGTGAAAAAAGCACGATGTGTTTGTGTGGGGATTTTATAAACAGTGTAGCACAACGGACATCACCGTCACCCCCGTCAGTCATCATTGTTTGTTGTCTGTGGTGCATAATGAATTACCACAAACTTAAAGCAATACCCATTTGTTATATTTTCTGTGAGTCAGAAGTCGGGGCAAGGCTTCTCTAGGTTCTCTGCTCATGGTCTGATGGGGCCTGACTTTCCAATCAAGGTGTTGGCTGGGCTGTGTTCTCATCTGGAGACCAGACTGTGGAAAGATCCTGTTTCAAGCCTCCTTACATTGTTGGTGGAATTCATGTCCTTGTAGCCGTGGTACTCATGACATCTTGCTCCTTCAAGGTCAGCAAAAGGGTGTCCCTGGAGCTAAAATCTCGGGTTTCAGAGAAAGCTAGGGCCATCTTTACAGGGCTGACCTGATTAGGTCAGGCCTGCCGACGGCTACCTCCTTTTTTTAAAAGAAATAGACTTGATTTTTTGGAGAAGTTTTACGTACATAGCAAAAATGAGGGGAATGTACAGAGAGATATTTTCCACTTATTCCTTCCCCTCTATCAACAACATCCCACATCAGAGAAGTACATTTGTTAGAACTGATGAACCTACACTGACACATCCTGATCTGCTGAGGTCCGTAGTTTCCACCACAGCGCACTCTCATACTGTACGTTCTGTGGGTCTCTGCAAATGTCGAGTAGTGAATAGGTAAAGCTCAATTCCCCCGCTAGGAATCTGGCCTCCTGTACCTTGGGTTTGTTCAGCAGCTCCAGTCTTTGGGTTTGAAGGGAACTTCCCTGTGGCAGTTTGCAGTTAGGGGCTAGGGATGGAGAGATGGATCTGAACAGCCCCTCTTCAAGGTTAAGGACCACTTTGAGAAATCCTTCTAACACCCTAGGCTAGGGGTTGGCAAACCACAGCACCTCCTCTTGCCTGTTGTTGTGTGGCCCACAGGCTAAGAATGGTTTAGGCATTTTTAAATGGTTGGAAAAAGATCAAAAGAAAATATTTCTTGAAATGTGAAAATTATGTTAATGTCAGATTGCAGTGTCCAGATAAAAAGTCTTATGAGAACCCAGCTACAGCCACTTGTGTACACATCATCCATGGCTGCACCCAAGGTGCAGCAGTGGGGTTGAGTGGGTGCTATGGTGACTGTATGATCTGCAGAGCCTGAAATATTTACTCTCTGACTTGTTATAGAAAAACTTTGCCAACCACTGCCTTAGGTCATAGGGTAAGTCAAGTGGAACAAAACATGCACAATTTGGAGAAGATGTAGAACAAAACATTCTTCCAATCTGTAAAATAAATAGAAGGGAAGCGTACTCCACTGTGAAGTGGCTTGCAAAGGCTGGTCAGTAACTGGCTATAAAAAGATTGGCGAGAGACTGGGAAACATGACTCTATTTACAGTCAAGTCAGTTTCAGTGTTTGCATCTACCAATGCCAATTCAAATATAGAGATGAAAATGAACAGCGCTACATAATGTTTCTAATTCTGGCAAGAATTCTGGGTAATTGGGGCCATTGGATGTGTTATCTGATTCCATCCATGCCTGCTTCTTCTGGAAAATTCTATGGAGATGATGAAGGAATGGCCCACAAGTTTGAAAGGATACCGAGGCTTGGTTTCACCCTGAAAATAAATCAACCTGGGTGCTGAACCATTTGAACGTGATCAAGATCTAGTCCTCCTTTTCTTCTTATACTGCTGCCTTTTTATCTTAATCAATCGATTGCATTCGTATTTACTCCTGTCAGATATTACCCATCACCCAAGCTGGACTTAACCAAGGCCAGCTCTCAGGACTTGCAGTTTACCAGTTAACAGACATGTCAAATCTCTTGCCCTTATGGGGTTTATAGTTCTAGCAGAGGAGTTGAAGAAATCCATAAGAAAAGTATGTAAAATGCACCACATGTTGGATAGTGAAGAGAGGCAGAAAGAAAAGTCCGGTGGGTGACCAGCGTAGTGTACGTTCAGGCTGGGGTGTGTTGCAGTTCCAGATAGTGGCCAGTGGGGGTTGGGAGCTCCTGAGAGAGGTCCTATGGGTTGGTCTGGATGATCACCCATCATCAACAGACATTGGTGGGTACTTGAGTGTGCCCCGGTAGGCCGGCAACTAGCTCAACTACAGGGGCAAATAAGATGGAGTGGAAATGTCCAGAAGGCACTGGAAAACCTCTCCCAATTCCTACCTTGCTAATCTCAATTTCAAGATAATGCTTTACTGGAAACACGGCTTGTCAAGTGAATTACTGTGATTGAATGAATCCAGGCAGCGTTCACTGATCGATGAAACAGCCACCTCCGGGCTGTGGGACCTAATTTCCATTCTGTGCTCTTTCCTGATGGTGGAGACAGTTGCCGGAGGTGCCTGTTTTCGTGGCCCCGCCTGGAGCTTGCCTGAGCTGTACCTTTTTACGGGCCTAGCACCTCCCAAGTGCGATTTAGATGGATTTAAATAGGCGGGTTTGGTCAACAACTCTGAAACTCTGCAAAACTGAGCTTTCCTTCTTTTTCTTAACTTGTTTTGTACTGATTAAAATACTCAATCATCACCTTAAGGTAATAGCTCCAATTAAGATTCAGTTTGCTTTGTCTGTTCTCTGGAAGTAATTTTGAGTTTATATGCTGCATTTCATTGCTTAGAATAATTTTGAACATGTGAAATGGGTATTAATGTGTACACATAAACATATCTAGATGACTAAAATGACATGAAAAATAGAAAGTATTTAATGTATTACATGTTTATCTATATATGATGTTACATACAATTATGTGTATATGTTGTCCAGTTACATCCACATAACCAGATAACTTATTTGTGGTATATTTGTTTTTAACCAAATATTTATGAGGACACATTTATGCAAAGTGTCTCCCTTGTTTGTTTTGAAAAAAATTTTTTTTAAAGCTGAGTAAGGAAGTAGAGTTTAATTTGTTTCTGGAAAGGAGATGATGTAATTTGGGTAAAAAATAAACAGACTTTCTCATTGGGTTTGAAATGTAATTTATGATATAAATTTGGGGGGAAATGGTTATTGTTCTTTTCTAGGAACCTGAACAGTTTTTAGACGGGCTGTCTGTTTTCTTTGGAAATTAATAGAGATAACACAGTCATTCCAAGGAAAGATAAGGTTCAAAACAAGCCAGTTCCACAGATAGAAACCTCCCCCTCCAGTGGCAGCAGGGGAGGCCTCTTCCCCTCTTTGAGCAGAGTCTCCTTTCCAAAGCTCATTGGTGTCTTTGTACAAGTTTTTATCTTTGTCTTAGAGATAAAAACATCCTAATTGGGTGAAACCTCTCCTTTTTCCCATTTGTAAGTACTACTTGTGTATAATCCATGTCCAAAATTAAAATTTTTCCATATAGGACATAAAGGTCATTGATTTCGTTCCCTTAACATGACTGTAAATGAAGAGCCATCTGAAAATTTCCACTCTTCCCAATTATTATCACCGTGTAGATTTAATTCTCCCCGGGTTCCTGGGTGATGACAGCCCACGGTCATGCTGGGGTCCGGGTCCCTGTCCCTGTCTTACGTTCTGGTCTGGGACACGGCCTAGACACCAGGATTTTTTAAAGCCCTCCCACCCCTGCCGATGACCTTAACACACTGGCATTCTCCCTTGGCAGGAGTATTATCTAGTCACCCATAATCGTCTAATCACCTCATCATTATCGAATCACCAAGAGCCTCAGCAGACTGCATGTAATCTTTGTGATTCTCACCCCATCAATTAAAAGAAGTGATTGTCCTCTGTCAAATGACAAGACAGTCAGCACCTGAGTTGAGTGGACTCCGTATAGTCTTGAACTTGTATTGTTTGGGCATTTTGTTTCCGGGGAGAGTCCGAGATGTGCAGAAGCCACGGAGTGAGCATTTGGGATGTGACACAGGGGATGACAGAGCCGATTTACCTGCGCGAGGAGGTGAGGTGAGGATCGCGTTAACTGTTTCCTTCCACTTCAGCGTCGTGTTTGGGCTCTGGGCACTTTTGATTCAGGGAGAGGAGAAGCCAGGCCAACAGGGCAGTCCTGGGCTGCTGTTGGCATTGCCTAAAACATTGCCAGGGAGCTGAGTGGGCTGTGGACCTGCCAGCCCATCTTCTCCTCATCCCAGTTGCTGTGGGACAGATAGGAGAACGGGCTGGGGCAGCAGATAACTCAGCATAGAGGCCGTCTTAAAAGATCTAACGTGTTGTTCCTAGCCCTACGTCGTGGCTTCTTTATCGGAAACCTAAGGAGATGCTGAGAGCCCCGACCTGTGTAGCAAGAAATAAACTTAAATGAACTCAGAAACAAAAGCACTTAACAGAATGTTCAACACGTAGTAATTGTTCAATAAATGCAAAGGTTATTACTCCTGTCGTACAGCCCTTTATTTCAGATGGTAACAAAACATCGTCTATGATGCTAACACTTCTGTCTTTTTTTCTCTTCAAAGGAAGGTGAAAATTTGGAGATAAGATTAAAAAAAAATACATGTGAAGTATAGGTGTTAATTGGAATGAGAAATTTTCAGAGAACTGCTTCAAATGGTACTCTGTAGCCAGGGGAAGTGGCAGCACTCAGCATTACACTGTGGAGGGCGGCTTCCAGTGTTCAGCCCGGTGTTTCCTGAATGCTGAACTTTGTGCTTGTTTTCTATTTACGTCTCAAATTCCCCACCTACCGTTCTTGTTCTCCACGGCTTAGACATTACCGACAACTTACTGTTCCGCTGTAGATGCTTTTACTTGTATCACTTCTTCAACCTTTGCCGTTCACCCCTCAATTACTCTTGGATAAACTGAGTCCCCTCTTCTGATTCCATTTCTTTCTAAGTCTTGGAAATGTTCTGTCCATCTTTAATAGCATAAAAAAATTCAAGTCCACAGAACTGGACTTACTTTTATCACTGGTCCAGGCATGACCTCAGTTTTGTTCTGTATTCTATTCACTAAATATCATATTGAACACCCACTGAACCCAAGAATTAAGACATTGTTAATGATTTACCCAACCCATACTGCTTGCTTTTCCATCTCCTCGCCCCAGAAGTAACAGGAGCCTGAAGTCTGGATTTTCTACTCTCTTGCTTTTGCTTTCTCTCACCTTTTATCATGTACATAAATTTGTCTAAATAGCATGTACTTTATTTTGTTTGTTTTTGTGTTTTATGTAAAGAGTATCCTATTGGGACTTGCTTTTTTCACTCAACCTTTATTTCTAAGGTTTTTCTGTGATGTAGTTCATTCAATTTAATGTCTATAAAACATTTCACTGGGGAGCCATTGCACAATGAATCATTCATTCTCCTGTCTTAGGACAAGGGGGTTGTTTTTAGTCTTTTACAAGCAGTACTGCTTGGAATGTATTCTCCGTCATGACTCCTGTACATGTGTGCTAAGCTACTCTTGGATCCCAGTCAAGGATGGAATAGCTGGGTCGACAAGGGTGCCAAATTGTTTTCCTAAGAGGTGATACCAGTTGACACATTTATTAGTAAGGTGTATCCCCCTTTAGTCCCTTAGAACGGATGGCTAGCTGATGGAAGAAACAGTCAGTGGCTGGCACTAAGTAGAGCCTGTTCTGATTCTTTGAGAGTCTCTGTGGAGGCAGGCAAAAGGACATTTTCAAGGTTAACTCACCATTTTGCAGAATCACTTTTCCTATCCTTCCGAATATATGTTTGATGTTTGCCTTTCTGGGATCGTAGGATTTAAAGGCTAGAAGCAATTAGAATCGTTTTAGGCTGACACACATCTATAGTTAGGAAGCCAGTCAACAAATGACCTGAATGAAGAGTTGTGTCCCTGGGTTTTCTCTGTTTCTCATTCTCAGGCAGTGGAGGAGACCTGCTCCAAGGACAGGAAGGGATGAATTAGGTGTGGACACCCTAACTCCAGTGGGTGCTCCCTTTTGTAATGAAAGCCAGATGCAAACCTATGTGATTCCTAAGCCACCCATCACACTGTATATTTTTTTCTAGGCTGTCAGGATTACTCCCTAATGTGTGTGATGTGCTCCACAGGGTGGTCTAGTAAAATAATATCACCGTTTCTGTCTGTTAGTAGCAAACCCAGGAGAGACTCTGTTTCCTGTCTGCAGCAGTCAGCCAGAGGAAGAGCTCGGTGGTGAAAAATCGTGAAACCATTTCACATTTGCTTTAGTAAGTTACAGGCCGCCCCTGCCTTGATGGGTACTTACAGTGTATCTTCCGGTGAAAGAGCAATACCTCCATCATTGCATCAAAAATGATGCAAACAGACAACAGAAAAAGCAGGGAACAAAATCATGTGTTGTCTGTAACCACCCGAAGACATTCACTGCTAACATTTTAGTGACTCTCTTTCCAGTCCTTTTAAAAATCTGTATTCTAAGACTATGATTATACCAAATACGCAATTCTGTATTCTTAATTTTTTTCATATTACAATGTATTTCTCCATCTATTTCACGTATTCCTGTCAGAGTATTTAATGGCAGTGTAATTTCTTAAATAATCTCTTCTATCTTCCCCCTTAATATTTCCTTTGTCTTTCAGTCTGCCTCAAGGATTCAGTAACTTACAGCCTGTGAGGTGAACACATATTAAATAGGATCGTGGCTGATATGGTCTATGCTTCTGCAATGGGGGTGCATCCGACATCGTACTAGAAAAAATGTCTGTCTATCCAGTAACCAGAGAGGTAGTTACCTAGTGACATAAATGAAGACATTATGGGGGACTTTTCAGGGGAGGGCCTCTACAGCCCAGTCTGGTGTTCTCAGACCTGAGAACTGGTGAGCTTGTTTAGAACACAGACGCTGGACACCCCCCTCTAACGGATTCTGATCCTCTAGGTCTAGATGGGGCCTGTGGACATACATTTCTACATGCGTCCAGCTTGCGTGGCTCCTGCTGGCCTGTTAATTTGCTCTGGCATATAAAACTGCCTTCTGGTTTATGGTAATGATTTTTACACACTCACCTAATTTTGCTGTTGGTAACTAAACGAAGACAAGCAAGTTAGCAAGCCTTGTGTAATGGTCTCAGACCATATTGTTGGCATCTGTTGTGGAAAACACCAGGTTAACGTAGAATTCAGTTAACATTAAAGATCGCATTCAACTTTCAGGTCCCTTTGCACTCGTTTCCCTGCTTTACTGTGTGCGAGGGATCAAGGTAAAGTTTCTTTCTCAATCATTTGTAATCCCCAAATTAATGATTACTTGTCTTGGCCATCACCAGCTGGGAGCCTTGACTGTTTTGTTTATATGTCACACTAAGTATAAGGCAGAAAGTCTTTTAAGGTCTGTCCCTGTTGAGCACCTGGGGCCTCCTGCTTATTAACTGTGCAAAAAACATCTCTGCTTTGGGGATTATGAAGGAGACAATTTCAAGCTGGTGCGGACCGCGCCCTTTCCCCTAACGGGCTGTGGGCTCTGGAGAATGAAAAACAATAGTCATAAGTGAATTATGCAAATATAATGTGGATTGGGTGGGATCTGATGGTCTCCAAAGGCAGAATGCACATCAGTTGGTGGTCTACAGCCGTGTTCCGTCCTGGGCAGTTGCCTCCGCAGCACATGTGCGCCTGGTGATGTGCGCTGCCCTGAGACGACCGAAGCCGGGAGGTACGGCGCCATGCTCTCTCCCCGTGCTCAGGTGTGCGCTGCCTGCGTTGAGGGGTCCTGTTTGCTGAGACCCTCGAGGATATATGAAAACGGGGCAGTTTACCACTCTGCCTGCAGATCTTCTTTCACATACGTTTCTACATGTGTCCAGGGACAGAAAACCCCCTGGAACGGAACCTATTTATTTTTTATTTTGTCTTCATTCCACCAGGAGTTCTTCTGGTAAAATGGCTTCTGGTTTGATGGGGGCAGAAAGGGTCTTTTCATCTCCCCCAAGTCTTATCGGCCCCAGTGACAAAATAACCCCTTATAAAACACACAAGTGAAAGCATCATTTGGCTTTTGGAGACCAACTTTGTGGACGACTCTGTTCTGCACAGCTGACTCAGAATGCCACGGGGAAATTCAGCCCTGCGTGTTCCCAACAAGGCTGGACTCTTAGGGTGTCCTTAGAGACGGAGCAGCGAGTGTCTTCGCCACGTTGAGCAGATTTAACTCAAAGGGAAAGAGGAGGGAGGGTGGTGCCTTGGTTCTTTGGAGATGCTAGAGTTATCCCTACCAGAAACGTTGTTTCCCTAGCAATAAGAGATAAGAGAAAACGCTCATAAATTTTCCCCACCTCCTCATTTTTAAAAACACGGTGAAGCAGCTGGTGTGGATAACGCAGGTATTCCAGTGTCTAACTTACTCAGCGTTGGTAGAGGGAACATAAATATTGAAGTGTTTGTGCTTTGCAGTTTGCAAAACTGCAGCCTGACAACTCTCTCAAAGCGGAGAGCTTTCCACAGATCCCACCTCTCTACCAGGAATCCAAACAGGATGTTGGCAAAGAGAAAGCCCTGGAAGGTGCGATTCCTTGGCGTGTGCGAAAGAGATAGGCAGAGCAAAACAGTCAGTGGGCATGGGTAACAGAACAACAGAAAGCAGGGCTGTCAGAATGATGGCTCGACAGAAACAAAGGTCCAGCGTTCAGAGCTGTACACCGTTGGCGCTAGGCGAGAACTCTTGACCCAGTCTATTTCTGTGACTCTTTGGTTTTGCATCGGGTAGAGTCCTCTTCCACCTGCTCTTGCTTATTGAGGCTGTCTGTGCCTTTCTGCAGCCTGATGGCTGGATCTTCTGGCCTACCCCAGCTGCATGCACAGTGGAGATGCGTTTCCTGGCTTTCTGAAGCCACCTTACAGGTATAGAAGGGTGCGACACAGCACGGTAGCCTTGGGTCTCAGGTAAAAAGGGCTCATGGGTGAGAATTTCTACACTAGGTCACAAATGGAAAAGAGCCGTGTCCCTCACACTGTAAATGATTAAAAATCATTTCTGGCTTGTATTGGTGCAGAAGGGAAGTCTTGGTTCTCTTTATGTTTCTTGGGTGCCTATAACCTTGTTGTGCTGCATGGGTAAGATATGAGATGTGATCCATGGGGAAACTATTTTAAAGTCAGCGAAAGCAGCAAAGTATCAGGTTTTAAAGTCTTGAAAATGAAATTTGGAATCATTTATATATTTTTATATCCATATCCACCTGGATCACATGTATCTAAGACATACTGACTGATTTTCCCTTTCTAGAAATGAGAGATAATATATTTAAACCCATTCTTTGGTTTATTCTAGATAAGTGACCAGTGAAACATCAGAATTCTATGTCTATAATGAAAAAGATGAGCTAGCTTGGCAGGCAGAAGGGCTGAGCTTTGGTACTTATAAGCCCCAAATGCAGTTTTTATTGTTCTTGGCTAAAGTTCCCACTGTTTGGTGCATCTAAGGTGGCTTTTGCTGAAATTTGCTGCATCCCAGACAATTTCCACTTGTCAAGTGTGACTGATAAACACAATTTAATCTCCTCTCTTTAAGAAATAGCTGGAATGCATGCTGATACTCAGGTTGAAAATGTGTGCAATTTTGCATCTTATGACGGCGGTGAAGCTCATCTCGTTTGGCTCTCCAAGAATCCATGCCTTCCTGCACATTGCACGCACGTCCTCAGGACACCAAGCCTGTGGGTTCCCCTAAGAGGACATGCTCCGCCGTTCAGCTCTGATCAGTCACACTTGTTTATCAGGCACGATGGACAAAGTGGTGGAGAGCCTGAAGATTGATTCTCCAGATGGTGAGCTTTCCAGTTCACACTGATGAAAGCTCTCATTTCCAACTTTTATTTTTTTAAGGGATCAACATATCATTTCATGAATGAACAACTTTGGATCGAAGATAAACTAATTTATTGCAACTCTTGGCAGTGCAATATATGGTTGAAAACATCTGGATTGTCCTTAAATCTCTTTGAATTAATAGCTGAAGGATGGTTGCTCTTTTGGCTATGAACCAATCAATGCATCAAAAATGTGATTTATATTTGCAGCTTGGATTTTGGGAAACTCGTGTAATCGGCCTGATGTTAGATACACACTCAGGCTGTGTTTACATTTTAGGCTATTGTGTACAGCCCCCGGGATAGTGTTGTTCCAGGGTGACAGTGTTCATGCAGAGTGATCACATGACCAGGATTCAGATGCACACGGAGAAAGCTGTGCGTTTGGATGGGGCATCTGAAAATCATTTTCCAATACACATGTCTTTGGCTTCATTCATTGCCTTGCTAGGGTAGTATGAATGAATGTCCATCCGTGATGACTCGACATACTCTTGAAACAGGACAGTCAAAAAATTCAGCTGAAAGATGTTTGGGCCGTATCAGTCCATATTAGTAACCAGAGGAACTTGCGTCAGTGTTATTTGAAAGCCTTTCGAAGATGATGGGAAATCCAGTTTGTGCTACGTTGCATGAATTGGTTTTTCTTTTCTTTCAACTTTGCTTTTATTACATTCTATTTTAAAATAGATGGCAAATAGAGATTTGCATTCCAGCCAGTGTTCAGGATTGGAGGTCTTCGTGTAGAATTCAGCTCTGACGGGGAATTCAGGTCTGACCTGGACTCAGGCATGTGCACCACTTTTCCATTTATTCTTACAGTGATGTGTTCATGTTCTTTGACATTACGTGTCCCCTCTGATTGTCCTGTCCCCTCCTCTCTCTTTTTTCCACATTTAAGCGGTGAGGTTCTTGTGAGCTCATTGCCTCAGTGCACAGAAGAAAATGACGGGAAGGTTTCTTCTTGTCTTTGGTTTCTAGGAGCCAAAGATTCTCAGGAAAATAGAGAAATATTTCCAGACAGAAAATTTGAGGGTCAAGGAGAGACGGTTCTCCCAAGAGACTAGAAAACATTTGGTGGGGCCCAGGAGGGGAAGAAGAGGGAGTGTGCGTGGAGGGGCTTGCAGGGATGGACCTCACTCCCCAGGTGCTCCCTGCAGGCAGACGGTTGAGTGGGGACCCTGGTGCGGGGAGGCTTTGCAGGTGCTGTAGAGACTTAGATGACCTGCTGACATCAAGAGTACCAGCATCTGGGGAACCCCTACTCCAGGTGTGGCCACTGGGAGGCCCCAGCACGGCTGGCTCTCTGTTCACACCAGGGCCAGTGAGGCTACTTCTGGGAGCCAGGAGTGCCGGGGGAACTTGGCGACCCACGATTCTCAGGTGGGTCCGGGTAAACACCCTCTCTCTCAGCGCCCAGTCTTTTCGCATGAAAGCTCTGACTCAGCTTGGAAGTCACACTGCGTGTTCAGTGTCTTTTGTAGCTCTGCTGTAAAATGAAACCCTGTCGAGAGAAATCTGAGGGAAGCAGAGAGAAGGTAGAGGGGAATGTGGGATGTGAATGATGGCCTCCACAAAGATGTCCCCAAACTGTGAATGTCACTTTACGTGGCATGGGAGTGCTGAGGGTGCCCGGTGCAGGCATGAGGCAAGGCCTTGCTGAGCTGTGCCCGCCGGGAGTCCTCCTTTGCCTTCCACAATGGGTCCCTGTAGCTGTGGTAGGCCAGGGAGTGGCCGGCTGCCTCAGGGACAGCCACAGACTGTGCGGACGCAGAAGGCATGTCGCCTGAAAGAACAGGAGAGGGAAAGTACTTTAGGACAGGTCTGTAAGTGATGTTAATCTTGGGTCCCTCCAGGAAAGATTTTTCAAACGTGTGCTTCAGGGTAAAGTGACCACAGTTCTTTTTTTTTTTTTTTAAATACCTCCTTTTCTGAAGAGTCCTTTTCTTTTTAAAACTGCTTTTATATTTACAGCCTATCTCTATTCCATAAACACTGGTGTGGCGGTGGGTGAGGGTGAGCCATGTGTTTATGACTTCCTGCTGTGTCCTCGTCCACCTTGCCCGCCTCCGGCTGGTGTTTTGTGTCTCTGGCTCTGTCTCGGGAGGCCGAATCATGGTGCTTTCCCCAACAATGCTCGTGCAGGTGCCACGCGCTCCCTCAGTCTGGCCTATCTGCCTCGGGATTTAGGATTTCTGGACTTGTGACCTGGACAGCCCCTGGGCCCCTGACCCTTGCTCCTGGAGGTAGGACCTTCACGTTCTTCACCCTCTGCTGCCCTCCAGATGTTCAGGTGCTCTATTGGGTTCTAGCATCTCCTTGATAATTTGGGGGCATTATTACAATTATGTTACCTTTTTAACTAAACTTTTCATTGTAAAATGAGCCATGAATACAGAAAAACCACACAAAAAAGTGCCTAAAGATTACATGGCAGGCACCCTTATAAATACTATGTGTGTCGGAAAGTTGAACATCGAGGAACACTCTAAAAGGGCACCGCGGGCCCCTTCCCAGTTTGACCCCTTTCTATGCCCCTCCCGCATGCATACACCATGCTAACTTCTGCAGGAACTATTTCCTTGAATTTCTGTATGGATCTGTCCCCCAGATACACATCCTGGGACATGATAGGTTCCATCTACTTTTGTAATGTGATGATTTTTAAACCCCTTTTCATGTACAATTTTGTCCTCCATTCCTATTTGCTGCTGTTATTGTTCCTTCCCATTTGTCTGTCGAGAAGTGCACTGCTGACCTGTTGAGTTTCCCAAAGTCTGGGCTTCGCTGATTTTCTACTCCTGGGAGGATCAGTATTTTCCTCCATCCTGTGAATGTCCTACAGCTGGATGTGGGGGTTCGATCAGGCCCATGTTTAGTCTCTTTGGCAAGACTACAGGTGCTGTGAAGTTGTTTCCTCAGGATCTGCAATAATACCTGAGTTTCATTCATTTCTTGTGATGTTAGCAGCTGTTAACATTGCTAGGTCTGTTAATTCACTGGAGGTGGCAAAGGGTGGTACTCTAATTCTATCATTTTGTATTCATTATAATTGTAATAACATTATAAGACATCCCTTATTCTCATCTACTCTTTTCTTGCCCACTGGTAAAACTCACATTAAAAAAATATTTTAAAAAAACAGGCTAAATGCTTGATTCTTCAGCTTCACAATTTTCTTGATCGTGCATTGATTTCTTAAGCTCTTTAGCAAGTGATCAATTAATTTTCAAAGATTTAACTGTGAATTCCTGGTTTTAAACACATAGGTTTCCATCCTTTGCAGTTTTCATCCTAACTGGAGTTCAGGTTGTCCAGTCTGGCCAGTGAGAGCCTCTTTGTCTTGACTCTTCCCTCATTTCGCCGTATTTCCTCTAGTCATCAATGGCTTTCTTAATACTAACTACGACAAGGTCTTTGAAGCCGTTTTGTACATTTTATGTCTCAGGCTAGGAACTGGCCATTTCTCCAAAATTTCCAAAATGTTAGTCTCTTTCAGTGGGAAATGATAGGATAAGAGCACAACCTCGCTGCCAGGAATATTCGTTCCTATTGGATAGTCATTGTTTCTAGGATATTACAGTGGACAGAACTGGAATTTGTTCCTAAAGATAAACTACTTTATGAGTTTATACTAATGCTTGAACATTTCTTCTCAACAACATTGGGAAGAATAGAATTAGAATATACACAATTACCCATTTGCTTGATCTTACGTCACACACACAACAGTGTCAAAATAATACTAATGCCACCACTATCGATATAATTACTAAAAAGAGTAAAAAATTTATTTTGGGGGGGGCATCTGTTGTCCTGATACTTTCCTCATTTTTTAAAGGTTGTACTACACAGGTAACCCTTGGACAACACAGCTTTGAACTGTCTGGGTCCACTTATGCACAGATGTTTTTCAATAAATATATTGGAAACATTTTTGGAGATTTGCAACAATTTGAAAAAACATTTCTTTTCTCTAGCTTACTTTATTGTAAGAATACAATATATAATACATATGACATACAAAATATGTTTTAATTGACTTTTTGCTACCTGTAAGACTGTTGTTCAACAATAGGCTATTAGTAGTTAAGTTTTGGGGGAGTCAAAAGTTGTATGCACGTTTTTGTGTGCAGGGTGGGCACTCCTAACCCAGGCTGTTCAGCATCGACTGTATTTACATTGTCTGAATAGACAGCCATCGATCACTTGCTGTGCTCTCTCCCTTTGAACTCTTGCTTGTTTTTGCTTATAAGAAATTATATATTTAATGCTCATTCAGTAGCCTTGTGTTGATGTCACTTTTGCTGAATATGAAGATTTGGGGTCATGTTTACCTTCCTTGAGTATCTCAATTATATTACTTCATTTTTTATTGCAGTAAAGCCTTGCTGTCAAAAATCTGATAATGATCTAATTTTATCGTCTTTATATGTCAACTTCTGTTTTTGCCTATAAAGTCACAGGATTCTTTTCTTTTTCTTTAAAATTCACAAATTTTACAGGACAATAGCATCCTGGTGGCTGTACTGAGTCAATATTCTCGGCACGTCATGCTCGCCCTTCCAATGCGTCATTTCGCATCTTTATTTTGAAAAACTTTCTTGAGTTATAATGTTTTGTATTTGTGGGCTTGCTTTGGTTTCCTTCTTCAGGGATTTCTATTGTTAACGTGTTGTGTCTTCTTTGCTCATTTAAGTATTTGTCCCAATCTCTCAAATCCTTTCATCTCTTCCAGGTTTTTTTCACTTGAAAATTTCCTACTTCTTATCTTCTCACCAGTCGTTATTTGTTATCATTTGCTCATGTTTTTTTCTAGTTCTTTCCTTTCTTCTGAAATGTTTTTCTTATTCGCAGTTTGAGTTCTGTCATGTGATCCCTGAGAGCTCCTATTTCTGACCTCTGTTGTATTTTCTGGGTGTGTGTCATTTTCAGTAGCGTCTCTTAGCTCTCTTTGAAAGAGCAATTACAGTTTTAAAGTGCTTTATAAGGATGTATTTTCTGGCGTGCTTTGCTTGTCTGTAGAAATGTTAATCTGCTCTGTATGGTCTCTTTTCTTACAATACATTCAAATAAGATTCAATTATGATCCCTTTTTATCGTTCCTTTTCACATGAAACTATATTTCCTAAACTTTTAGACATAGGTGTGTTCAGAATCGCTTTGTAACTTCACAGATCTACCCATTCGGTTGCTTTCATGAAGATTTAAAAGGATTTCTGAGTTTGCTGGCCATTGTCTTTCCTGTCTGTCTTGGCCCTGCCCTGCTCGGTGTGGATTCCACTCCCAGTGTGGGGGCCCTGTCTTGAAGGGAACCTGGTGGGCCGTTCCAAGAGTGTGTGTGGGCCAGACGTCCCCAGCCCCTTCAGGCTTGCGTGGATGTCTTGCACTTATTTGCTACTGAGTCAACCAAAAAGTCCTTCTCAGTTCTGGCTGCTGTTCTCAAATCAGCCCATTCTGCTGGCTGGTACCAGCCGAAGGCTCTTTTGGGTTCTTTTGTTTCTAGGTCTGCCACATTTCCTGATGCTTCCCTGGATTTCCTCCCTCGCAGACGCCGATGCTCCAGCCCTGCAGTCTGAGGTGCATGGATATTTGGTGTCACTGCACTCTGCTGTGAATATGATGCATGCACTCTTAGTTTTGTTATCTGCTCATTCCGTCCATTTTTATATGTATTTTGGGGACTCGTGCTAATTATGCCACAGCTGTGGCCGCTTCTTCCCCACATCTGATTGGAATGTTATTAATTAGTGACCATGCATGAATTTAATGAGCACAGTCACAGAGACTTAACAAATGAGTTTAAACCTTATCCCCAGACAGGCATTGCAATCCCCTGTTACAACCTAGTAGAATTAACCCCCAAGCACAGGCAGGGTTAAAGAGCCCGAGCAGGCAGTGATCTCAGTGTGTGTGTAAATGCCCGGGAGGGAGGGGGACAGGGAGTGCGCGTAGGGGTCCTCCCGTCCTCACACACGCGGTGCTTCAAGAAGCAACCCCTGAGTGCCAAGTCCGTGCTCAGCACCGTCCTGGAACAGGGATAAGTGGGGAGAGCACATGCCTCCCATGCGCTCTCATTCTGGGGAGAGAGCTGAATTTGGGGTCAGGAGGATTCATCAGTGTTGAGCAATGGAAGGAACAAGCTATTCCTTTTCCTCCAGACCGAAAGAGATAAAAACAGCAGAAAAAATAGCAGTGCAGGGTCCTGTGCTAGGAATGCAATTCAGCCCTTCCTGGGGCTGGATTTTTCCCTGTTTCTCTTTGTGCAGTGAAAGATGCAGGATTTAAGGGACTGGTGGCCAGAAATAGACCCCTTTTTTGTTTCCAGCCAGCCCAAGAGATGTGAAAGGAAGGAAGCACTGTGGTACACAAAACTGCTATGCATTGTCATCATTGGCTTAGACCCTGTTGTTTCAGAAAGCTAAATAGACGTGTGTGTGTGTGTGTGTGTGTGTGTGTGTGTGTGTGTGTGTGTGCGTGTGTGTGTGTGTGTGGGATGTGGTGCCCAAGCCCAGTAATTATCCACTGAAAAATCTGGGAGAATAATTAGCCCTGGCCACACCCCACCTTATGGAGAGGTGAGGCTCTCAGGCAGCCCTGCGGGCAGGACTCTGACACAGAGACACAGTGGGCTGAAGAGTTGGTCCGGAGGCTCTGCCTACTGCTATTTCAGAGAACCCACGCCTAGGAGCCCAGCAAATCCGTCTCCTCAAGTGTGCCTCGCGAACAGCTGGGATGGAGGGCAGTGTGGATCAAAGTGTAGAAACAGTCTTGACTTAGTCTCGGCGTGGTAACTCAGGGCCCCTCCTCTCAGCTGGGCAACACTGCAATACTAAAAGCAAATACACCCCCATGGACCTGCTTGGCCATGAGACGTGTTCACTTGGAACAGTTTTCAAATGTTCAGGTGTTTTATGGTTAGTGAGACTGATTCCCGACTTCTGTTATTTTCAGATAGTCGCATGTTCCATGGTTAGGGAGCAGTGACTGTCTTCTCCCCTCTGTCATTCTGCCATGATGCTCACTGCTAGATCGAGGCAGGAAGAAACGGCCTGAGGGCAGAAGGACACTGAGAGAAAGAAGGGAGGGACAGGATTGATGACAGAGAGGTCCCCTCCTCAGCAGAGGCAGGTGTAGGGCTGGGGTAAGTGCGTTATGCAAGGTTTGCTCAAAAGACAGCTTTATTTGGACCATGAGACAGTCTCCTTTTGTGAAGCTGGTTACATTCAAAACCAGCCAGTTGTTTTTAAAAACTCTTTTAACCTGTTTCAGAGCCACACACATCAGAATAAAACATTTAGGAAAACAGAGCTTTTCAGAAAAGTTAATGCATTAGGTTTGGCAAACTTGGGTGTACTTAATAGAAATAGCCTGAGTGTAACAGTACAAAATAAATGAGAAACAATTTAGTGATATATATATAGCCTTATTTGCTTATTTACAGATTTGCAAATTGTCCCCACAATCTTTTCCAATAAGGCCAAAGATAAATGTAGATGGTATTCAGGCATGGATAAAGTGGAAGGCTTAATATGATTTGACAAGGTCCAATACATGAGTAACAGTTGCAGACGCATAAAAGATTGTTTTGGATATTTGTGTTTCTTGCACTGACTCTGTGTGTGTGTGTGTGTGTGTGTGTGCGTCTCTGGTGCCCTAGGCCTGTGGACGCTGCAGGAGTCAAGGCATAGAAACTCACTGGAATTATATTTGCAAAGATTCCTTTTTATAGTCATCACACCCTGGACCTGGGTTTTAATAATGAAATTTCTGTTTAGGTGGAAACTGCCATTCAGGCATCTGCAGCTATTTTCAGAAACATGTGGTATTTGTATAGACGCTGAGGCAGTGGGAATCTTATTTTATATACAAGAAAGACTGGGACGACGAGATAGTGGATTAGAAGCACGCGTATCCTGCATTTTGTCTCTGAAAGAACCATGTCAGCAAGTTTCTTCAATAAATGATTTTCAGACAGCTTTTTACTGGGCACCTGTTGCGTGCCAGGGACTATACGCTATTCTCGATCTTAGTTGATCTGCTCCCTTCCCGCGGCTGGGAAATGAGGAATGCCGAGCAAGTGTTCTGGGAAGGACACTGCCTTAGGGTGGGAGGGAGCCTTATTCCCTCCAGGGATGATCCAAACATCATCATGATTCAAATAAAAAGGAAGCCAGTGCTGTAGGCCACATGCTGCACAGTTCCTGGAGTCAGAGCACCACTGCTCCTGGGATCTGCCTTTGTGAGAGGCCCGGGAGTTCCCTGTAACTAGGCGTGATTGGTCAATTATTTGGCATCCACCGCCACACTCAGCGTCACGGAATTGCCTCTCTGCAGTTGCAGAAGTACTCCGGAAAACGTGAGCTAAAGGGAGAAATGTTTCATGACGACGGGAGAGTGTGAGGGAGAGGCAATTTCCGACTGATTATTCAGAAACCAGTCGTCAAATTCTAAGAATTTAAGAAATATAGGTTAATCTCCAGGCTTTCTGCCAGCACCTGGGAAGGTTGTAGAGGGGCCACATTTTAAATGCCACCAGGGTGGGTATATTGAGTTTAAAACTACTCCATTGTGCTCTTGCTGAAAATAGTCCTGGACGCCGGGGCAGTCCACTGAAATGCGGTTACAAGTATGTGAGGTCCAGCGAGGCAGGGCTTTTACGGAGGGGCAAACTGATGTCCTGGAATATATTTACCAGCAGAGTGTCATGTCAACATTTTTTGCTAAAATGCCTCAGTTTAAAAGCAGTTAAAGAGCTTTCCGTAAAGCTCCCTGCGAGAGGGGAAGCTAACTGGCTGGAGATGTCAGTTCTTTGGCATCATACTAGCTTTGAGGGCCATCCTGGTGCCGTCTCAGACTCTGTGTCCTCTCCCCTCACTCTGCCTTTCATCTCCGGAAGCTCTGAAGCCCCTGTCACCTTTGATCCTTTGATTTTGATGTGCTGGTCTTGAGTCATTGTTTGATTTCTTGGAAAAGGTAAAAAAGGCTTAAATTCTGCATCTGTTCTCTTTTGACGCATTCTGTGCAGTTGTTTAATGCTGCTCGCTTGTATACAGCAGGGGCAGAGCTCGCTAGGAACGTGGTGGGAGCCCACGTTTGAGGGGGATCAGTGGGTGTGGGAAAGAAGTTGGGCCCGTGTGAGTTCTTTGTCCACAGGCTAGATCTCTGTTTCTCCTTGTCTCCCTGCCTTTCTCTGTTTCTCTCTGTTTTGGTATAAAAAACCCCAGGAAGCTTAACAAACTGCAGGCATCAGTTAGCATGTTATGTGAGGAGCCTGAAGCATGTGTGCCCTGGGTCTGATGTGGCAGGTTAACTGCAGTTTTGGAAATCGCCACGCTGTCAGGTACATTGGGCCCTGGAGTGGGCAGCCCCGCGGAACACCGAGTTCACTTGCGGAGCCGTAGATGGTATAAGGAGGGTTATTCTTAAATAGCACCAACCGTGTTCTGGGGCAAACTGTATTTCCTCAAGCAACGTAGTTTTTCTTAAAATCTGACTATCCACATGAGTTAGGAGAATAAATGCTACAAACACCGTTCATGTACAAGAGTTAGCTGTACAAGAGTTAGCTGAGCGCCTGTGTCTCACACCTGTTGATCAGCCATTAATTCCTTGGCTGGTCCAGCCCTGTGGCAGATTCATCATGCTGGAGTAGGTCCCAGGCATGGTGTGTGCAGCTTCAGGCAGGATGCCGTGAGGGGGAAGGGGCCTTTGGCTGGTGCTCGAGAATGCGTCTGTGAGGCACGTTCAGACTCTTGCGGATTAAAGCCACCTCTTCCCTCTTCCCCGTGGAAAGGCTTTCAGAACTGGTGTTTCCACGCTTTCCTTCCCAGGAGTAAGCACGTGGGGGGAAGGTTCTTCTCTGGAACCTGAGAGCAAGCCAAGGGGAGCTCTAGAGCGGTACTCTGGCTTTCAGGGTGACCGTGTGAGGGACAGGGCACCCCAGAGCCGGGACCAGGACTCTTCCCAGGTCCAGACAGGAAGTGTTTCAGGCTTCAGCAGTCTCTGTGCTCTCTGTCAACCCCTCAGTGCGCCATTGTAGCACTAAGCAGTCCCAGATGACACAGCAAACAGACGTGGCCGAGTGCTGACAAAACTACGGGAACGGGCATGGCTCCCGTCTTGCCTCTGGGCCCTACCTGGTTGATCCATACTAACAGAAATCATGCTGGAGGCCATGGGATGATAAATCATACCAGTCCTTATAATAATAGTTGTAAGAATAACAATTATTAAAATATTATCATCTTTGTAATAATGTTACTGTTGTTACAACCCTTATAACACTAATCATGTACCAGGTACTATTCTAAGCATTTGACATTTGTTTACAAAGTTGGACAAGGTTCACCCTAATCTAATCTTAGAACACATTTATCACTGCCAAAAGGAACTGCATTTGCAGCAGCCATCACCTCCCATATCCCCATACTCCAGGCCTCTGGTGATCACTTAACTATTTTCTGTCTCTGGATTTGACTAGTCTGGCCATTTCATATAAATGAAACCATATGCACTGTGTCCTTCTGTGTCGGCTTCTTTCACTTAGCGTAACAACTTCAAGGTGTACGTGTGTGTTAACATCTCTCAGCGCTTCCTTCCTTGTCATTAAGAAACAGCCTGGCACTGTTTGTTATTATGTGGGGATAGATCATACCTTGCTTCCTCGCTCATCAGGGGAGGCTGTTTGGATTGCTTCCACTTTTTTCCTATGTGCAATGCTGCTGTGAGCATTTGTGTAGAAGCTCTTGCGTGGATATGTTTTCATTTCTTGTGGGTCTACATCGAGGAGTGGAATTGCTGGGCCATGTGGGGACCAGACTTCAGAGGGGCTGCCAGTCTGTTTTCCGCGTTCATCCCCGAGTACCTATGCTTGCGAGGGCTGCCTGTTCTCGAACCCTATCCCCTGTTTTTCTGTGGACACAGTCACACTCATGGCGGGATTTCCAAACCTCAGACCGAGACAGCTGCGCTGCTGTGCCGCACCAGCAACAAGGAGCTTTTTCTTGTGAGGTGGGGGCCTGTATCCCACTCCTAGGGATTCCTGCTCTGAGACTGTGGGAGATATCTTTCCCCTTAACTGAGCTCAGGTACGAGATTCACAGTGAGGTTTAATTACCCTTGACCTTTCAGATTCCTAAAAAGGGTAACGGTTTGCACAGTGCACCCACGTCCTGTTGAATGCATTGATAATTTTCTCCGACAAGCCTCATACCCAGTGTGGTCTCTGTCTTTGCAGCTGTCCCATGTCCCACGGTGTCCGCTCCTCCCCATCTCTGGTCCTTCTGTGGTGCTCTGGATGTGTGTGGGTCTGGGCCAGTACCTGCAGTGTGAGGGACTTTAGTTGTGTGCACTGTGGACTCCGATGGAGGGGGTCACACTTCAGTTGACCTGTTCTTAAATGTCAGCTTCCTTATTGTAGCGGTAATAGTGCAGTAAGCGCTCTGCTATATATTCCTGCTGTCTGTCTTTCTGGATTACCTGACATGAGTTACTTGATTTTTATAGGGGAACTTGAGAAAGGTCAATGCTTGTAGGGCAAAGAAAGGTTTAGGACTGTCAACACTTGTGTGTGTATGTACGTGTGTCGTAGTGCATCTGTGCATGTAGGTGGTGTGTGTGTATGCTCTATGTTCAGTGTATATGTGTCACGTGTGTGTGTTGTGTTTGTGTGTGTATGCACACATTTTGTAGTCATAACTGAATAAAGGATGCAGGAGACATCGGAAAACCAGTTCTGGGATGCTGGGTGAGACACAGCTTGTATTTGGAGGAGCAGTGGACTGAATCTTCCCTGGAATCAGTGACACTGGAGTTCAGTTCAGTAGACATCTGCAGCGCTTGGCAAGGAACACCTTAGCTTCTCCTCTGGGACTGCTCATGACAACAATGTCCGCAGTGTGCATAAGTCAACAGGCAGAAACAACTGGCTTCCTTGTCAAGGTGCCCATTCGAGCTCTTTTGAGGCAGTTTATGTGGCCGACTGGCATGTGCCCCTGCCAGGCCCCAGGGCCACCACAAGCAAAGGATCCAGCCCCACCACACTTCGTGAGGGGCTGCCGGAAGGGCCCCTCTGAGTTACTCCCAGCCTTACACTCAGAAACATTGCAGACACATGCGGGGGCCACATGCCTCTCCTCCACTCCTGACAGTTTTGCTACTTTCACATATAGATTCCTTGGGTCCCAAACTTGGTTCTAGTGACATTATACTTGTAATATGATCATTTTATTCTTTAGCAACATAAGGATGAGTTAAAAATGGTTTTGATGTCATTGGAGTTAATTGATGCCTCAGAAGAACTAAGGGAGTGATTTTCACTGAGAACTATATGTCAGTAAGTATTTAATAATTTGAAGGTGTGATCCACGAACAGTCATTTATTGACACCCTTTTCATTTGTGTTCCCTTACAAAAAGGACCCGAGGTGAGGATTTAGTGCAAGTAGAAAACATTGGGACGGGGGTGAAGAAACAAGAAAGAGAAGGGAAGGCATCTACACGGTGGAATGCCATTAAGCCAGGCTGCCGCGGGTAACGAGCTTCATGCCCTGTGGGAACTCTCGGGGACGGTGCAGGACATGCACCCTCCCAAGGACCAAGGGAGTTGGGTGTTTATATACCAACATACCTCTGTGGGCTGCTGGGACAGTTGTAATTGTCCAGCATTTTGGGCCTGCCGGTGCACAGCCCAGTCACTAGGTGGAGCCCTCTGGAGGGAAGGAGCCAGGGCTGCAGGTGGGGCCCCAGGCTCTGCTAGGATGCCCTGCAGTCTTATCAGAGTTGGAATAAATATGCGGGGTAAGTATGAAATTCTACTGAAGCAACTAGAAAGTCAGAGAATGGCTTGTTTTTGCAAGAAAGACCATAAATAGAGGAAGGGATCCCGAGAGGGACTTTATAATGGCTGCCGTGTTTGGAAAATGCTCCTCAAGGAAAGGGCATTTAACTTGTGCTTGGAGTGAAGCGAAGACTTGGGTCTGTGGAGGAGAGAAGAGGAAACTCCCAGGCAGGAAGAAACAGCAAGAGCAAAGAAAAGCGGGTGGCTATTCACCAAGGTATGTCTTGCTGGGAAGGAACTCGGGATGGCTCAGCGGTGTTTCTCTGAGTTCTGTGAGCGAGGCGTGGGGTGCCTTTTTATTCCAGACTGTCTTTTCAAGGATGTTTTTATAAAGAATAGCTTGGGAGGCTGTGATTGCATCTCCCTCTGCAGCAGAAGGCAAGATAGCTGACTCTGCAGGACTGTAAATATAACGCCTCCGTCCAGGACAAAGACCAGGCAGGTTTCCGCACCTTAGAAAAAGTTCAGGTCGCCTAAGCTCTGGTTGCCTTTCCTGTCAGACAGCCACCACCTGTGTGGGCGTCCCCTGGCCTTTGCATTGCCTGCTTGGACGAGGGGCCTGGGGAACGGACTCGGGTAATGACACGCTGGCTGCCGCTGTTGGTCAATAATAGAGTCCTTTGTCCCTGGCCCAGCAGTGTTGTCTTCCACCGGCATCTCTGAGCCTGGGGCAGGTGTACTTGTTTGCTTCATGTACGTAACATTTCGGACCCTTTGCGGTTCTGGATAGTTCTGAGTACCGTGACCGAGTACCTGATCTCCTGTCTCACAGCATCCCCACCAACTAGGGGTTGTTACTGTCGTCCACAGTTTACATCTAAGGAGCCTGAGATGCATAGAGATGAAATAATGTGCCTGAGGTCCTCAGGTGGTAGACCAAGAGGCCAGTGTCCAGAACTCGGGTGCTGTGGCTTCAGAACGTGCTCGTTGCCCCGCACGAGCAGCTCCCCAGGCGTGCGCTTGTGGGCCGTACCGCTGTGCAGGTGAGGGTGGCACACGTGGGGCACATTTGGAACAAAGTGGCCACTTGGCCTGGTGGGAGGGAGTCGGAGGAGGGAGAGGCATGGAAGGGAGGCTGCGATGTGGCGGCCTGAGCTCACAGTGACATTTAACTTAACAGCCCCAGAGGAGGGGCAGGACTTTAGTTAGTGGAATCATGTTATTTAGAAAGAAGTGCTGGAACTTCTTATCTCCAAGTTGGTGTAGTGTTCATCTCGCTGCTTCCCAATCCCGGACTGGCGTGACGATGGTGTGTGTCGGGGTGAAGGAGGGTATTTCAGGCAAGGTAAACAGTGTTGGGAAGAACAAAGGGGCTTGGGCCCTTCACAGTCTCCGAATCCCTGTCTGTTTCTGTTTCTCTCTGTGTCTCTGTGCCTGTTCCTCTCTATCATCCATCCACCCATCCATCCACCTACCCACCCACCCACCCATCCATCCACCCACCCACCCACCCACCCATCCACCCACCCACCCATCCATCCATCCATCCATCCATCCATCCATCCATCTAACCATCCATATGTATGTATATATGTGGGATCTGTAAAGGAACCTCTGTTAGAATTAACATAAACTCAAATTGTGGGAAGGTTCACTTGGCTGTTTTCCATCTACCTGCTCTGCAGGCCTACTTTTGCTGCCTGTAAACAAACTATAAATATGTATCACCTGTTCAACCATGTGCTCTTTTCTTGTTACAGTTGAGCAGGCAGTCAGGTTTGTATGAGCTGCACAGTGTGTGGGTGAACGTGAGTGTCTGCTGTAAACCGTGGCGAGTATTTGGTGAGTGGGAAGCGGTATTAGCGTGGGGCCGGGGCGCTGTGTTCTAAGTCCAGCCCAACTGAGAAGGAGGGCGTCACCTTTCTCTTGACCCTCAGGCAAGGAATTGACCTTCCTAGTTTTTTTGGTTCTTGTTTGTTTGTTTGTTTTTCTTTTGATCAGCTGCCCAGGAAAGCAAGAATCGAAAACAGTGTAGTCAGTTGGACCCTGAATCTCACTTAATCCCAGAATGGCGTTTGGTTTTGGATGGGGAGTGGGCCGCCCAGGCCAGAACAGAATTATGTACCTGGAGGGTGTGATGGGAGGGAAGAAGGAGATGAGGGAGGAGGACCTTGGAGGAGGCTGTCACAGTGCCCCTCTCTTGCCACGGGCTGTGTCTCCAGTGGTGGCTTTATTTGGGCAAACAAGTTCCTTTCTTAACGTGAGTGCCGCTGGGAGGGTGAAAGAAGGTGACTGATAACAGGGCACCATCTGCCTCACCAGATCACTGTTTCCCGAGGTGTGTTTCAGCCTCTACAGCAGGAAGGGAAATTTAATGTTCTTCCTTGGGGCTGGGGCCTGTAGTTCTGAAGTGTGGGATGCCAGGGTGGGAGTGCCAGGAGGCCTCTGGTCTCGGGGGATCCAGGATGGAGTTAGCATTGACTGGGCACCTACTGTGACCTCACCCTCAGCTGGGCTCTTTGCAGGAGGTAGATTTTCCGCAGACCCTCAGAGGCGACACTCGTTCCTGCAGTGTGCAGGTGAGCAGATGGGCTAAGACAAGCGGAGGTACTTTGGGAAGGCAGTCTGGCCCTCCTTTTAACTGGTGAGATGTCTTTTCTTATAGTCTAAGAGGGAAAGGAAGTGCTAAGAGGTGGGAAAGAAAAGCAGTGTAAAACGTGGTCTGTACCCAGTGCCGAGGAAGGCGGAAGGGCATTTATGAAGCACTTACCATATTCCAGGTACCCGTGAGCAACGTGCATCTCTCTTTCAGCCTTATGATGAGTCTGTGGCACATTATTTCCGTCGTGTGTGTGAGAACAGACACTTTCTGAGAAGGTAAATCATTTCTTCAGAGTCACAAAAGTAAACGCTAGAGCTGGGAAGGGAATGTAGATTGTCTGACTCTGGACAAGATATTGGCCAACAGAGGTGCCCAGAGCTGGCAGCTGAGGCAGAGAGAGCATCGTACAAATGGGTAAAAAGTCAATAACCTCTTTACAAAGCCATCAAACCCAACAAGAGAAGGGAAGAGGTAGCTCTAAATGGAACTCATATAAATAAAGCAGATTGATTTTTGTGGCAAAGGGCAGATAGGCAAGTCCTCCACTTATTGGTCCCAGAGGTTGTATAAAATATTGGAAATATAGGCACGAGCTACTTTCTTTAATTTGTGATCATGTAGGCATGTTATGGTCATATCACCCATCACCAAGGATTCAATTAATGTGGCGCAAATGCGCTTGAGACTGGTGACCACGGGACCCGCTTCTGTGAGGAGACGGGGAGCCTGGAGGGAGCAGGACGTGCCCATCAGGCAGGACCCTGCTCTGGGGCAGGGCAGGCCCTGGGGACACAGGACACAGGTGATGCAGTAGGCAGTGGGACATCCCAGCCAGCTGGGGTTCAGTGTTTAGAACATGAGCCTAGCGCAGTGCATGAGTGTGGGCCGGCGGAAGGCTGCTGATTTGCAGAGGCAGGCAAAGGTGCGGGCCTAGAAAAGCTCCTGCCGATGTCTGTGCTCATTATTGCCTTTTCGGGCCCTCTTATTCCTTGGTGAAGCAGGAAATTGCCCCTCTGTGCCTTCCTGACCCCACGCTATGGCCACACACATCAAAAGGACCTTGGATGGTGGTTTAAGTCCAGGTTCCTGAATTCCATGCAGACTCACCACATGAAACCTCAAATAGGTGCAGAAAGGTACAATTTAAGAAGCACCATAATCCATTCTTTCATGCATTAAAGTTTGAGAAACTTGAATAGGAATATACATCAGTGCTTTAGAAAGTACTCATATTAACATAGGCATATCCATCAGGCATGAAAATACCATTTTTTAAATTCCAGTTATGTGTTAGGTCTTGAACTAGCCACTTAAAGTATGTTATTTTATGCGATTTTAAAAATAAAACCCATGTTAAGAGAATGGTTATCTCTATTAGACGCATGAGAAGTCTGAATCCAAGAAGCTGAGTAGATTGCAAGATTATCTAGGTAAGAAATGGTAGTCCTGATGTAGGGAGAAAGTCTTGGCTGGGAAGAGACGCGGGGCAGGGTGGGATTAGGAACGCACTGTGCGGTCCTCAGTGTGTGCCTGAACAGGATACCATGGAGGAAATGGAGAAAAAAGTCTAAGAGGAACTGGAATAGATTCTGGTCTTTAAGATATAATGTCCAAGACCAAAGGGAATGGGCTAGGAGATACGAATACATGATTTGGTTTAACCAGAGAACAAGGCAGAATCCGCGTGCTAGAAACAAGACACAGTTTCCAAGCTAGATGAAGGAGACAGTCTATTTTCCTTCATGGGACTGACTCAGTAAGATTTGTGAAATTCCCCATGAGTTTGGAGGGGGAAGAACGATCGTGGACCCACACGAGGTCTGAAGCAGGCAGACGGTATGGGCAGGCAGAGGACTGCTGATGGGCGGAGGCAGGTGTGAGCCGCAGAAATGTGGTGGCAGAGATCCACGCACTTCTTACAGTCTTGTGCTCCAGATTTGAGCAAACTAAGAAATCCCTGGGCTCCAGCTATTTTCTCTCTCTTTTTCAAATGAAGGGATTCGTAGGGTCTTCTCCTAGTGCTGGCATTGTCAGTGAAATGAGACTGACCTGGATGGGCCCGTGACTCTTGGCCTTAGCATGATGATTCCCTTGCACCGGCTTTCCCCAGAGACGGAGGTCCACGGAAGTTAGGACACGCACTGGTCTAGAGATGCTCGTGAATCTCAGCCTTTGGAAGGGCAGGCTGGACAGATCTGGCCAACACTGGGCTATCTGATGGGATTCAAGAACTCAGTTCAGATCCAGTCACAAAGAGATGAGACTTAAACCAAGAGAAGCCACAACCCTCTGCAGACCGTTTATCAGAGTACAGTAGGGGCCCAGGAGAAAAGACGTCTGTGCATACAGTGGCCGTTGGATGCAGATGAGGAAATTCCAGATTAAATTCTTTAGTTGGCCGTGGGGCTGTGTGTGATTTTGGATGCCTCCTTTCTTTTGGGGCTGGTATGATCATGAGAAGTCCCAGCAAAGAGTCTAGTGCCAGCTTTCTCCCCTCTCTCCCACACACCATCCTTTCCTTTTGGCATGTCAGCATGATGCTGGAACGTCAGGTCGCAGAGAGAGGAGTCAGGCGGTGCCGTTTGTCGGTGGCACCCAGATGGGTGGTGGATATGTGGCACTGGACTGAGTGACGAACGTTTTCCACTTCCCGTGGGGAGTTTGGGTGTGGGTGGGTGAGCAAGTTGTCCCTGATGGAAGTGCACCGAAAATGTACACTCCTACAGCTCGAATACCTCCAGGACCTGCTCACATTCAGGTGCTCAGACTGAGGAGATGACTTTCTGAGAAGATGAGAACTGCTGGAAATGTTTGACTAACAGAAACACTTCAAGTGTAGTGTTAGGGAATATTTTTCCTCTATTTTATAAATCAAAATTAAAAGAGAAGTGTAATCAAACATATTTGGCAATAATGTTTTGAAAAGTCTAATTTAATTTACATTAAACACATAAATAAGCATAATTCTCCATTTAAATATCAACACAGTTTAGGAATTTTCCAAAGTCAACTTTATATTGCCAGTATAAATACAGATGGGAAACATATCGAAGGGCTGTCTCTAGAATTAAACTGAATGTCGCTGACATTTTTAGGCCACCTATTCTCATTTCTGCTTACTGATAGTCATTATGTCTTAATCATGCTTTCTGTGATCGGCCACTTAATGACTTTTATTCAAATATCTCTTGATTAATTATAACTGTTGCTGAGTGACCTAAAGCCACTGATTTTCATCAGCCAGTTTATGTTCTTTTCAGAAAAAAAGAGAAAAATATTCCTAACACTTTTGAAGGCTATTTAAAATTTGATTCAAGTAAAAGCCAGCCAGATAACACATGCAGTTTCTCAAGTGGTTCAAAAATAGTATTCTTCATTTGAATTTTTAGAATTACTAATTAAACGATTACAAATTTGCTCTGTAAAGCTGACTATATGATATAGATACTTAACAGAGTTGATCCAAGCAAACAACTAATTTGAATTCTTATACTCCTCCCCCTACTCGCTGAGTTGTGTCAGCCAAGGTACACACAATAGTCACCGTGACCAATAGTTTTAAAAGTATTGAATTGAAAATTTCCCTTTGGTCACATCAGAGAAATATTTTTGACTCCTGTGAGCCCAGTGCTAAATTAGGTGAGATAAGAAATAAATGATTCTGTAATGGGTATTTTAAATGTGGAATAGGACAGTAATGTGCACTGCACTGTGCTGAAGTGATAGATTATGCCATTTGACTTCTCAGGTTAGAGTATGATATCTCAGGTTAGTTACATGGTGACAGAGAAACAAATGTGGGCCCAGGTTATCAGGAGGGCTTGATGGCATTTCTGGGGATTTTCAGAGAGTGTACACATTTGTCTAACACACTGGTTCTCAACCAAGGGCTGTTTTACCTCCAGTGGCTAATTAGGAATGTCTGGACACAGCTTTGCTTGTCATAACTGGGAGGGGTGCCACTCATAATAAGCTACCATGAGCAAGAGTCACAAACAGCAGGGTCAGACCTGTAAGGTCTGCAGGTATTGGAATAACCAGACTATAAGCTTAATGAATTTAAAAAATGTAAAAAAATAGTCAAAAGGCAGGAGATTTAATGTAGTGAATATAATTGGACTTGAAGATATGAAAAATAAGCAAATGTATATTCCAGAAATGAAAATAAAACAACTTAAAAACATCACATGTAAATCACAGATGAAACAGCTGAAGAGAGAATGAATAAGTTGGAAAGCAGAGCTTTAAAAAATCACTCAGCAGGCAGCTCAGAGAGCTTAAAAATATGGAAAATATGGAAGTGAGGTTCAAGGACAGGGAAGATAAATTAAGGTGGTCATATAAATTAGAATTCTGGAAAGAGAGAAGAGAATGGGGGAAAAACATGTCAAATAAGAAAGTATAGGACATGAAGATGATTGAATATGAGGGCAAAGGAGAGGAAAAATTTTAAACTCTGAGGCTAAAAGAACTTTGCTATTCCTATCAGATGGTATTGAGAAGGGAAACTTTGGGGTGGCTGTGGAAAATCTGCTTTGCACTTAGAGTTTGCAATGATGAGATAGTTGAGGTACATGGGTATAAGTGTAGAGATAATGAAATTATGGAGGTGGAGATTTTGGAGACCATACAAGAGGTCTGGGTGGGCCTGAGGAAGAGCAGTTTCTCCAGAGAAGTACCCAGAGAGGAAGCTGAGGGGATCAGAATGGCTGGGACTTATTTTAGAGACCATCATCCCAGAGGTTTGAGAGGGGAAGAGAAAGCAGGCAAGCCTCTCACAGGTACTAACAGTGAGAGGAGGGAAGGAAAATCAGTTAATGACAGAAAGTGTGAGTGGTTCTGAACAAAATGAAAAAGAGGATCCCTTTGAGGGGGAATTTGGTGGCGTCAGATCTGGAGGGGTTCAAGGAGGAAGCAGGTGGTTAGTCTGGAGAATCAGCAGCATGGAATGTTGCCTCTGGCACTAGCAACGAAGAGCCAGGGCCTTGTGTTCTGGCTCTGCGTGGTACAGACAGGTCAGGACAGGCTTTGTGATGTGCAGGCCAGAGTGTCGGTTTGCGTGGGGTGTGGTCACGGTGAAGGTGAGGGGGCCTGGGGGGGCCATCTCTCCAGCCAGCTGGTGCACTGGAGCCCGCTTGCTGTCAGTGTCATTCTTTTCGGGGCCTGGCTGAGGCAGGGTGCACTGGAACAGCATAGGCTGAAGGGCTTGCTCCCTTAGAGGTCTGGGTTGCTTAGACCTTCCCCTGGGAAGCCCGAACCCACGGGGAGCTTCCTGTCGGTGTTCGTGGTGATGGGGAAGTGCAGCAGATGGCCAAGTGCATAGGCTTTGCCTGAAGTTGGACCCCAGCTCAGCAGCACTGGAGCTGTGCAGACCCTGGGCCAGCTCCCAAACACAGAGCCCTAGTGCTCTGGAGACTCAGCCATGCGAGGACAGCTGCCGTACCTGCCGCTCAGGGGGCAAGAGTTGGCCATAATCAAGGACACGTTCCTGGAATACCTCTTGGCAATTAGGATGCTCGCAGAAGCTCCTGACATGACTCCTAAGGCCCAGACACTCTGTACCCAGGGACACACTGATTAGATTAGGTGTATGTACCGCCTGCCCTTCCGGTCCTGGGCAGCCGTGGCTTGGCTAAGGACACACATGGAGAAGAGTGTTAAAGGCTTAGCATGTATATTTCTGTGCATTTCTATATGCATATGTACATATATATGTGCATGTGTATGTATGAACACATGTAACTACCATGTAAGGCAATTTCTATTTTGTCCCATTTCACAGGTGAGGAAACTGACTCTGAGAAGATGGGTGATTGGCATCTTGAGTCACAGAGTGTAGGCTGTGGGTATGTTCTCTGTAGCAGACCCAGGAGTCGGCTGAGCCCTGCTTCTCAGGATTGGAGCCTGGCTCACAGGACTCACAGAAGCTGTGGACCGCAGTTTTGCTGATCTGACCATGAGTATTTTAAAATAAATAATCAGATGGTACTTTACACACAGTAACCACTTCAGTGGTGCCCTGAGCTGACGTGGGTTGAGTGGTGCTCAGGACAGAGGTCACATGATGAACCTCTCTCTCTCTCAAGGTTTTCATTTCACGGAATCTTCAGGCTGTAAGAATCAAATCACCTTCCGGAAATTAGTTCACATAATTGCTCAGAAAATAGCATTAAGAAAAGCTGCTGGTCGCGACAAGGTGATTCTCCTCTGAAAACTCCCATTTCATCCGGCTCTTTGCACAGCACATCAGGCACCTCGGCGCCCTCAGTGCCAGGGGCCCTCTGGGCTGAGAGCCCCCTACGTGTCCGGACGACTTGATGCCTTAGGCGGGCCTGTTAATCAGGCGGTTGTTCCCTGTGTGAACAGGGCTGTGTGATGGATTGGAGAGGGTTGCGTTGTTCTTCAAATGGCAAACAAACATATATTTTACAACCAGAAGGTAACAATGCTAATGGCCAGACAGAAAAGAGGGAAATAGCCTGTGCAGGGGAAATCACTTCTAAAAGCTTACAATAATAGAAATAAATGCCTTTCTATTTTTCCCCTAGCATTTTTATATCTTGCCAATAACAAGGTTTGGCTTATCACTGGGCGTAGTGGGGACACGATACGACCTGAAGATGAGACGTTCCATTTGTACAGTGGGCTCGGGTTTCCAGAGCTGTCTGAATGATGGAGAGGAGGTGTCTGATGGTCAGGGAAGCTGAGGGCTGCTCCTGGTACCACTGCCCCACGACCATGACCTTATTAGCCTTGTGGGAACTTGCCTTCATGAATTATACCCTGAGCCAGGATGTGAGCACAGGGTTCCCTCCTCAGAAGCCTGTGCCCTGTGTGCCTGGAGTCCTGGAATCCACAGGACTCAGGCGTTTGGGCCTCTGACTTTGTAGCCAGAATTGTGTGTAGGGGTATTTATGCACTTGGTTGTTTAAGTCTTTGCAAACAGGGTCATAGCTTACATCAGATACTCAAAGAGGCACATAACCCTAAAAAGGTAAAAACGGGTATTTTACTGAAGTTCATGGAACAAAAGAGACCAAAACAGAATAAAAAATGGTTGGAAGGATGGTGTCTCTCTGGACAGCCCCAGTGTCATGAGGACGTGGTTTGAGGGGGGCAAAGGATTGTAGGGGTAGATCCAGACTCGGTTCAACCAATGATTCCACCTTCAAATCAAAAGGAATTTAAAAGTGTGATAGCGAACTACACAGTGAAATTTAGGACTGGCTCTATTTTTCTGTTTGTTGAGCACTTCAGTGAGGTGAAATTCTGCGCCATCATTTTCACATCCTTTTCTGGGCCTCCTGCTTCTACACAGTGTCCTTGCAATTGTGAATTTCATAGATATTCATGTTTCCTTTTTATTCAAAATAAAAATGATAGTTTTTTTTTTAATTTTTTTTTTTTGCCACATATAGTATAGCTCCCTACTCGTCCTTGGGAATGAATTGTTATACTTTAACAATGGAATCTTTACAGTTTTAGAGTTGGAAACGGCCATAGAAATCAGTTGATTCAAGACTCCTTTTTAAAAAATTTATTTTTAAGTTGCTGCAAAGTAAAGTCTGCTGTTTGTCCTATATCATTCTGTGGGTTTTGACTAATGCAGAGAGTTATATATCCAGTACCACCATCTCAAGACAGTCCTAATGCACCCCAGATTTCTTCACACTTCCACTTTGAGTCAGCCTGTCCCCCAACCCAAACTCTTGGCGATCACAGTACTGGGCACTGTTTTTCCAGTTTGCCTGTTTCCAGGTGTCTTATAAACGGGACTGGGAAGTTTGTGGCCTTCTGACATTGACTGCCTTCACCAAATGCTATACCTGTGGGAGCCATCCAGGGAGTCACACGTATCAGTAATTCGCTCCTTCTTAGGGCTGCGTCGTATTCCACCATGTGGATGCACAATAGTTGAAGGATATTTGGATTGTTTCTATTACTTTTTGGTGATTATAAATAAACATTTTGTATACAGGTTTTTGAGTTATATGGTAAATCAATGTTTAACTTTATAAGAAACTGCCAAATTGTTTTCTGAAGTGTATAATTTTGCATTTTGTATACTAGCACTGTATGGGAATTCTAGTTGTGCCATATTATTTCCACAATTTGGTGTTGCCTTTTTTTTTTAAGTTTTAACCATTCTCAAGATGCATAAGTGGTCGCTCACTGTGGTGTTGATTTGCATTTCCCTGATGGCTAAAGATGTCGAGCATCTTTTAGGTGCGTGTTTTCTTTCTTACTGTTGAGTTTTGAGAGTTCTTTATATGTTGTGGATCCAGTCCATGGTCAGTTATGTGATTTACAGATATTTCCCCCAGTCTCCATGGCTTGTCATTACTTATTTTACTGGCAGTCCTCCCATCTCAAGTCAGAAGACATTAATTTAACACATCGGTAGCTTGTTGGCTCTGCCATAAACAAACTGCATGTGACATTGGCTAAGCCATCTAATTTATTCTGTATTTCTGCTTCCTGTTCTGTGGGACAAGAGTGTGAGATGAGAATATTTCCAAGGTTGTTTGCAAGCAGGATAGTCAGTATTCTAAGAAACTGGCCCAAGTTCCCACAGTTAATTGGTAGCAGAGTTGGGCTAAAACTCAGACGACCTCCCACTCTGCAGCCTTTATTTGCTATAGAATTCTTTTTACTTTTTTCAGTCTAATTTTTTATATGAAGTACATTCACATGATTGAAATTTCAAAAAGCATAAAAAGGTATACAGTGAAAAAAAATCTCCCTGTCGCTCTTCCATTCTGGAACTTTAAACAATATGTACAAACACATTTTTGTATGTGGTGGTGTGCGTGTCTCTATTTTCTTCCTCTCCTTTTTAAAGTGAATTATACACTCTATAACTTTGTTTTTTTACCTTGGATGGAGATGAAAATTAAAACCACACAGAGATACATTTTTTCCCATTATTGTGTTTGAGGTTGAGGATATTTTCATGGGAGTAAAACCATTTATCTTTCCTTTTCTGTGAATTCTCTGTTCATATTGTTCCCCTTGTTTTTTACTTTTTTATGTTGGGTTACTGACATTATATTTACAGGGTACTTATTTATTAGAGAAATTAACTTGGTGATATATTAGAATTTCTTTGAGTTTGTTTCTGTGTTTGAGTTGACTTATCATGCTTATGTTCTAAATGTGCTGACTTTTATGTGGTTGAATTCATTAGTGTCTTTATGTCGTTTGAAATTCGCCCATGGTTGCAAAGGAATTCAACCCTCTAGTGTTAAGAGAAGAATTATCCTTTGGTTTCTTTAGTTTATTAGCTCATTCTACATTTTACTTATATTTAACTATTTGACCTATTTGAGAGTTATCCTGGCATAAGACATGAGACATAGATCCAAATATATTATTCCCAGAGGCAGCCTATTTGTCTCAATGCTATTTATTAAATAATCCATCTTTTCCCCTCTGATTTGAGTTGCCATCTGTAACATAGACTGAATTTCCACATGTTTTTTTTTTTATTGTGGTAAGAGTATTTAACATAAAACCTACTCTCTTAATACATCTTCAAGTACATGATACAGTAATGTTAACTGTGGGCCTCTGTGGTAGAACAGATCTCTAGAATTTATTCATCTTGTTTAATTGAAATACATATGAGTGAAATGTCTGGGTTGTACGGAAGGTTTTTAGCTCTACCTTCCAGTCCTTTCTCCAAGGTGGCTGTACAATTTTACACTCCCACCAACATATATGACAGTTCCAGTGCCTCTAATTCCTCAATATCAGTTGATAGTCTTTTCATTTTCCTCATACTGGTGGATATATTGCAGTATCTCACTGTAGTTTCATTTTGCATTTTACTAATGACTAATGAGGCTGAACATATTTGCGTGTGCTTATTGTCCATTTGAATACCTTTTTTTTTAATGAAGTGTCTATTAAAATCTTTGCCTATTTTTTTATTGAGTTGTTTTCCTTTTATAGTTCAGTTACTTCAGATTTTTACTGGTTCTTCCTACTTATCTGTGGTTCCCTCTGAAATGTAGGGTCAGCATACCTAATTCTTAAAACCAATCCTTTGGGTTCTGTTTTAGAAAAATTTAGAGACAATGATATTGTGGTGTTAATTCTATACTCAACATGAATGCCATTCATGTGTTTAAGTTTTTTCCTCCTCTACCTCAGAAGAACTTAAAAATACTCTTGTTCAACTTCTTAACATATTTCTTAAGTTTATTTCTAGACATTTTGTATTTATTATTGCTCTTTTAATGGTGTCTTGTGTTTAATTTTATCTCCTCATTTGTGTTTACATGTAAGAAAACTGACTACTGCACATATATGTGTCTAATGTTTTATTTCTGTATGTTTTCTGTGGGAAAAAGGCAGGACTGTGCGTCAGGATATCTGGTGTATACATTTATTTATCCTTTACTTCTCAGCCAATGATAAGGCTGATTTTTGAACATTTCTTTGTTAACAACTCAAATTCCTCTTATTTCCACTGCCACGGAGACAGAATAATGCCTGCAACTGCAACTGAATTCCACTTTTTGTGCTTCTGGAAGAAAATTGGGTGCAGGAAGCACCTGCTGCCAGCTGGTTCACTGCTCTCTTCTCGCACACAGATGAGCCCAGTTCTGCCCTTGTGCCGCTGCAGCGCACTTCTGCTGGTATTGGGAGTTCTCTAGCTGCTGCACCAGCCCTGTAGTTCTGTTTCCTTCTTTCTTGTCCTCAACACGCTGTGCTCTATCCCGGATGACACTGGCAGCTGTTTTGGTACTCTGAGGTCTGGGGTTTAACTTCCTTCTTGTTTTTACTGGAAGCGAATTTTTAAACAACCTCATTCTTCTTCTCCTTGATGCTTCTGTATTTCTGTGAAGAAAATTGTGGGAATGCTGACTTTCCATGTCATGTGAAAACTTGGGCCCTACTCTGAACATACTGGGTTGTCAGGAAGTGATTAACAATATTCAGAGAAAGTTACTTTGTCTGGTCACCTCTAGGTTTTAATTAGTAGTTACTGTTTTCCCAAGGATGATGCGTTTCCTACTTGTTAAGGGATATTGTAGAGGGATGTAAAAGAAACGCCTTCCCTCGATTGGGAGGGTACCGGCAGGCCGAAGAATGATCTGGCAAGCCGGCGTGGCGAGTACCTGGCTGTTGCTAAGGGTCACTTACAGAGCAGTGGATGGGCACCTGCTCTGGCAGAGGTGCCACTCCACCAGCTAGGCCGGCCGCTCTCAGGGCCATGCAGGTGAACAGGTGAGCACAGAATCCTTCCTCTTCATGAACATCCTGCAGTCCTCGTGTCCCAGCCTGCAGGCTGAGGCCGGGGAAGTGGTCCCCTCCCCTCCCCTTGAATGCAGCCCCACAATTGGTCTGGTAAAATGGCTACTTGAATGCGATGGGCTTTACTTTAGCCAGGTCTTGGAGAATCGTCTATACAGCACAACTACATCCTTGTTAGATTTTATCACTGGCCTTAGTGTCTTTGGACGTGGGGGAGTGAGATGTTTTGTAACAGGATATTTAAATGCCATGACCAGTTTTCATTTTGATGGCCAAGAATTCTTAGGCATCATGGTGTTCTCGTGGCTGGCACACTTAACTTTAAAATGTCGAGTCCAGTTTGCTTAATGTTTGGTCGATGATCCATACGGGACCTATAAGACAGTCTTCTTTACGTCGGCAGGCAGATGGAGCCTTGCAGCATGGCGTGAGGACTGGCTGATGCTGTTATATGACACACTCACCTTCAGAAGCCAGAGGGGAACAGCATGGGAACTTCAAGGTAAGGATATGAAACTCATTGACCTGTTCATTATTTCCTATATCAAAGCTTTTGACATCTGTCAGAATGGCCGTTATCAAAAAAGACAAGGATAGCAAGTGTTGGCAAGGCTGTGGAAAAAAATGAGCCTTTGTGCCCTGTGGGTGGAAATGTAAATCGGTGCAGCCACTGTGCAAAGCGGGGTGGAGGTTCCGCAAACAGGAAGAACTTGAGTGTGACCCGGCAGTCCCGCTTCTGGGTATACCTGAAGGGAATGGATCGACCTCGAGGCCGTTACAGTTGGTGAGGTGAGTCAGGCAGAGAAAGACAAATACCATATGATCTCCCTTATATGTGGAGTCTACAGAACAACCAGCCTGTGAAACACAGGCAACATGTTAAACATGAGCTTGACTCCCTGTTTATGGCTCTATTCTCAGGACCCTGGTCCCGCCTTCACCAGCCAGGGACCTATCACCCCAGAGCTAAAGCCTCCGTAACATTCGTCACTATGTCTGTGCGCATTCCCCCTGCGTTAGTCGGACTCCAAGCCAGCGTTGTCTTTGTTCTCTCTCCTGACGGCCGCTCGGTGCCTCCTCCTCCAGGCGCACTGCCGCAAGCCTGGCATTCCATCACTGTGCGTGCGGGGCTGACTCCTCGGCCCCCACCGTTTCTCCCGCCTCTCCCATCCATCAGTTACTCTCCTTACGTCTCTCCCTCACAATCCATAGCATTCCTGGCTCCCTCTTTGCCTATAGGGCGATGTTCCGAATTCTCTTCTTGATGTTAAGACAAAGTCATTGCCAAACTTTTCCCCAAATGAATGCAAAGCCTTAGCCAGTCAGTCTTGTTCTTGCGTCTGTCACTTAGGCCATCCTTACGTCGGCTCTGGGCCTCAGCGCACTCTGCTTCCCCTTCCTAGAGTCTTCTCTGCAGTACATGCCTTTGTTGCTCTAAATCCTGCCTGTATTTCTGTCCCCAAGCCTCACATCCTAGTGATACCTATTTTCACTGTCAACTGTCCCAGGAAGTCACCATTCGCTGTCACGATTTGTCACGTAATGTCTCTGTGTGCGTGTCCTGTCTTTTCGAGGGGGTCCTGAGGGGAGGCTCTGTGGCCCCCACGCTGGGGCACTGTCCCTGCCATGCTGTGTGTAGAGGGTTGAGTCTGATGAGTGACCAGCGTAACGCGCGTGTCTAGCTTTCCTGGTCTTCTCAGGGTCGCTGGTTTTAAGAGGCAGGCAGTAGCGGCTTCCCAGAAATGCTTGCATGCTGTCAAAAGGTCCTGTTACCTTGTAGCTTTTGAAGCCATGGATCTGTGGGACATTTTGCTAATGAACCTAGCTCCTAACCATTTGAGCACAAACAAAAAGTATCTTACAACTCTGGTTTTTTCATCTCTTCCCAATTTTGTAAATTGGTACAAATAGGGAATCTTGCACCTCCTGGATCTCCGATCTGATCAAATAACTTGGTACTTAATATTTCCCTTATATGGACATAGCAACTGGGTGCTTCTTGAATTTAAGTTTGCTTTGAGAGAAACGCTTACTGAAATGTAGACTTGTTGGGTAGGGACAGTGTGTCATCAAGGAAACAGAAGGAACTCCTAGCCCATTGCCGACAAAAAAGAAATACAATGAAAGCCACACGTGGTAATTTGTATTTTCGAGAAGACATATTAAAAAAGTAAAAAGAGGTGAATTGATTTTAATACTATGTTTAGCCCAGTACATCCAAAATACTATCATTTCAATACTAATCATCATAAAAATATTAAGATATTCTACATTCTCTTTTTCATACTAACTCTTTAAAATCTGGAGTGTATTTTGTACTTAACAGCACATCTCAATTCGGATTTGCCACATTCCAGGGGCCCAGTAGGCACATGTGGTTAGGGGCTACCATATAGGGCAGCACAGTCCTAGAACCCAAAGCAGCTAACTTTCTGTGAGGCAAGGACTCTCAGCGCCAACGCTGCTGACAGAATGGACTGGATGGCCTTTGGGGCAGTGGGGCGTCCCGTGCAGCATACGATGTGGAGCCGTGGCCCTGGCCTCTGCCCACTAGATGCCAGGGGCACCTCCGTCTAGGATATGACTACTAAAAACTAACCTAGGCATTGTCAAATGAGAACCACGGCCGCAAGAAATAGTCACATTAATATAGGTCATCTTGAGTTGCGCTTGTTAAAAGTTATTCATGACTTCTCTCAGCCTCTTGCAGTTTTCTAAAGAGTGACGTGAGTATATGGAGACATTGCAGTAGACATTCCACTCCATTGATTTTTTTTGTGGTTCTGTGCTCTGAAGAAGCCCTTTGGTAGCGACGAATTACTTACTGATTGGAAGGCGCAGTGGATTGTTGAAATCCTCTTACCAGCCCCTCGCAAGTGTTCTCGATCATCGTAGTGTATGTCTAAGTAAATACTTCAGAGAAAACGCTGCCGAGTGCTCTGAGAATCACTGTCATTACGAGTTTAACGCTCATTGAATTTACTATAATGTGTTGAGAAAATGGATCCATTCTGTTGGACAGAAGCAGGATCATTGGTTTAGTTTTGATGAATGAATTTATGATGAAGTACCTATTTTCAGCAATGATGCCAATAGGCAAGTCTCCCATAGGTAGTGTACCACCTCCTAAGTTTGCATGAGAAGGTCATGCTTTTATAAATCATGGTGACAGTCCCAAGCAAACTGTGTATTAACACGCAGCCCTTGATTGCTGCAAGCAGTTATCTGTTTAAACACAAGCCCTCAGTCATCAGGGACATTTGGTTCTAGAGGTTTTGTTAGGGATGAACTTGAGAAGCAGGAACAGTTACAAGCTTGTATAAAACCAGGAGTTCCAATTGGAATTGGTCCGTCTCCCCATGTAATGAGGATACTGTTTAAATATCAAAGATATATCCTTTCTCACAGATGCTCAAACTACAACTTCTAACCTATTTTGGGTCCAAATAGTTCCTTTTTTTGTGCTATGGAAATTCCAGCAAACATCAGGTTGTCTCCAAATGAATGAGGCAGACCACTCACATTCTGAGTTAGAGCCCATGTGTTTGATTTGAACTTGTAGCTCACCCTAAGCAGAGCTTAAAGTTATTTTATTATTATTATTTTTTTATTTATTTTATTTTAGTATCATTAACCTACAATTACATGAGCAATATTGTGATGATTAAACTACCCCCTTCATCAGGTCCCCCCCACCAACTGTATTACAGTCACTGTCCATCAGTGTAGTGAGATGAGAATCACTACTTGTCTTCTCTGAGCTGTACAGTCCCCCCCGTGCCCCCC